>CM074302.1:15980536-16208036 GCA_037194245.1 Opsariichthys bidens
GAACATGTGGTCTTTGTTTTGATTTCCCATTTGTCAATGATTATGTTTGTTAGCTGTTCCCTGCTCATTATACTTGTGTGTGTCTGTGTATATATACCCTCTATGTCAGTCCAGTCCTTGTTCGTTGTTAAAGTTATGTACTTGTGTTGTGATATCATCCTGTCTGTATCCTGATCCTGTTTTGTAAATAAATCTCTTTAAATTGAGAAGGCTGCATCTTCCATGCTTGTCCCTGCACACAACCATCACGTTACAGAACAACGAACCATAATACAACACAAATGCAAGTGGAGGCGCGGACGTCTATTGGAGTCCATTTTATACATATAAAATATATTTATTTTATCCTCATCCTCTGGGTCATAAGAGGACGCATCTGGCGGTGTGTCATACTATGCCTCAGCCCCCCCTCATTTCGCCAGCAGAGGGCAGTGTGCTGGTCGAGGCGGCCACTGTTGTGCCATCTTCCACGCACACTGCCACTCTGCGGAGCCAAACCTCACTTCGGGCTGGGCTGCCGTCTGAGTCAGGTCCCTCGGCTCTTCCTCGCTGCCCCACTGTGGCTACGTATGTTGTGCCATTGGTCCCGCTGGTTTGGAGTCTGGGAACCTGGCTAGCGCTTTCCAGCCTGTCCCTCTGGCTCATCCGCACAATCAGACTCAGCTATGCGGTTCAGTTCGCCCGGCGACCCCCAGTGTTCAGGGGTATCCATTTCACTCATTCGCGTGTCTGCGAACAATGCTCCTGTGCTTCGGGCAGAGATTGCTGTCCTCCTGGCAAAGGACGCAATAGAGCTGGTTCCTCCAGCCGATATGAAGTCAGGGTTCTACAGCCCCTACGTCATTGTACACAAGAAAGGCGCAGGGTTACGGCCAATCTTAGATCTGCGAGTCTGAATCGGTCCCTTCACAGGCTGCCGTTCAAAATGTTGATGCAGAAACATATTTTTGAATGCATCCATCCCCAACATTGGTTTGCAGCGATCGACCTGAAGGATGCGTACTTTCATGTCTCGATTTTTCCTCGACTCAGACCCTTTTTATGGTTTGCGTTCAAGGGTCGGGCATATCAGTACAAGGTCCGGGCTGGCTCCATGTCTTTACTAAAGTTGCGGATATGGCCATTGTTCCCCTCAAGGAACAGGGCATTCGCATTCTCAACTATCTCGACGACTGGCTGATCATAGCTCACTCGCGAGAGCAGTTGTGCGAACACAGGGGACCTGGTGTTAGCTCACCTCAGGTGGGTTCTGAGCCACTTACAACAGGCATGCAGTGTCAGGTTTCTGGATGGGGCCTCAACTGCAGTAGCATATCAATTGCCTCGAGTTGTTAGCAGTACGTCTTGCACTGGGCCGCCTCAAGGAGCTGCTACTAGGCAAGCACGTGGGTCACAAGAGGAGTCACAAGCTTGCACGGACAACACTGCAACCGTTGTGTACATCAACCAGGGTGGTCTACGCTCCCATCGCATATAGATCTGTTTGCCTCCCCGGACTCGACCCATTGCCAGTTATTTTATTTCCTGTCCGAGGGTGTCCTCGGCAAGGACGCTCTGGCACACCGCTGGCCCTGGGGCCTTCGCAAGTATGGGTTTCTCCCAGTGAGCCTTCTTGCACAGACATTGTGCAAAGTCAGGGAGGACGAGGAGCAGGTCCTGCTAGTTGCGCCATATTGGCCCAACCGGACCTGGTTTTCGGAACTCATGCTCCTAGCGACAGCACCTCCTTGGCCCATTGCTCTGAGCAAGGACCTTCTGACTCAGAGACGGGGCACCCTCTGGCACCTGTGTCCGGTTCTCTGGAATCTCCATGTCTGGTCCCTGGACGGGACTTGGAGGTTCTAGGTGGCCTACCCCAGTTGGTTGTTGACACCATCACTTCTGCTGGAGTTCCTTCTATGAGGCACCTTTATGCGTTGAAGTGGAACCTGTTTGTCAAATGGTGTTCTTCTCAGCCCGGAGAACCCCTGATCTTGCTCAGTCAGGTCAGTGCTTTCCTTCCTGCAAGAAGGGCTGGAGCGAAGGCTGTCTCCCTCCACCCTCAAAGTGTATGTTGCCACTATTGCTGCTCATCAGGAGGTAGTTGAAGGTAAGTCACTGGGAAGGCATGACCTTATTGTCAGGTTCCTGAGAGGCTTCCCAGGCTCCAAGAGAGGTTGTGGTCTCTGCAGCGTCCCCAGTGGGCACTCTTATCCAGTGTTATCCAAGTCTACTGAACGGGTCATACGGAACAGCAGTAGACTTCCCTAGCATAAGTCCAGTCCCTTCTCCGTCCTAAGTGTGCGCCGGGATGCTGTGGCTTACGCTGGGCGCTGTAGGGGGTCAGTAACTGTGGCGTTTTATTAGGGATCCAAATTTGTCAGTTCAGTTCTGAACTACGTCGAATGTGACCGACTGAAAGGGAACGTCTCGGTTACGTATATAACCCTCATCCCCTGAACGGAGATGAACGTCCCATCGCCACAGTTCCTGTAGCCTGCTGAGTGCGCACCACTGCTCGTCTCCTCAGCGAAAAACGCAGTGTGAGTGCTCGCCGCTTCCGTTTTTATACCTGCTCGCAGGGGCGGGGCACGTCACACAAAGCTCACACGCCAATATGCATTGGCTCGTTTAGTTTACACTCGAAGGTGATAGGGCACTCATGCAATATCCCAATTTGTCGGTTCAGTTCTGATGAACGTCTCCGTTCCCTCCTTCAGGGAACAAGGGTTACATTCGTAACTGAGATGTTTAGTGTAGTACTGACACTAAAACTCTATAAACTTGATTTTTTTCTTACACAGTAATTTTCATTATGGGTGAACTTTGCACAACACATATTGTCACTCCACTTTACGATAGTGTTGCAGTTTGATATTGTGGTATATTGTGAAACAATATATTGTTACACCCCTATTATAGTGCAGTGTAGGTAGTTGCCAGGTCATTGCTTATACTGGCCGGAATCAAAACAGTCCACCCCCCGGTCTCTATGATATTGTGTTTGTTTAATTGGCTTATGTCTTTTCTCCAGTGTGAGTCTATGGGATTTTTTTAGTCTGTTTTATTAACCACCAGTTGAAAGTCTGAACACTATAGTACATTAGAAAATTCCACTAATGATTCTGCAAATCATGTGTTTGTTTGGGAATCCAATGAAATATGACTATATTTTCAAAAATAAAATGCTCTCAATTTGTTTTCAAGACCTCAAATAAATTCACAAATGTTTCAGACTTTCTCTGAATGGCTCTCACATTTCGCACGTACTCTCTCTCTCTTTCTGTTCTCCTTTGTGTCCCTCTGTGGACACTCATGGTGGGGGAGGGGTGTTTGACGCTCAAAGGGATTTTGAGAACAACAATGACTGCTGACCTTTACACACACACAAACACTCATCCCAATGCATTTCCATTCTTTTACAAATCAATGAACCGTCTTTTAGATGTCACACTTACACCGTTAACATAATTAGAATGAACTAATCCAATAGTTTCCCTGCACTAAGTATTTCAAAATATTTTTCAGGGTTTGCGCTGCAGAACTGTAACGATATTACTCAAACATTCTTGTTTCGATTTGTTCTAAAGTTCGTGCCGCACAAGCTTCGGAGCCTATAACCTTGACTAAAATAAAGCTCTATTTCTTAGCTTTACTAAAGTTTACTAAAGCTATATTGCATGCAAGGTTTATGCACATGCTCCAAGTCTTATTCTCTGATTTTAGTGTATCTCTGTGGCAGAATTACAGCGCAACATACTGGTCTGGCATGTATACTACATTGTTTTGAGTTGATTTCAGTGGCTTCATGTGTACGTATATATATTTTTGGAGACAAGGAAATAAAAAAGATCGGATAGGGAAAGCTCTGGCTTCGTGTGGATGTGGCCTTAGATATATTTGCATACAAAATTGTGATTGGTATTTTCTTTCCTTTATGCTGCATCTGAAAGTGAAAGTCGTGACGTATTGTCAAGTATGGTGACCCATACTCGAAATTGGTGCTATGCATTTAACCCATCCCAAGTGTACACACACGGCAGTGAGTAGTGAACACACACACAGTGAACACACACCCGGAGCAGTGGGCAGCTATTGCGACAGCGCCCGGGGAGCAATTAGGGGTTAGGTGTCTTGCTCAAGGGCACTTTAGTCGTGGTATCGAAGGTGGAGAGAGTGCTGTTTATTCACAATCCCCACCTTCAATTCCTGTCGGCGTGGGAATCGAACCGGCAACCTTCACATTACAAGCCCAACTCCCTCACCATTAGGCCACGACTACCCCATCTTTACACTACAAAGAAAATGAGTCTCATTTACTAAGTGTGTGTATGCACAAATTTGCATATAAAATCTGCCTATAAATGTTTTCACAAATGAATCGTGTTTGACCAATAATGTTTGAACTAAAAGTGATTCTAAATTTAAAAACAAATGTAAACAGCTGAAATCAGAACTGATTCTGAGAATGGCACACTTGGCATTGCTCGAAGATCTAGCATGTTTTTAGAAAGCAGCATATGATTGCAGAGAGTGACAAAAATCTGAAATGTTGTGTGGAAAGCCTTTATATAGACATGGTTTGGGCATGTTTCATGCAAATGACTAACCTCAGACATGCGTTCACTCGTTTAATATATACTCCAAAATCATTCAAATGGAATGAGGTTAAGAACACATTCATGTGCATATGCTTGTGTTGAGAATTAGGCAGGAAGTTTTCGTGATAAGTTTTCTTGTGCATAATAAATACAAAATATTACAATTATTAGTGAGTGAGACCCATTGTCCCTTATGATTTCTTTAGGGACCTTAACTTTTAACTTTAACAATTAACTGTTAATTAATCTGTTCTAAAGGAATATTTCAAGTTAATACAATTTAAGCTCAAATGAAAACATAAGTGACATGCTTTACCATCAATTAAACGCACATACGCACACTGACACAAATGTGCAATTGACAACTATGGAACTTCTACTATTATACTATTATGCCCCATAAGCTTCACTTTAAGAGCATAAAAACATGAAACACTCTACACAAGTAATGCTTATAGTTGCACAAGCTTGATTTCATGTGTTATTTTGTGTAATGTGTCAGGCCACAGTTCACATTCTTCTATGGTCATTTTTTTTCTTTCAGTACCACAACCGTCAGAATCTTGCTGAGTTAGTTAAGCTGCTGACATGTTTATAATTAGCTAGCTGCCTAAATAATAACTTTGTTGCCCACCTCTTTCTGAACCATAGCAGGCCTAGAAGTTAATGTGCAATAGGACTGCATGTTTACGTGCCGAACTCAACTTGTATTTTACCAAGAACATTCCTTTAATAAAAATTCACTGTCAAGTCAACTGTATAAACTAAAATATTGTGTCTAACTGCAACTTCTGGGATGCAGCTTTAATTGTACTTGACAAAAGCTCCACCTCAAATTGGAGCCACCCAGTGACATATGCCACGCTGACCTGCCCAAGCCACGCTGCTTGGCTGGGCTTCGCTATTCTCAGCCTCAGTCAGCGAGGAGCTCAGAATAATTACTGCTAATGACGGGATGGTGAATTTCACTGTTATGCCTCTCCCGTCGTGAATCATTACAACTGCACTGCAAATAACAAATAGAATCACATTGTACATGAAGCCACAGGCAAAAGCCTTTCACTTTTAGTTTTTTTGTTTCTTCTTTCTGATGTATATTTTCCTTGTTTTGTTGACATAAGAATATATTTGCAACTAAGAATATAAAGTCAATTATTGTCTATGGTGTATCATCATTTATAAATGATGCAGGGAAAATCGCATTTAAAATACAATAATAATGTTCAACAAAGAATATATGTTGTAGTATTATCATATGACATCCCCATCAGCCAATAAAATTAAAATCTATGTGTCATGTGCTTGACATTTTTGGCAACAAGGATGTGGAGACAAGTTAGGTCACATGCTGTCAAGGCTCCATTGTGAGTTCATTTTAGACTAGGAAATGCATATTAATTCAGTATATTAAAAAATATAATTGAAAAACCTAATAGGACAATATCAGTTATAAATGAAAAAAAAAAAACCTCTAAAAAATACTGGAGATCAGATTTTGGAAAATTATTTTTTTCCTTAAATATATGTAAAGTCATATTTTTCTAGCTGTGATTTCATATTATTCCAATAGAGGGTTAGAATGGCTAAAATATTATGTGAATGAGGTGAAGATAAGACATATGATGATCCCACTGGAATGAAAGCACAATTTTAAAGTCTTTTTAAATAAATTGTCCACCCTAAAATTAAAAATCTGTCATAGTTTATTCATCCTCATTTCTTTTAAAACCTGTATGACTTTCTTTCTCCCATGGAACACAAAAGATGTCTAACAGATTGTCTTTAGAAACTGAGGATTAGTATGATGACCGAATGCACTATTCCTGTAATTTCAATGTAGAAGAAAAAAATAGAAACCAGCCTCTTCTAGTCTTAGATTAGTTCATGTCTCCCATGAAAAACTGACTTTGTGTAGGTGGCCGACAACTGGCATTCTCAAAAATATCAACACTGGTATGTCCAACGTATAATAAGAACAAGTCACAGTTATGTGCTGCTTATATCACAAGAGTGTGAGAGCGATAGATTTCAAAATAGCCATAGTGAATAAAACGGAGTAAGGCTAAAATGCTTGAAAGACCAGAGAAGAGGACACTAAAGCTCTGTTCTAAAATCTAGTGTGCTGCCTTGCTGTCTACTCTTTACATAAGCAGCCTTTTTTTTGAAAGAGTCTGATGTTAGTATGTTTCAAAGATAAAGACTTGACAGAAATAGCACTAGACATAGCAATAGACATAACTAACAATTGAATCCCGTACAGTTTACGCTAGCATGTTGCTAGGCTAATCTTTAAGAGTTGTTATAATTCAGAAAATTCTGAAACACAGACATAAAATATTGTGGAAAATAGATTAATTCATCTTGTTTATTTGATTGATTTATTGATGATTAAGGGGGTCAACACACAATCATTTGTAACAAATTTTTTGTTTTGGCAAATTGATGTCCAACTAATTTGAATTTATCTCATTTGTATGTTTTCATGCGATCTTCTCACACCCAATTGAGGGTTAGGTTTAGGGCCGGAGCTTCATGCTTAATTTTTTATGAATTGTATGTTTACATACCAATCAATTATACAAATTCATACGAAATCGCCAATTCGTGAAACAGTTACATTTTCTCATGAGATTATATTGAATGGGCTGTGTTTGCACAGACAATAATAACAATAATTTCCAACCAAGGCTCATAGCAAAAACGTGTCTGCGGCAACATTTCTGCAAAATAATATTACTTTGCTTCTTGTACATTTTGGGGCATTTTCAAAATGTCCTGTGTGTGGCATTAAAAGTATAAGTTTTATTACATTGGTTGTACCCCGGCAGTTCAGAAATGAATGTCCGATGAGTGGCACTAAAAGGTTAATGCTCTCTCGTGTCTGAAAATAACATTAGTCCTATCTCAAACCCATCTGATAGTGAAATTTTCTGAAGCAAGCCTGCCATTTTACCTTGGTTCCTTGGTTCTTCTAAGTCCTTGAGATCTTTTATTGAGTGTTTCTCGGAAATCAATAACACTTTATTACATATTGTCCACTTTAGACATTCTACTAACTATAAGCAACTTTGCAACTACATGTCACCTACCAGTCATTATAGTATAAGTAGACTGTCTCCTTAATATCTGGCAATATTTTATTTTGATAGTCCCCCAACAGACATTGTATAAATTAACTTTGTGACTACGTTACAATCTATTCTACTAACCTTTACCCTAACCTAACAGTCTATACATAATACTCTAATAAGAGTTAATAGAATGTCTAAAGTGGACTATCTAAATAAAGTGTAAACCTGGCATTCATACTAGAGTGTTCTGCATTGCAAGTGCAATGCTGTACCAGGTGAGCTACTGAGCAAGCTTACTATGTCAGGAAAAAACAAACAGAGCTGGTAATGTAATGCAAAAATCAAAATGAGTTTACAAATAATACACCATGATAAAAGTGTTTTGAGGTCATAATAAAATACTATTGAGCAAGGAACCATGCAAAAATAATCTTTAGTAATTGGTAATCTGCCCCTGTAATCACAAAGAACATTAGTTGTTGATGTTTTACCGCCATTAGTTTTCATTTCAGCTTGTAACTGCACTGAACTTTAGGTATAGGTATGTTTTGGGAGCACTTTAATGAAGAAAAAAAAGCCTATATTGTACATTGAGGTTCAGAACCTCTGGCTGAACTTTTCTGTGATCAGTTGTGCTGGAGATTAAGGGAGAATTATATTAGGTTACTCTAGAGAGTCAGAAGAAATGTGAGAAAAGGTACATTGCTCATGCTGGTAAAACTTTATTTTTGTCTCTAGCCCCTTGAGGTTCTGTTTCTGGATGAACTGACAGACTTCTGCGAAAAGAGCTCACACACAAACACAAAAGCAGCATGAAGCCACCTGCTGTTGTAGTTCAACTCCTCCCTTCTCAAACAGGAAACACGACTCATCCATAGACTGTTTCAAGAGACAATGAACAAGGAATGGAGAAGAGTGGGGTGGGAGTGAAGAGGGACAGAGGCCTTGGATTAAATAAAGGACAAAGACAAGCTTGAGTTACATCAGTACTTTCACCCTTTACAATGCACTTGACTCACAGCCAGAAGAAAGTAATTTTTAATGCTCTTTTTAATCTTAAAAGGACATAAAGGACAAATCATCAGATTGTTGATATACAGTATATGAATAAGAGTTCATTTTGGGATATGACTTGTATCTTTGCAAATCTGAGGAAAATTTGAGAGATTTGTTGAGATCTGAAACTCCAGAGGAGCCACATACTGATGTCTTTATTTCTCAGGAGAAACGTATAAGAAGCATGAGTCATTTGCCCTCCATTTCATTACTGTCCAGGAGATAGAGGCAAGATATAATTGAGATCATTTCACTTATGGTTTGTCTCACTTACCATGTGAGAGTCTGAGAGTGTGTCGTTGAAGTTCATTATAAGCAAGTAATTAGTATGAGATGTGTCATGATGTTCCATTGTGATGATGCATTTTCTGTACACCATGTATGACATGCAGAGGGACCTTATTGTTTTTAAACCTTATATTTACTCTTCTGAATGTTTGACAGATTGGCCATGATTACAAACATGAAGAATGCATTTAATAGTATTGTTGGTGTCACAGGAAACTGAAAATTACTGGACCTAACAGAAAAGTAATATGTAAAACAATTACATGCTGCATATGATTACAATATCCCTGAGAGCAGTTTAACTTGTCTGCAAATATTCTTGACTTACCGGATTTTTAGAGAGCAAACATGCATACGTGCATGCGCATGGGTTTGTGTGAGTGTATGTGCATGTGCTGCCGGACCTTCCCCCTCCCTCCTCAGGGCCGTCGTCGTGGCAGCCTGATTATGTAAGTTGTTATCCAATCAGAGTGCGCCTGCATTGCTGTGTCCCGTGCAACTGCTGTTTGTTTGCATAGCAGATAGTCCTGGGGTAGTTTAAGAGTTCAGCACAAAAGCAGACACTCACACACCTACAAAACATTTATGTAACACTTCAGACGACAAGCCTTTGTGAGCACTGTTGAGTACAGAAAATGTGTTCATTGTCATCAGGGCATTCATAACACTGAGACTGGAAAGTAATGATGTTTGGGATGCTTTGAATACTGTTATATCACAAGTTATAGTTGCAATGCTATATATGATTATGTATACAGTTATACATTTACATAAGCTTGTATACTGAGTCACTGGTTTACTGATCTATGAGCGTCTATACTGTAATAACATGTTTCATAAACATGTTATGACAATATAAACAAAGTTAGATGTTGATAATAATGATATCAAATGTGATGTGTGAAGTCAAGCATCATTTGAACAAACCCCTAATCTGAGCTATTTACCCTAACCATACAACACCACTTGTGCAACAGACATGAATTATGCCACAGACTCTGTGGTTTGAACACCTTAGCAACCTCTAGCAATTCCTTGGCAACCACCCAAAACTCTCTAGTAACCACTCATGTCACCATAACAACCACTCTTGCAATCATAGCAACCAGCCGGAGGACCGTAGCAAATACAAAGTAGTGTGCTAAAAAAATCTTAGCAACCCTCTAGCACTGCCCTAGCAACCACACAAAACACTCAACCACCCAGAATGCCACAGCAACCAAAAACACCACAGCATAGCGCTTAAAAACTACCCCCCAAGACAGCATTGCAATGTATTAAAAACTACTTTGAACATTTTAGAAACTAACTAGCAATTCCAGAGCAAACACCCGAAACCTCCTAACAACCACACAAGACACCATAGCAGTGCATTAAAAACTACTTTGAACATCTTAGCAACTTTCTAGCAATGCTGCAATAACCATAAACACCACAGCGTGAGCATAGCAATGCACAAAACTACTTAGAACGCCTTTATTATTCACCTGGCAACGCCCTAACAACCACCAAAGACACCTTAGCAATGCTCTGAAACATTCAGAACACTTTGGCCAACTGCATAGCAATGCCAACCACTCACAATATTGTGACACTGATATACACTAAAGTATATTTGTAATTATCCACCAGGCTGTAACTGTGTGTAAAAAGCACACTGAGCTAAAGAAGCATTTCAGATGCAATGAGCTTTGGGGGCTTAGCCAATCTGCTGATACAGAGAGAGAGAGAGAGAGAGAGAGAGAGAGATAGAGAGAGAGAGCTGTGTGATGAGAATGAGGAAGAGGAGGAAGGTGCTGTTAGTGAGAGGTGAGAGAGAACGTACTGTGCTGTTTACTCAAGCGCTGATGGCTACAATAGAGCTTCCTCTGCCAGGCCTGAGGGTGCACACACACACACACACACACACTATAGTGTAGCAAGATGTGCCCACAGATGTGTAGCAAGTACAAGAACAGCAAGAACAGACACCTTTTGCACACTCACACACTCTGGACAGTATGGGACAGTTAAAGTGGACAGTTTTAGCCGAGAGCACAGGGTGTACAAATACTGATAATGTTCTCTCTCTCTCTCTCTCTGTCTCTCTCTCTCTCTCTTTCTCTCTCTCTCTCTCACACACACACACACACACACACACACTGGGAGTTCATGAACTGTTCGTAGAAAAGCTCACTCAGCATTCTGTGCTAGAACACTCTCAGCATGAGGGAGATACACATCATTACAGCTCACGCTGTTTCACACGTCACTTTTTTCCCTCTTAGTAAAATATTTTCAGACAATCATATTTAAAAGTATTTTTTTTATGTTAAAACCCTTTCCTTTTTTCCCAGTTTAATGTACCGAGACCATAAGTAAGCCATTGGTAGGTTGACTTCCAAAAGACACTGTGACTAATTTGTTTGAGTGGCCCAACACAGCAGCGACAGCCATAACCAATATTGTAAGTTTGGAGGTGGAGTTAAGTGTTTGTCTGACCAATGGAAGGTAAGGATGGTGTTATGGAAACCTGTTTGGAAGCATCTTTCGTAGGGAGAGAACAAACACTTATCCCTGAAATCACATAAGTTTTTTGAGAAAAGGTGTGCCATTCGTTTCAGGTCATGAAACGTACATGAAAAGGTGAGCCCTATAGGTGCATCTGAAATTGCATATTGTTAAGGGCCTGATATACTCACGGCAAAGTTTGAAATATATTTGACCAGCTGTATACAGAACATCCTGACGATGGCAGAGCTCCAGAGCACAACAACATAATTGCGACGTACCAAAAGTAGTTTAAAGGTGTTTATAGTCCGCCCCTGCTGAAGTAGCACAGCAGCCTCAATCATGGGCTAGTAGGTGGCCAAAGTAGAGCCAGATATTGTCAGTTAAGTCTGCCTCCACCTTGCAGTTCTTGGCAAGTCATATGCAAAGGCAAGTCAGGCCTGGGAGGCCCTGCACACCATGATATCCACCCAATGTTTGCTCAGCAGTGCTGCTGGAGGTTGATAGGTTGTAAGATGGGTATGTGTCTGAGAACATCCTATCCCCTTCCCCTTCCCCTTCAGTGAACAGGGTTAGACAATTATTCCCAGTTGAATATACAATCCATCAATTAGTAATTCAAAAAAATCCCACTGTCAAATAAAACATGACAAAAAGTAGGAATAAGTATAGGCAACAACATTAGTAAGTAATCAACCATCAGTAGCAACATCACACGATAGAAAATGTACACTTTATACTGGACCTGAGTTTCAACCAGAAAAACCTATATAAAGATCATAACAATCCCATTCGTAAAAAACAACTTAAATCAACATTCAGACCATAAGAAACCAGAGTTTTCAGTTTATGTATCCAGTAAGCCTCATGTTTGAGAAGAATGCGATCAAGATCACCTTGATCATCTCCTCGGTAAAGAAACTCAGTCAATGCCTATATAACGTAAAGAAAAATTATACATTGACAAAGGCTTTTTGTCAAAACGTTGAATAATGAAGTATTTGCAAGTGTGAGTGTGTAGTCAGATGTCATTCATATAGATTTATCCCTCCTTACGTGCACTTCGGACAGTGTGCGTTAGTCCTTGTCTTTTAGGTTTTTTGGTAAGTACCGCCTTAAGGCTAGATGCAGGGTGAATGGAGTTATGTAGGGCAGTTTATATTCCCTCTACTTTGTTTACCTCCCTCTCCAACTTCTGTTGGATCTTAAAGTAGGGATGTATACTCCCCTTTGAATGGGTGCTTCATAGGCTGCTGTAGTATGACCCATGTTCAATACTATAATTAGCACTGGAGTAGGCCCTTTATTCAAGTCAGAGTTGAGCTATTCTCTCCCAGCCAACGTGTTAAAGTAGGGCATGAGCTAGAGTATGGTGAATGAGAGCTGTGGGCAAACTGCAACCTGCCTTCTCTTGTCTGGGACACATTGTCCCTTTGGATTGCCTTAAGGGGTAATGCAAGGTGGATGGAGTTATGAAGGGCCATCCAATTTTCAACTACTTTGTTTACCTCTCCGCCAACCACTGTTGGGTCCTGAAGTAGGGATAGAGTTTCCTTTAGGAAGGCTCAACTATGGCCCTGATTTGACAATGCTAACAAGTAGAGGAAGTTTGCCTGTGGGTGTCCCTTCTTGTTATCTGTTACATACTATGGTCTGGTGCCAAAAGAAAAAATAAAGAATTAGCTATAGATTGTTGCTTAGGCGCCTTATAATCAAGGCAAGGCTGCCCTCCTGCAGTTACTTAAGGGCCTTTAAGTGGGACCTAAGCTCCTCTGCAGTTCTTAGAGCCTGGGAGATGAGAGTTACTGGACAACTGCAAACTATGTGCTGCACTTGTTTGACTCCTTTCATGAGTAAGTGTAAAGATATTGGCTTCCCCTTGGAGGAGTAGCAACATCAAGGTTATAACCTAGAGGGCTAATTACTAACGTTTTAATGGCTTGCATGCTTCCTTTGGTAGCTGCTCTTTATGATACCCCATAAAGTTGAGTAATGAAAACTTAAGTATGGTGGACAATTTGTATTCCCCAGTGTTGTGCACTGTGTCTTTTGTATTTGCCTTTAATTGAAGCTCTGACTCTGTCTAAGTATCTGTAGAGTCAAAATGCTATGCCCATTATGTTTGTGCATACCCGCAGCTTTATGACCAGGCATCCTTCAGCATGGCGTAGTGGGTATTGGTTGTCGATAGTGTCAATCCAACACACAACGTTGAAGTTCCATTTTGAAAGAGAATATCTCAGTTTACAAATATAACAGTGGTTCTCTAAGAAGAGAAACGCAACACTGCATCTTGTTGCCATGCCTTGGGCCTGCCTGCACATTTACTTGAGACAGGCACCCTTTTATACTTACAGACAGGCTCTTGTGATATCATGGACTGTCTTCAGCCAGTGTTTGTCACACGTGCTTCAGACACCAGCTACAATAAGGGCATTCCCTTTAGCATCAATCTAAGACAAAGTCTTTCGTTCCCCTTCTCAGGGAACTAGGGATACAGTCGTGACCTGAGACTGTTTTTATCATATGCATATATTTAAAGCGCACATATTATGCTTATTCAGATATTACCTTTCCTGTATTGTGTAATAAAGCTGTTTGTGAATATAAAAGGTCTGCACAGTTTTAAAGATCAAAGTACACAATAAATTAAGTTATTGTCTCCCAAAAGAAAGAACTAATTCTGAGTTGCCGAAACGAGTCAACAGTGATTCCAGTCTTACTTCTGTAACATTCATATGAAAAAATGTAATAAATTTTCATAATGGCCACCTATGGTCTTTATTGGCTGCCCACAAACAACATATACTTTGACCCGCTCTCAAACACTGTAGCTGATTCGTGTTGTGTACATGTCGAGAAGACACTCCACTGCGAAAGCACTGCAAAAGCAAATTCTTTTTGTATACACCTTCAAAGGATGGGGATGTGATGAGTCGGTGGTTAAAATGACCACATCGAATAAAACAGCAGTATAACCTTTTGATGATTGTTCCTCAAATCTCTGTGAGGTCAACGCAGGATTTGCAAAAGGCTTATCTGTTAAAGATGATATAGTACCCTCTTTATTTGGACTAACTTGCTCATCATAACCTCTAAGTATGATTAATTACTGATGTATATATTTTATGGAGTCACAGTCACCAGCCAAGTAACCATCACTGCACTACATTTCCCGTCACCCCTCATTCTACTCACCAGCACTCCATTATCAATCACCTGCACCTGCAGGCCATAACCCTTATTACCACTCATCAGCACTTCCTATAAAGACTCACTTCTCCTGCACAACTTTGTCTGGTCTCAGCGACGTGTACGACTTAGTACGACTTAGTGTACTGCCACGTTAAGGACAAGCTCCACGACCCAACCTGCGTTACCTGTCTGTTGTTCCTGATTCATCTTCTGTCTGCTGTCTTCTGTTCCCCATTGTTGGTTGCCTGGATCTTCAGTTCTCCCGTTACCTTCATCAGCTCTTCATCTACACAGTTTCAGTTCACCATTAGCTAAGTCTTCAGTCCACTATCATCTGACATTCATCTCATCTGTGTTGTATTCCTGCTCTGTTGCCCTGATCACTACAATAAAGACTCACTGTTTTCACTAACCTCCCTAGTCTATCCTCTTCTGTACGTGACAGAAGACCAGAAAAAAGGAACATGAGCTTGGAATTTGCTGTGCAGATTGCAGCCCGGCTATATCCAGCCCTGATCTGTTTCCTTCACAGAGAAGTACTGCTCTCTCATTCACAGCAGCGCCTTGGATGATGAAACCATCAAGGCATTGTATCGAGTTGGAGTAAACTTTCTTGATCCCAGAGAACTCCCCAGTCTTGCTGTATTGGGCTGGAAGGAGGCTATTATACAATGTAAGATGGTCGCCGCCATTCCAGAATTTCATCCTGTCATGGCTACCACCATTGTGGTGTCTCATCCAGTCATGGCTGCCGCCATTCCAGAATCTCTTCCTGTCATGGCCATTACCATGCCTGAGCCCTCGGTCAAGATGGCCCCTGCCACGCCTGAGTCCTCGGTTAAGATGGTTGCTACCGAGTCTGAGCCTTTCGTTCAAAGCAACTCCCCTCTATGTCCAGAGGTGAATACTTTCCTCGTCCTGAGTCCAGAAGCGACTCCTTTCCTCGTCCTGAGTCCAGAGAGGGTTCCAGTCCCTTAGCCTGCTCTAGTCCCTGAGCCCACTCCTATCCTTGAGAAAATTACCTGTTTGTCTATCAAATTATTGTCTATCATGGCACTAGCAATTGTGACTGTCATCCAGTGCAGGCTGGGCAAGCCTGGGAGCCTCGGTGGCTGAGGCTGGGGTCCGGGCCAAGGCCATGAATGCAGTGCATCCCTGGGCTCCCAAAGCTGCTAGCACCGCCATGAATACATCGCGCTACATAAATCACCTGCACCTGTAAGCCATCACCCTCATTACCACTCATTACCACTTCCTATAAAGAATCTCTTCTCCTGCATACCTCTGTATGATCTCGTTAATGTGTACCACCAAGTTAATGACAAGTTCCATGACCCAACCCTTCTCACCTGAGTAACCTGCCTGTTGTTCCTGATCCATCTTCTGTCTGCAATTTTCTGTTCCCTGTTGTTGCCTGCCTGGATCTTCAGTTCTCCCTTCACATTCACCATCTATTCACCTGCACAGTTTCAGTTCACCACCAGCTAAGTCTTCAGTCCACTATTATCTGACATTCATCTCACCTGTGTTGCATTCCCGCTCTGTTGCCTAGATCACTTCAATAAAGACTCACTTACCTTCCTAGTCCGTCCTCTTCTGTGTGTGACAACTGGGTGTTCAAAATATGTAGTTTTATATTGTCTAGATTCAGTGAAGCTGTAGGTCTTAACTAAATGGATTACTCAAGATTTTACTGTCTTTGTGAAATATTTCTGCTAATCAACTGTGGGCCCACTACAAAAACTGTATCAATTAATGCAGATTGTCTGTCGTTATTCAGAATCAGAATGAACTTTACTCTGCAAGTGTGTGCTTGGTACATGCATAAATACACATTGATACATGTATGATACAGATAGACCATTTAAATAAGACTAAGCAAGATAAATAATATTAGTTTTTCTCAAATGCTATAATATAATATTAATTTATAATACTATAAACACAATCTCGTAACTACACACCAACAGTCATTCACACAAGTGCTTGGCTAACGTATGCACCGTTATTGATATAGTTAATGATATTACTGTTCCCACATGTACACTTCAATAAATTAGAATTTTACATATCGGTTTGTTGATTGACATACACTTATTGATTTAGAGGAATTACAGTCGAAACAGAGAAATGTCCTGCCCAGATCATACTTGCTATGATTGTTCTGGTTGAATAACTAATTCTTCTAAAGTTTCATCATCTGACTCAAATTGATATTGTAAAATTGATGCCATTGCACATAGTCTTTACAGTGTGTACAATTGCTTAGCTTTAGGAAACTTCCGGAGCTGACATTCAGTTATGGTAATGACTGTTTTGTTTCCAACACATGCTGTAAGCAGTAGACCAATCACAACAGACTGGGCCATCTGACGAATCAGAGCAGAGCAGGCTTTAGAGAGACTGAATCTTCGAATTAGTTGTTTTAGAGTCTTTGAGAAGATGATGTGCGATGTATATTAGAAGAAAATTTACTTATTTATTTATTTTTTTTTATACCTTTTGTGCATGTGAACCTGTTCAGACCTTCAAACAAGTTTAGGTACATTTAAAATAACATAATAGGGCACTTTAATTTTGGAACTTTTTACGGTTTTTTCACACACACACACAAAAAAAAAACTCAGTGTGTAGCCTTACATGAAATCAAGATGTATTCCGGAGCTAAACAGAAGAAATCACTATTAGGATTATTTTGCCTTTGCTACTTTGTTGGTCTTAAAGGGGACCTATAATGCCCCTTTTACAAGATGTAATATAAGTATCTGGTGTCCCCAGACTGTGTCTTTGAAAATACCCCACAGATCATTTATTGTAGCTTGACAAATTTGCTGCTATTTGGGTGTGAGCAAAAACATGTCATTTTTGTGTGTCCCTTTAAATGCAAATGAGCCACTGCTCCTGCCCACTTTCCAGAAAAGAGCAGAGCTTTAACAGCTTGTGCTTCAGTTGCTCAACTACAACAAAGCTGGAGAATCTCAAATGCAGCTAAAATGACGATTGTCAGAAACAATGTTTGGCGGCCTTATATTTTTCAAACCAGAGTTGGACACTGATGGAGAGACTCAGGAAGAAGTTACAACTTTTAGAAAGGATTTGGATTTTTGTGAATGGTTAGTGGATAAATTTATGTAGTTCCTGTGGAGTTGATTCAACTCATTGACTAGCATGTTCCATCATGTTAATCTTTTGTGCAAATACAGCATTGAATTGACCCTCATTTGTGAAGCAGTCCGGTGTAAAATGATAGTATGGTAACAACATGCTTCCTCTTCTCTAAAGCAGCCCAACATGGCCTCAACCCCTTTGTTGCATGTTCCCGGGGGTTTATGTAACTTTTGGGGTTTGTGATATCACAAATGTGTGATGTCACACACCCAGCAATAAGCTTGTTGTAGTCCCTTCTCCGGCTGTATGTTGTAGTCCTTAAAGTGATTTCTGTAAAAGAAAATATATCCCTTTTGTATTGAACTTTGAGCATCATAACTTTGCAGATGTTGTTTATGCTCAAACAGCAACATTACACACTAACTAAAGTTAATAAAGTGAAATCATAATCTAGGACCCCTTTAACAAAGACATTTATTTCTTATAAATAACAATAATAAAGTTGAATAATATGCCAATAATAAAAAAGAGCTAACTAGTTTCAATGATTACCTAACTTCATATAGCAATCCTTGTCAGTTCATAGTGCTGTTACTGCCTTCTTCGACAAATGGATGAAATCCAATTAGTTTTCCGATTTGCTCATTGTGATGTTCAATACAAAGCCTATTACTTTTCTAAGCATTTGAACTTGCAACTTTCATCTGGTATATGACAAACTAAAAAAATCATAGGCTTAGATGGACCTGGGACATATATATAGAGACCAGAATATCATAGAGACTTGTCTCTGGGTCTACTTGACTTAGGCCAGAAAGCAACTACAAAGTAAACACCCTAGCAAAGTGTTAGGAACCACTAAGTACATCTTTGTATTTTGATGTTTGTTGCCCCAATTGGTGCAAAGATTACACTGTTAAATAAACAAAATAAAATAAATAGCTGTTAATGTTATGGAACACAGACTCACGGAGATGGATAAGGAACGATAGTTTTTATTGAACAAACCAGGATCGGAACAATCAGGTAATGAAAATTCTTTGAATGTAATGTGGATGAATGGATATACTGACAGTTCGTTGTTGTGACAGGAGATGGAAGGAGATCGTGGATGAGTGCTGCGGAGTACACACTTCAGTGGTTGCGGTAGTTCTGTGGGGTGATCCGGTGAATGGAGATTGCTGGAGACACAGCCGAATGGGGAGACGAAGGAGACACAGAGGAACAGGTAGGACAACGAAGAAGGAACTTTCCAAATGGTAAGTGGAGCAGGTAAGTGAGTCCTTTACTCATAGTTGAGACGAGGCAAAGTGCTAGAGTGAAGTGTGTGCTCTTATACTGTGGTGTTGATGAGGTGATGAGGAACAGGTGCGCTGATTAGTACTCTGGTGACGGTACTCGTTGTGACTGGGTGGTGACAGAGCCTGTCCGATTTCTGACAATACCTACTGTGTGATGTGGAAGGGACCAACGTATCTGGGACTCAGCTTCTTACAGGAAAGACGCAGTCGGATGTCCCTGGTAGAAACCCATACCAACTGTCCAGGTTGATAGGTTGGTGTATCGGCTCGACGTATCCGCCTGGAGCTTTTGCCTGCGAACTGCCCTCTGGAGATGATGTTGTGCTGAGTCCCAGACCCTCTCGGAACCAATGATCGACTGAAGGGACATCGGAGGGTTCCCCTGACCAAGGGAATAGTGGAGGCTGGTAACCGAGTACGCACTGGAAGTGAGTATGAGGTCTTCCACTCGTCCCCCTCACGTATCCGCATGAGGTTGTATGCGCTGCGGAGGTCCAACTTGGTGAACACGATGGCACCCCAGAGTTGTTCCAGTGCAGCTGGGATGAGGGGAAGAGGATACTGGAACTTGACGGTTACCTGGTTGAGGGTTCAATAATTGATGCAGGGCCGCAAGCCTCCGTCCTTCACCACAAAGAAACACCTGGAAGCAGCAGGGGATGTGGAATGGTGGATGTATCCTTGCTGCAGGGCCTCTTCTACATACTCCTCCATGGCCTTCCGTTCCAGGATAGAAAGTGGGTAAATTCACATCACCTATGCCACAGTACAGACATTGACCCTGGGTCAGCCTCCTCGGTCACTCAGCACCAGAAAGCCGTGTACTGTCCAGTTGCATGAACTCTGGTTCAGGAGGGCTGGTACCCTCTGGCTGGCGGAGGTGTGTTGGTAATGGCTGGCCCTGTAGATCTTCCAAGCGTGGCTGCATTGATATTCATGGCGGGGATTCAGACCTTGACGATACGTTGTGAGGAGAGAGTGCTCATTCCAGCCGCTGGCAGCTGCTAAAGTTCTGAACTGAAGAGCATAGTCATAAACAGACTTTTCTCCTTGAGGTAAGTGATATATTTCGTTGAAGCAACAGTTCGTTGTTGTGACAGGCGATGGTTGCGGTGGTTCTGTGGGGTGATCCGGTGAATGGAGATCGCTGGAGACACAGACGGTAAGTGAATCAGGCAAGTGAGTCTTTTACTCATAGTTGAGACCAGACGAAGTGCTAGAGTGAAGTGTGTGCTCTTTTACTGTGATTTCATGAGGTGATGAGGAACAGGTGCCCTGATTAGTACTCTGGTGACGGTGCTCGTTGTGACTGGGTGGTGACAGAGCCTGACCGATCTCTGACCGTTAAATGATTTATTCAATTAAGTTATTTTTTTCAGTACTAGATTGTAACAAGAGTGAACTTTTTTCCCTTATTATTGTCCTTTGTCATCATTGGACCAACTTCTAAGCTGTATCCTTTTTACGACTTGTGTTTTATGTTCTACAGTTCATTGCTATGTTGTGAGACACATTCTTTTTTGACTTTATCATGGGCATTCTAGAAACTAAGACGTCAATATGTGCCAGAGTCTCTTTGTGTTTGTGTGTGTGTGTGTGACTGTGCTGCCTGGGTTACGATTTTGCAACAACATGTGGTTTGGCATATTTAACTCTTCCTCTTTAGGCGTAAGGTCTTATCAGGAGCAAACACCACACCATTTACATGCACTCAGTATCCACAGAAGCATGCTTACAAAAGACGGATGTTGAAAGAACGAGAGCAGAAGTATTGATTTGATGAATAGTGCATAATATCAATTTGTATCATTTGAATAAGTACTCTCTCTCATATGCTTAGTATTATTCTTGTAATGTAATTTCTGAAAGGGATTCATTTAACTTATAAATAATAACAGACATTTAATTTGCTAGGTTTACCAGTATTCTTAAAGAGAAAGTCATGTCTACAGTTTACTGGCTTGATAGAGCCCTTTTGAGGATGAAACAGTTTTCCAAAATTCTGGCAAAGCTTGGTGATGATGAATTATTGTCATTAATATTATTTTTATTATTATTTTTTTATTTTTTCACTGAAAAGAAGTCTAAAAGTTGATTAGAGTTGATTAGAGGCTGTAGAGCTGCGATCTGCCCAGCATTGTACAGTTCCGGAAAAAATTCTGCTTTATGTTTTCGAGAGTGGCTGTAGACAGCGAATATACGGGCGGAAAGACAGTCTGAGAGAGACATTAAAGTCTCTCCATCACTCTGTCAGATCACTCAGTGCTGATTTCCATATCAATATTTGAGTGACACTAAATGATTTCAACACAACAGGGTGCATGGCAGAGTGGCGCCCGAGCAGCGCTTTCTACTTTGCCTGTGTGGGTGTGTGAGAATATGTGGTCAGGACTGTATATGGGCAATTTATTAATATTGCTGTTCATTTGGTATAATTTTATTCAAATGAAACAAAACATGTTCATTCTGTGCCATGGTGAATAATATTTCAACTTCAAGTTATAATAATGAAAATTCAGTCATCATTACTCACCCTCATGTTGTTACTTAACTTACTTTCTGTTGTGGAACACAAAAGAAGATCTTTTGAGGAATGTTCCTCGCAAACTTTTCTGTACAGCGACAACGAAAAACTATTTCTTCAAACTCACCTGAATCATGTATGGTGCCAATGTGCATGTTTAGTGTGAGTTCACATCTGTTGTGGTAGATACATCCTGAGTTTGTGGGTGTTTGCAGCAGATGCTGAGTTCACATATGACTAACACTGGTTCTCTCGCACCGGCACAGCCCACTGTTGCCTGATTATGTTCTGTGTTCTATCCATTCTGTCTGCAGCTTTTAAAAGTTCTTGTTTATCTACAGCTGAGATCATTCTGTCCTGACACTGAGATCTCCTCCTTCTCAGATTTTATTCTTCATCTTCCTCCATTGCATTGTCAAATGTTTAGTTAAAATGAACAGAGATGTACAGATAAACCAGCCAAGAGTTGTTCCAAAGACTAGAGCGCTGACGGCATTTTGAAAATTAAGCTTAATCATACGTTCCAAATGGGAAGGCTACCAGAATCTACACTCAAAAAAATGAAGCCTTGACTTTAATTAATTTTTTCTTGTCAACAGGTTCCACAAAAATTAATTATGTAAGTTGAAAACAAATATTTCAATGTTATCTAACTTAATGTGGTTGTTTTAGAGAGATATAATATTTTTGAGTCAAGCCAAATATTACCACTTATTTTTGCTCAACATGAGATGTTTGAGTTTTACTAACTTAAGTCAGTTATGTTATATGGACTAACCAAATTTGTTTATAAGTTGCATATTACATATTTGTCTATTCAAAGTAATCATTTTACAACAAAACATTCCATTCATAAGTAAAGTGAAATAGGAATAGTATGTTGTACTGACAAAAGCTTAGTAAGTATAATTGACTTACACCTGAGTTCTAGTGACTAAAGAACTGTAGAGTGTACTTGATAATTTACTTTAAATAAAATTTGTCACCATTGTTGTGTTTAGCATGCTGAATATTGAAGTCTGTGTGATGCATGTGTAGTCAATTACTCAATATTGTCACAAATTTAGAAGAATTGTACCAACCCACTTAAAAGATTCACCAACTGTTTATTTGTGTTACTATTAACTTAATAAACGATCATCATTTGGAACAAGATACGAAAGTCACATAATTCATAATTTTACGTCATATTTTAATAATTTGTGAATTTCGGTCACATATGTATATATGATCTGTGATTTCTTGTTGCATCTCTGCATCAAAACAGAACATAAATGAAGTGCCCAAGCAAAGGAAACACCATCCACCATAATGGTTAGTCCAAAATAAAACATTTTAGGAAAATCAGTGTCAATTTATGAAGTCAGCTTATTTGATGTTCTCTCAAATTTTTCAGTTGAATGGACATTTGAACATTTAAGATGACGTTGGCAAATCAGTGAATTCAAACAGAGACAGATAACTGCAGAAATGGAGGAAATGAGGGAAAAGTCTATTAAGAAAAGCCCTGCCTCAAAACTCAAACTTTTTTTTTTTTTTTTTTTGCTTGACAAAGTTGTACTCAAACCAGTCAATTAATCTTTAGTAAAACAAGACGTAGTATGTGAATAGTACAGATTACTAGAGATTTGCAATTAAGTTAAGACATTAAGTAAACTTAACTAAAAAATAAGAGTTAAAATCACTATTGGATTTTACAGTGTACTAACTTTTGGTCCAAACTGATTCCTCAAAATTTTGTACACTCACTGAGCATTTTATTAACCCCTATAGGGTTTTGGGGGTCTTTTTGGACCCCAAACAATGTTTACTAAAATTAAAAACAATGTTGTCTTTGTACAGTATACATACGTTGTACAGTGGTTAACATTTTCTAGAATTGGAGTTATGTAGTGTTAAGTTTTGCAAATAACAGACCATATAACTTAAAATAATTTAAAATTTAAATTTAAAACATACATGATATGTTTGTCACGGTCGGCTCGCGGTGAGTGCACAGAAGCACGGCGACACAGGGCAGATACGGGTACAGATACAGGTTTATTGAACAGAACAGGTTAAAGGGTCCGCTACAGCTCAACATGAAAACGTCAACGAAGAACAAGGACAGGACTGACACAGAGGGAATTTATACTGGCTGGCACACGAGGATAATGAGGGTTACACAGGTGAATGACATGACTAATTAACGGGCACAGGTGAAGACGATGAACTAATAATGACGAATGACAACAAAGAGCACATGACCGAACTGACAGGACAACAACAAAAGCACATGTGACAGATGACGGGACTGAACTGAAAACAAGACACATGTGACACCGACAGGACAGGGGAACAGAATAAACAGATAAACAGAATGACATGAAAACAGACATGATTAATACAGATAAACAAGAAGATACAGGTAGGATTGTGACAGGGGGGCGGGCACCCTGGAGGCCGTGGTCAGGTACTGGCAGTTCAGGTGGCCTCCAGGGTGTCTCCAGGATCCCCAGGAGGTCAGGCAGCCATGGAGGAGTCCGGGGCAGGGTCCTGGCGGGTGCCAGGAGGTCAGGCGGCCATGGAGGAGTCCCCCGTTTCGGTGGGCCGGATGGCGCCGGCTCTGGCGGTGGCAGGTCAGGCGCCGGCTCTGGCGGTGGCAGGTCAGGCGCCGGCTCTGGCGGTGGCAGGTCAGGCGCCGGCTCTGGCGGTGGCAGGTCAGGCGCCGGCTCTGGCGGTGGCAGGTCAGGCGCCGGCTCTGGCGGTGGCAGGTCAGGCGCCGGCTCTGGCGGTGGCAGGTCAGGCGCCGGCTCTGGCGGTGGCAGGTCAGGCGCCGGCTCTGGCGGTGGCAGGTCAGGCGCCGGCTCTGGCGGTGGCAGGTCAGGCGCCGGCTCTGGCGGTGGCAGGTCAGGCGCCGGCTCTGGCGGTGGCAGGTCAGGCGCCGGCTCTGGCGGTGGCAGGTCAGGCGCCGGCTCTGGCGGTGGCAGGTCTCAGGCGCCGGCTCTGGCGGTGGCAGGTCAGGCGCCGGCTCTGGCGGTGGCAGGTCAGGCGCCGGCTCTGGCGGTGGCAGGTCAGGCGCCGGCTCTGGCGGTGGCAGGTCAGGCGCCGGCTCTGGCGGTGGCAGGTCAGGCGCCGGCTCTGGCGGTGGCAGGTCAGGCGCCGGCTCTGGCGGTGGCAGGTCAGGCGCCGGCTCTGGCGGTGGCAGGTCAGGCGCCGGCTCTGGGAGGTCTGGGAGGTGAGACGGCTCTGGCGGGTCAGGGAGCCCAGGAGGCTCTGGCGGGTCAGGGAGCCCAGGAGGCTCTGGCGGGTCAGGGAGCCCAGGAGGCTCTGGCGGGTCAGGGAGCCCAGGAGGCTCTGGCGGGTCAGGGAGCCCAGGAGGCTCTGGCGGGTCAGGGAGCCCAGGAGGCTCTGGTGGAGGAAGGTCTGGGAGCTCAGGGTCTGGGAGCTCAGGAGGAGGAAGGTCTGGGAGCTCTGGGTCTGGGAGCTCAGGAGGAGGAAGGTCTGGGAGCTCAGGAGGCTCGGGCCAGTTTGGGGGCTTGGGCCAGTCTGGGGGCTCTGGCCAGTCCGGGAGCTCGGGCCAGTCCGGGAGCTCGGGTAGCTCTGGGGTTGTGAGCACCGGAGACGGCCCTGAGGTGGCGAGCACAGGAGACGGCCCTGGGATGGCGAGCACTGGCGGAGGCTCAGGTACGGCGAGCGCGGGATACGGCTCTGGGAAGGCGAGCACAGGAGATGGCTCTGGGAAGGCGAGCACAGGAGACGGCTCAGGGACGGCGAGCACAGAAGACGGCTCAGGGACGGCGAGCACAGGAGAAGGCTCAGGGAAGACGGGCACAGGAGAAGGCTCAGGGAAGACGGGCACAGGAGAAGGCTCTGGGACGGCGAGCACTGGAGACGGCTCTAGGATGACGGGCGCAGGAGACGGCTCAGGGAAGGCGAGCGCAGGAGATGGGTTGGGGATCCACTCTACCTGGGTCGGCGGAGCCATCGCGGCCGGAAGAGGGCGTGGTCTGAGTGCGGCGGGCTGTGTCTCGAGACCAGCAGCGGTGGCGCGCTTCAACGCCGACCGGACTGACATCAGCGGGGGATCCAACTCCTTGGACCCCCGAATCGCGCTGCTCACCCTCCGTGGTGACTGTGGGGCCAGCTGGCAGAGCAGCCGGGGATCGCACCGCTAGAGGGGTATGTGAGGGCAGTCGGCGTTCGGTGGGCTGGCGTGGCCAGCGGTGTGTTGGATGGGACCGGACGGGGAACACATTCCTCAACCTCGAACCCAGAGCAGTTCAACTCTAGGACCAAGTTAATCAGATCAACTAGAGAAGAACTGCCCCCGGGCCCGTCAGGGCGAATGGTGCTCGCGTCCAGCCCCAACCAAAACACCGCATTAAGTGAGGCATCCGGCCAGCTCACCTGATGGGAGAGCTCGACGAACTCCCCCACATAACTCTCCAGCGGACGTCCCCGCTGCCGGATACCCCACAGACGATCTTCCGCCTCGGTGGAATGCATGGCGTTGATGATGTTGTCTTTGGTTAGTGGTTCTTCGTTCTGTCACGGTCGGCTCGCGGTGAGTGCACAGAAGCACAGAAGCACGGCGACACAGGGCAGATACGGGTACAGATACAGGTTTATCGAACAGAACAGGTTAAAGGGTCCGCTACAGCTCAACATGAAAACGTCAACGAAGAACAAGGACAGGACTGACACAGAGGGAATTTATACATGCTGGCACACGAGGATAATGAGGGTTACACAGGTGAATGACATGACTAATTAACGGGCACAGGTGAAGACGATGAACTAATAATGACGAATGACAACAAAGAGCACATGACCGAACTGACAGGACAACAACAAAAGCACATGTGACAGATGACGGGACTGAACTGAAAACAAGACACATGTGACACCGACAGGACAGGGGAACAGAATAAACAGATAAACAGAATGACATGAAAACAGACATGATTAATACAGATAAACAAGAAGATACAGGTAGGATTGTGACAATGTTGAAAACTGAAATTATCAGTTGCTACTGATAATTAAAGGTAAACAGGATACAAACAGAAATTAGCAACTCAGAACTAACAAATGAAATTTGGGGTTTCATCTTCGGGGTTTCATGGCAGTTGGGTTCGCACTATACTGCCACCCTCTGGATGTAAGAATTTTTTACTTACATTTACATTTAGTCATTTAGCAGACGCTTTTATCCAAAGCGACTTACAAGTGAGGAAAACAAACAAGCAATTACTTAACATAAATGGTTTGTGTTTAGACAACACGTTAGGATTTTGTACAGTTAAGTTGAGATATAATTACGTGAACTTTAATAGAAAAAAACATTTCAAGTCAAATTCAATTATTATAAGTATAAACTGAGTATAAATATATTATATAAAGTGAACAACCAGCTGTGTTCATTTTTTTGAGTGTATACAAAAAAATGTAACCTAAAAATGGCAACATTTTAAATGAACTGTTTTTATCTGAGTCAAAAATGAATATATAACACAACTTTATTTACATAAATTTATAAAAACAAAACTATTTTTAAGAGTTAAATCAAGTAGCTCTTAAAGGTAACAACTGAACCAAATAGTTATCCTGCCTTCTACCCTTCAAATGCATGAATTATGTTGTTGCTCTATCTTAGTGCTCCCTTACAAAAAGAATTGTCATTAAAGTGTTGGTCCTTCTGAACTTTCAGAACAAGCATCAATCAAACTATATGGATGGTTAATGAGTAGTTTAATAGTCTCGTTCTGTTTTGGTGTCAGTTTTGCTGAAATTATTAGTAGCATTTATTATTTTCAATACGCTTCATCTGCAACAAGGAACTTGTAACGCTCGGCGGAAGACAGGAAGACGGGAGACGAGGTTGACGAATAACAAACAGGTTTATTCCAAAGACAGGGCAGACACGTACAGAGTGCGTGGCACAAACAACGACCGACAGGGATGAATACACAGACGGGAACTTAAATACACAGAAGACTAAATGAAGGACAGGTGATAGGGATCAACTAATGATGTGGACAGGTGCAGACAATGACAGAAAACACGACTAATCTAAACATGACAAGACTGAACTACACATGACGGCGACATACATCTGACATAGCGCCCCCCTCGGAAAGGAGCGTCCTCGCGCCGTAAGAGGAAGGAGGCGGAGGCTCTGGAGGAGGGCGTGGAGCTGGAGACAGGTAGTGTCCTGGGATAGTTGGGTCCCGACCCCATGGTGGCGCTGACGGTGGGAGGAGCCAGGGAGGAGTCCAGGTTGTGGGGCGGGATGATGTCCTGGGGCCGATCGCCGGCAGCGGAACCATGGCGCAGGTTGGGGGACCCGGCGGAACTTTCCGGCCGACGGACCTGGGCGACACCGCCGGACCGGAAGCTCGACGCCGAGCCGCAGGCACACGGGACTGAGCAGGTGACGAGGCTCTGGCTGACCGGGGAGAGGATGGTGGGACCGAGGATGACTGGAAGGTCGTGAGGAGGGAGGAGTCTGATGACGCCAGAGGGGTGACGGGTGGAGGCGTAGCCGAAGTCCCGGATGTCCGGAGCGGCAGCTGGGCGACGACCCCCGAATGCCGAACAGGAGGGACGAGGGAGCCCAGCTGAGCATCCGGACAGCCGGGCCGAGGAGCTGGTGAAGGAGGCGTGGGACCAGGCGCTGGTGACGGGCTGACGGGACGCGGTGGTGACGTGGGCCTGGAGGCCTGAAGGGGAGCCGGGGACTCCGCCTCAAGCTGGGCTGGTGGCAGGGAAGCCCGAGGTGCTGGAGCGGAGCCGCATAGAATGGGCGATGGGAGCAGAGCCGAGGAGCTTGCTGGCAGCAGGGGGACCGACGGATCCAGGGGACTGGCCGTAACCAGTGACGGAACCGGGGAGACAGGCAGGGGGGCAGACGGAAGGCTTCCAGACAGAACCGGAAGGACAGGAGAAGGCTGAAGGGTGGGTATTTGGGTGGGGAAAGGATCCGCGGTCCACAGATCTATGAGGCGGCGGGCTGTTCCTCGCTCTAGGCTGGGCTCACTCGCTCGTGGCTTTATCGGGGTCCCGAACTCGTCCAGCTCCGCTCCGATCTCGGAGCGCACCCCGGGCTGCCACGCTGAGGCGGAACGTTCGTCCCTCCGGCACATCCAGGCCCAGTATCCCAGGTGTGGTCGAGCCTCCGGGCTCATCAGGAAATCCAGAGCGGGTGAGTCCATATTTAAATCTTTTCTCGCAATGAGAGGTCGGTCGTTCTGTAACGCTCGGCGGAAGACAGGAAGACGGGAGACGAGGTTGACGAATAACAAACAGGTTTATTCCAAAGACAGGGCAGACACGTACAGAGTGCGTGGCACAAACAACGACCGACAGGGATGAATACACAGACGGGAACTTAAATACACAGAAGACTAAATGAAGGACAGGTGATAGGGATCAACTAATGATGTGGATAGGTGCAGACAATGACAGAAAACACGACTAATCTAAACATGACAAGACTGAACTACACATGACGGCGACATACATCTGACATATCTGTAACGCTCGGCGGAAGACAGGAAGACGGGAGACGAGGTTGACGAATAACAAACAGGTTTATTCCAAAGACAGGGCAGACACGTACAGAGTGCGTGGCACAAACAACGACCGACAGGGATGAATACACAGACGGGAACTTAAATACACAGAAGACTAAATGAAGGACAGGTGATAGGGATCAACTAATGATGTGGACAGGTGCAGACAATGACAGAAAACACGACTAATCTAAACATGACAAGACTGAACTACACATGACGGCGACATACATCTGACAGAACTAATAGTGTAGTTTCAGTATCTGGATAATACAGCCATATGCTCGAGAAGATACATATAATACAAATCACTTTTTTTTTTTTCTTGTGCATGTCTATACATTTCTGCCGAATCTATCTGATTTTTTCTTTTTATGTTCACCCTGTCCTGTTTTCTCCCCATGACATATTTGTTTAGGTAGAATGCACATTGTTCCATCAACTACTTCCCATTTAGACATTAGGATGCCCCATTACCTGTTTACAATTTTTTTTCCCATGCAGATGGAGAAAGAGAATAGAAGAAAGTGATCACCAGAGGCAACAATGTCAGTATAATCCTGTTTGTCTTACAGGGGTCTGTTTCATATAATTCAACCTAAAATTGAATAAGGATGTTGTAGGCCATGGATGTAATATGCCTCATTTAACTTAAGGACAGCAGCTCAATATCACTGTGTTTATAGGTCACATCTGGGACAACTTTAGCATATTCAAACTTACTGTAAAAAAATACAAACAAATGTTTCTGAATATAAAATTCATTAATAGAATCTAACCTCTGTTCCAAAATTACTTAGCTATTTTGCTGTTTACGACATCCTAACCAACATGGAAATAAGAAACATATTAAGACTATTCATGCTTGCCAAAATAGCTACCATATGTGAATCACACTGAACACTCCACTCACATTTGATTTCAGTGGAGTTTGGTGTTAGCACATGTGGCTAAGCTAATGAAGTGCTAATACAAACATAAATAACAGCACACACAAAAACTGGGTGTAATACTTGATTATTTTTAACAACACTTTGTGGTAAGTTGGTACAGAAAGAAAAAGAAGAGAAAGAGAACTTTTAACATAAATGAATGGGAGTTGGAATGCATTTCTTTGTCATTGATAATGGATTATTTAAGTGATGCTGAAGAGGTGTGTCCTGAGCTATTGTTTTCATTTGTTGCATTTGCATTCAGGAGCCTATGATGCAGTAAATGCTGTCTAGGTGGGCAACTCATAAGTTTGCCATGTGGTCTGCATGAAGCTCCATATTTCTTTCTTTCTTTCTTTCCATATTTTCTTTTCTTTTTATTACAGTATCTTTACAATAGTTCCTAATAAGCGCTGTTTTCCATCGATAAACCTTGAATGCGATCACCAGGGGTCTCATCAGGGAATACAGAACTGATCCTCTCCCTTCTTTCCAATGCAATTCCACCATCCCACCCAGAAAAAGATGCATGGTTACAATCCTCATGTGCTAAACTGTGTGAATTGGCTTGGTTAATTACAATATGAATAACACATGGGAGGCCTCGTTTCTGGTTGCAGAGGATAGTAGTGTGTGTGTGTGTGTGTGTGTGACAACACTAGCATCACAGCCTTGGGGTCCAGTGGAATGAGCTTATTGATTTCTGGAGACTGTGGCCAAACAGTTTTCTGCTGCTCATGTTGAAGAAGCAATGGGGAAGGACTGTATTAATGCTCAGATTGTACTGTTAGTATTCACTTGACACCTCTGAGATTGCTTGGATAGTCTCTGGACTTGCTGGAATTGCAAAGTGAGATGCACAACTGCCAGTCTGTATCCACAATCTTTATTTGTTTGTTCATTTATTTATTTAAAGTTGACCTAAACCAATTCTCTAAGAGGAAATTAGATTAATATAAGTACCAATTCTCTGTGCATAGTGAATGAACCAATACAAACGGAAGAAAGTCAATCCAGTCACCGTGTGGAATGAAGTCTTACTAAACAATTAGCAAAAATGTTTTAAATCAGTCAACACTGGAGGCTTTGAAAACAGAGATAGACTCAACATCTGGAGGGCTTCATGTCTGAAGTAGCCCTCTGTACTCGGCTGAGTCCATAAGGTCTCATTGAGGGGCAGTGAGTCCTCAGGGCAGAGTCTGAATTGTTCATTCTTGTCTTTTGATGGCACAGGCCATGTTTAAATGTTGGACAGCTGGTGGTTTTCTGTGGTCAAGCATGGTCTTGTGTGAGATATCATCTCAATTTGATATTTAATATGTTGTGGTAGGACACAGCTTTCATGTGAGAGTCTTTGTTAGAGCATTTGATACAATGAACTTATTGTGTACATAAATGTTGTTCTGTGTAGTTATTAGGTTATTTTTATGGTTATGGGACTCCAAATAGACATGAATATTTAATATGAAGACCTCATTTCCCCATTGTTTTATTCTCCACTGTCGCAATCTGGAAATGCCACAATTGAAAATGCAATATGTGGTAACATTTTATTTTAGAGTGTCATTGTTACACATTACATTTAGTTACTGTAGTAATAACTATAAATTCTGCATGATCATGCATTCATGCATTTAACCCTAAACTAAACCCTCATCCTAACTCTATAGTAAGTACATGTAGTTAATTATTATTACTCGGTACTTAAATGTATAATTACACTGTAATACTGACACCTTGCAATAAAGTGTAACCCAATGTTATTGTCCTATTGTCCTATTATAATAGTATATACTACTATTTAGGTGCAAATTAAAATCAATATTTACAACAGTAAATACAATGACAGATGTAAGAACATGTAGTTCCTTTAAATGTAATTACAGTGTAACAAAACATATGGACACAATATGTACAAGCATAAATATTAAGGTAAGTGCATAATAGTTTAAGACATGCAATATAAAATAGGACTATTGTTTAGATCAAACCACCAATTTGTAAAACATGACAAAAAAACAACTTTGGTCATCCCACAAAAATTCCCTGGTGGTATCTAAAGCATATTGCTTGCTTTGGATAGGTTTTCAATTTCCCAACTGCAAGAATGCTCCAATTTCACAGCACAAATGAAAAAACACCTAAGTTTCCATTGCCCCACAGTGTAGCATCTTATCTCTGAAAATAGGCCTCTCTTTATTTCCTGTTGCTCTGGCACACTGTGCAAGCCATTGTCACCTCTTAAAGTTACACCTCTGCCTTTGGCTGATTTGGGAAGAAGAGTTAAGTTCTTATCTACAAACATGTGGGTGTTGAGACATTACTACTGCTTCAGGATCTGCAACCCTTGTGATGAAAAGAACTTAAACTACACTTATAATAAGGTAATAATTTGGTTGAATGAACTGGTCCAAACTAGCAAGAGAAACCTACCTATACCAGCATTTATATACTGAGAGTTTGGCTCATTTGTCTTTGTCTAAACTGTTACATCTCTTTCCAATTTGAAGGGCGCCTTCTTCCCACTGCTGTGTTCAGATCTTTGCACAAGTTTAAAATATAATTTAGATCAAGTCTTGATTGTGGATTCTTCAAAAGAGACAAACATTTTAAACAAGTTATTTTAAAGTGTGTTAGGGGTTTGTGTCTTTTGACAAGTTGGATATCAAAATCCAAAATAAATTGGTATTATTCTGAAGATTGCATCTAAGATGCCAATAAACCAAACACAAAACCTGGCAGAGGTTTGACCAAAGGAAACATGTTCTTTTCTTTGATGATTTGTGAAGCTGAGACTTTCCAGAATTGCCCTTGGCAACTGCAATAAGATCAAGTGCTTGAGCAGGGTGGAGAAATGATCCCAGGGGAAGAAGGTGGAAACACTTAGGAACTTTCCTCAACCTCAGACAAAGACAGAGTAACTTGTTTTCCTTGGACTGCAAGGCCAGGATTGGGGTTACAAGATCATTGCTAGATAAGGATATCTAGAAAGTATCCATGGTCTAAAGAGGAAGAAAATGTTAAATTCCTCTTAAGGTGCATGCACCTTACTTCAATATACACTTTACCTTACAGATGCATCAGAGATAGTTAAGCACAGATCTTTCCCATCCCATCCAGAATATTTGTCAGCCACAACAAAAGTAAAGACACTGCTCTAACGAGAAAATGGGAAGTTCTTGAGTTTTCAGCTTAAGTTTTACAGATCATGGTTCAATTCAGTTGATGGCTGAAGCTAAGGAACACAAACCCCAAAATGGCACACTGGTTACTCAGGGGAACAGGATGACTAACAGAAACACATAGACTCTAGAATCTATTCATTTGTTTCATAAGTTCCAAACCTCACCTTACCAATTTTGCCATTTAACCCTAAAAGACAATGAATTTTGGCATTGATCGATTGATTGATTGGAAAACTGCAATCGAACTGACAAACTTCAATCAGTTGGGTCCTGCTGGATCTACTAATGTCCCTGTTACTGAGATATCAGTGGATGGTGGTTAATTAAACCAAACATGCTATGTGTGAACACATTCTTAAAGGCTATTTATATTGTTCCATGTTTGTTTTGTTCCACTGCCCATATTTAGTAGTTTTGCAAAAACTACATAAGTTAATGTCAGCAGTTGTTTTGTCATGTTTCATTCTTTTAAAGAGCGCAAGGGCGCAAATAAGTTGAGTGCATGTGTCACATAATTGGTGGCCAAATCTTAGGAGTTAACAGTGTTGAATTTGATCATAGTTGGATGTTGTTTAGATCAGTTAATGGGCTGTTGCTGAGCACACTCTGAGGTGAACCATCTTTTCATTTTCCATAATGGAGCCTGGTTCCTCTGAGAGTCAGAGTGTGATTTTCATATGCAGGCAGAAGCGGTATTGTCCACAGGCCTTTCATGTAAATGAGCCATTTGATTTTATCTCTCTTTTCTGCTTTAGAGGTGTGTCACTCTGTTTGACTACATTGACTGTCTCCATTGTCTCTCTCCATCTTTTCTTTGTTTCCAAATCCACAAGGAAAGTTGGCTGCTCACAATGTGAGCACTTCTCTTTTTCTCTCATAGGGGCTATTGTGTTTCTGTTTTTAGAAGGAGGAGACCAGAGAGGATTGGAGGAGGTACACACACACACAAAACACAAAAACACACACTAAAGGTGATGATGCGTCTTTGGAACAACATTGTGAGCAATGCTTAAGAATATGCATGCACCAAATTACACACATAATCATTGTGAGATTGACACATTGCTAAAGTGTGGTACAGTAACTCCCTCAGAGCACCCATGACCAGAGTCACTTCCTCTTATTATGCAGGAAGTAAGCAGAAAATGGGTATCCATTCGAAAATTTTAAGCTAAATGACACAAAAATTGCACCAAAAAGAAAGAGGATTACAGTAAAACTATAGAAATAAATGTGCTATTTGTCCAAGTTTTGTATGACTATGTAAATTTAGCACCTGAATTTATTAATGAATAAGCCCCAAAAAGATATTTTGGATTCAGTGAGAACCAGTTTTTTGTTGTTGTTGTTGTTGTTTGTTTGTTTTTTTTTAACAATTCTAGCTAGGTAAGCATTTAGGGATGAGAAACACAAAAACATGTTTTTGAGTTCAGGTGACCTCAACCTACCATCCCCCATTCAGAGTATTCACACGTACATGCACAAAACACACCTTGGAACGTCCTCAGAAATGCTACACTCACCAAAACACGTGCGCATAGCTACCAACCCTGTCGATGAATCATTAACCATCTGCTGGTTAGAGAGACAAAGTAAGAGAGAGAGACAGCTCCGTCCTTGGAGCGGGATGGCCCATAAGATCGTGACTCTAATTGAGGCAGCTGGGGGGCAGATTGTAAAGAACCCAAAAGGCTGTTCAGCTGGAGTAAACCACAGAGCAGCTGCAGAGAAAGACACACATGGAGAGAAAGAGAGTAGGGAGAGAGCACAGACAGATAGATAGATAGATTATTGTATTATTTTTTAATTGATTGTTTTTCCATGTGGGTAAACTTTTAAAAAAAATTGGGTGGACCAACTCTATTCTCAAATATCATTTTGAATATGAAGTTTATTCCTGTCTTTCACCTTAGTGTTAATCTGTATCATTGAAATAATATTATAATTGTTTAGTAATAGTATAGTATAGTAATTGTAATTTTTTTTTTTTTTTTTGCACACTGGACAAGAATTGTCACACCTCGGGCATCTCATATCACTATACAGGAAAACCTTTGACGAGAATTAACAAACTGAGTCAATGAGTTTGACTTAAGGTGCTTAAAAAGCAGTGCAAACAGAAAGAGAAACGGTGATCAAAGTTTTTATATTTCATATGAAGCTACTCAAAAGAGTCTTTACTTTGGAAATGGCTCAGTATTTGTTTCTCCTTTGTAATCAAACAAAGGGAAGCCAAAAGTATCACTGGAAATTGGCCTTATCCAACCTCAGCTCCCACACCAACCAGCAGTCTTCACTGTGAGCCTGAATGGCTTTGTGAACCTAGATAGCCCGAGGCTTGTGCTTTGGCCACAGAGAGATAGCCACAACGGCAAAGGACATGAATTGGTTCTATTTTCTTTGATACATTTTATGCACTACTTTTATTTAAATGTAATCTTTCCATCCAGAGTGTTTACTTTTAGCAAAAATAAAACAATGTCAAAAACATGAAATGACATCTGTGAATGTCATTTATAAATGCTGCTAGGCAACCAGTATAACGCCCAGGGTTAGAGTTTGATTTAGGGTTAGTTGCAGATCTGAGGGACAAGTTTACAGTTTATGTCAAGTTTAGGCTTACAACCAGGGTTAGGTGCTTCAACATCTGTGTTATTTACCTATCATTTCCCTGTAATTTTAGGGATAGCTTATGGGTTAGGTTTAGGAGTATGGATAGGGTTAGGATTAAAAATTCAAAAAGGAATGTTGTTCCAAAATCAATAAAATATGTTGACTCGGGAACGTGTTTATTAACTCAGTAAAATCAAGATGTGTGGTTAATTTTATGTGGTATTCAATGGCATGTCACAAATGCTGCCTTAGCCTGTATATAAACTGAAATCCTAAAAGCAAATCTTCTTTATTTTAGGCATTTTTCAGAGTGGTCCAGTAGTGTTTTTGTCCTATGGCATTATGAGGAATGGGCATATTAGTTTAAAGTAGTGATGCAATTGAGATGCAATGAGTAATGTCTGGGTTTTTGTGATTTATGAGGACACAAATTTGTATAATGACATTGACAATAATTACACTGGTATTACGACGTAAACGTGAAATATAAGGACATTTCATGGGTCCTCATATTTAAAATAGCTTTAAAAACATACTAAACAATGTTTTATTAAAAATGTAAAAATGCAGAATGTTTTCTGTGATGGGTAGGTTTAGGAGTAGGGGTAGCGGGACAGAATGTACAGTTTGTACAGTATAAATACCATTACGCCTATGGAATGTCCTCACTTTGTTAGCAAAACAAACCTGTGCATGTGTAAGTTTGTAAAATTTTATTTGTATAGCCCTTTTAACACTACAATGCACAAAGTGCTTTGCACACTATAAAGACACAAACATTTAAATACATTAATGAAGAGCTATACGCAAAATATAAATAAACAACAACAACGACAAAAACACACAAAAGACATCACAAAATATTATAAGCACATCTATACAAGTAAGTTTTCAGATGACATTTAAAAACAGACAAATATTCAGATTATCTAATATCAACTGGCAAACTATTCCATAGTTTTGGAGCCCTCACTGCAAATGCTTTTTGCAGTTTTTTTTTTTTTTTTTTTTTAAATCTCCTTTAGCTTTATGTCTAGTTCTTGGAAAAGCCAGCAGTTTTCTAAAAGAAAATCTAAGACATCTCCCTATTTCATAAGGTCTCAGATGTTCAGTTAAATATATAGGTGCCAAACAATTTAAAGCTTTATGTGAAAAATAAAATCTTAAAATCAATCCTTAAATAAAAAGGTAACCAATGTAAAGAAGCTAAAAATAAAATTCAAGTGTGTGCGTGCGTGTGTGTGTTTGTGTGTGTAATAGCATATAGAGTAAGGCCACTGCAAGCTGTCACACTTTTGACTTAAAGAGGCAGCCTGCAGTCTGGAAACACAACACTCTCTGGATAAAAGATCTATTGTGAGCTCCAGCACTCAGTAGGAGACAAAGCAGCATTGTTACACACACACACACACACAGTCTAAGATGTGGTCCATCATTACAATGCCAAAAGAACCGTAGAACAACGGGAGGTGTAGAGAGCTGCCATGGAGTAAAGTAAAAGAATTAATCAGACATTTAAATCGAGAATATGAGGGACAAACCTTCTGCATCATTCTTTTCATGTTTCATAGCCATTGGCTATTCCGAGTGCTCTCCCAGTATGCTCTCTGATGTAGCCCAAATTTCACAGCCAGGGTTCCCAATGGCATTACGAAAGCAGACACTGGTATTCCAGAAGGAACCAGAGGCCCATTTTATATGTTCAGAAAAAGAGATGTCTGGGTGTCAGGGATTAATCTGATAATAATACAAAGATATTAATAACAGTATATTGCATGTGACAGAAGAAATGTGTCTGTTTTGCAATAGTGTTCATACCAGAGTAGATAAAGTCTATTTACAGTGGGTACGGATAGTATTCAGACCCCCTTCAATTTTTCACTCTTTGTTATATTGCAGTCATTTGCTAAAGTTCATTTTTTCCCTCATTAATGTACACATAGCACCCCATATTGACAGAAAAACACAGAATTCTTGCCATTTTTGCAGATTTATTAAAAAATAAAAACTGAAATATCTGTGCTGTGACACTCATATATTTAACTAGTCTCAACAGTGAAGCATGGTGGTGGCAGCAGGGGTGTTTTTCAGCTGCAGGGACAGGACGACTGGTTCCAATCGAGGGAAAGATGAATGCGGCCAAGAACAGGGATATCCTGGACGAAAACCTCAGACCTTGCTCAGGACCTCAGACTGGGCCGAAGGTTTACCTTCCAACAAGAACGAAGTCCAACGAAGGAGTGGCTTCACAACAACTCCGTGACTGTTCTTGAATGGCCCAGCCAGAGCCCTGACTTAAACCCAATTGAGCATCTCTGGAGAGACCTAAAAATGGCTGTCCACCAACGTTTACCATCCAACCTGACAGAACTGGAGAGGATCTGCAAGGAGGAACGGCAGAGGATCCCCAAATCTAGGTGTGAAAAACTTGTTGCATCTTTCCCCAAAAGACTCATGACTGTATTAGATCAAAAGGTGCTTCTACTAAATACTGAGCAAAGGGTCTGAATACTTAGGACATGTGATATTTCAGTTTCTTTTTCAATAAATCTGCAAAAATGTCAACAATTCTGTGTTTTTCTGTCAATATGGGGTGCTGTGTGTACATTAATGAGATAAAAATGAACTTAAATGATTTTAGCAAATGACTGCAATATAACAAAGAGTGAAAAATTTAAGGGGGTCTGAATACTTTCTGTACCCACTGTATAAGAAAAAAAACAATGATTACTAGATTTGATTCATACCAGGTCCCACAATTCAGTTTTAGATATCTCAAGTTAGCACAGACCCAACCAAATTTAACTTTCAGGGATGACTCTATTCTACCTCTGTAAGGTCCTGGAAATGTTGGCGTCTATCCCAGTGTCTTGGGCCACATACGGGGGAACACTCTCTGTAAATGGTTGCTATACAAAGGATGCAGATTTGCAATTCACATTTAAATATAAGGCAATATAATTAAAGAGATTTATGTGTCTAATTTTAATTAGAAAATCAACCAATTTTGAACGCTGCCTTAACAAAGGCCTGTTTGAAAGTTTTTTTTTTTCTAAAAAGCTAAGAGAAGATAAATAGATTGATCTAGCAAAAAAATCCCTATATGTCCCCGGTGCAGCCTGTAGTGCGATGACGTACTCAATTATATCCAATATGTAGTAGATGTGGTAAAGCATGCTTGTGGTTGGGTTAAAGGGATAGTTCATTCAAAAATGAAATTTCTGTTATTAAATACTGACCCTCATGTCGTTCCAAGCCTGTAAGACCTTCGTTCATCTTCGGAACACAAATTAAAATATTTTTTTATGAAATCCGAGAGGTATCTGAACAACGTCATTGCACCTTTCGAGGCCCAGAAAGGTAGCAATGACATTGTTAAAATTCCATGTGACTATAGTGGTTCAACCTTAATGTTATGAGGTGACGAGAATAATTTTTGTGCATAAAAAACAAAATAAAAATAATGACTTTATTCAACAATTCTCTCTTCCCTGTTAGTCTCCTACACTGTTTACACAGTGCAGTGCTTCCAGGTTCTACATCAGAATGTTGTCTCATTATTGAGTTATTACAGTTTTTTTTTTTTTTTTTTTTTTTTTGTGAAACCCTTATCTGGTGAAATTCAGTTACTCCAGAAAAAAGAAACACACACAAATACACACATCCTACCACTTCAGTTGCATGGATATATTTAATTCTACCATCGTATGCATTAGAAGGTGATTGGGTGAATCATTTGAAAATGTAATGACAGTGACAGGAAAATGTCCTAAACATGAGTGTTATTAACACTTGGGCTATTTAAAGTTCCATACACAGTCTATCTTTCAACTCCCACACACATACCCATATGCACAGATTTTCCCAGGATGCAACAGCAGGACCTGGCATGCTCAGGCTTCTAGGCTCAATCCACTTATGTAATATTTCTCTGAGCTGTAAAACACAGGCTATCTATACCTCAAGCAATTTTCCTGGCTACTCTCTTGATTACTTCTCCCTCATATGTTCAACACAGGGTTTACCCAAAAAAGAAAAGCACACCAAACACTTCAGTCCCCATTTAACCGATGCTAAAGATCTGCATCCCTCACCTCACACTCTGCCTGTCCCAGCATGCATCATTAGCAGCTGATTGATTAAAGCTCTTATTGGCCGGGTTCTACTCACCTGCTGTTCCAGGCTTAATGAGGTGATGATGGAGAATAACTCACACACCACACACACACACAACACAGTCCTGTTGTAACATAGGTACTTGAGGGAAAGTGTTTGTAACAGCACTCAATATTTTTTTAATGGTTTTTAGCAATAACATACGTTCCTTTAAGATTATGCAATATTTTTACTTCTTTAGAGGACAGTCAAGTTGATTTTAATTTAATTTATACAAATATATAGTATAAATTGCCAAATTCACAGTAAATGCTACACCACCCACAATCCTGAAGGGAAATGCAACTGTAAAACAGTCCCCAGTTGTCACTTTCAACATCACGTTCTATTGGTGCTTAATCGCATTCTGTACACATACAGTTCAGTAAAATACAGGTAGTGACAATCGCATTTACAAAAACTCTAAGTAGTGTGTACAAAACCAAACTTGACAAATCGAGTGCAGCATTAGTTCAGTCAGGCCACGTAGGGATAGTGCCTGCGATCAGCTGACACAGTCAGCTGTCAAAATGCTCCAATTATTACTGTTCTCAATTAGACCGGGGACATACATGTGGCATTACTGCTTGGTAAGTATGCTCAAACTGCTCAGAACCCCCTCTCTCCCCCCACTATAATCATCAGCATATTACTGTGCAACTTCTGGTTTTTGTCTTCTATTTTGTTTCAGATTACCAAGGCTTTCAAACCATAACCGGCATAGATGTCCCATTGCCACGTCTGCAAATTAGTAATATCTTTAAAGTGAAATAGTGGTAAAGTGTCTTAATCGTCTGTTCATTTCCCAAGCTGATGGTTAATGCTAAAGCTCTTGTATGTTAAATTAATTTCAGAGCATGCCGCCAAAGATAACTCGTGTTTCAATATACTCAAAGTAACTTGCCAAAAAGGTCCTGTCTGAACTAGTTGTTATTGACATTTTTTAACGTTCATCGGAGATGTGTCTCTCTTCTGTATGCATTGTGAATCACAGGGAAAGCGCGAGGCTTGGCTCATTTGAGATGCCAGATCTTCCACGAAAAATCAGAGCACAAGAAGAAGCCCATAATAAACCATAATAAATAGAAATTCTTTATGTTGAAAGTAAGACTAAAATTTCACGATTCATTTCTGCTCACTTTAATAACTCCATAAACCTGTTCGGTTTATGAGACAAGCTTAAACAACAAACCAAAAAAGGCTTATAATGAGTGACCATAGCAACACAGAAAGAGCACACTCTGTGTGAAACAGGCTGTACGACTACAAGCATAAAAAAAGTGGATACCACCATCCACTATATTACAGTGTTTTGTCACTGAAATAATACTTTGGTCACAATAACGGACACCAAAAACAAGAGGAGAGAACGTCGCTATGGTTTCCAAGCTGTCAATCATTGAATTTTCGAGAGTGAGTTGTGTTCCATACACATATGCAATGATAATTTAGGGGACTCACTCCTGCACTTAAATGTGGTAGTCACTCCTGAAACTTACAGTGTGTACGTGACCTATGAGAGCCTTCAGACAGAAAGTGCATCTTCAATGAGAGTGTGTGCACACCGCAGACTACACTAAATCCCTGCCAGTGTTGCCACGGCCATTTCCCCTGTGTGCTTCAGCACTAAAAAAAGAGCCAATTTCTCTAAAAGAGCATTACATGGGTGTGACAAGTAGAACTGGCCTTGCGCCGTTCTCTTACAGCTCTCGACCCACCCTACTTGTCACAACAACATTGTGACATTGACGTTCTATCTTTTTAAAGATAACTTTCCACCTGTGTGTTTAGGCACCGACGGATTGTCACTTGTCTGGGCATCAAGCACACTGAGGTGGCTTTCGTATGAGTCATGCACCCACTGCGGGAAGATGACTATGTCAGAGTTGCGATCGAGACTCCAATTCCTCAGAAAATATGGAGTACCCTCGCCTCTGCCTCGATCTAGTGCTATTCTTGGCAGAAACCAAGGGAGGACTACTTCAAGTAGCAGCTTGGGTGATCGGAGGGTTACTGTTAGGAGGAGACCTCCACCATGTCCCGAGTTCTCGAGGCTGGATGATCTTGGGGCAGCTTGGGCTGTGAATCAGCGTCCCATCCGGTCCCATTCTTCCCGGAGGTACATGAAGAGCCTACTAGGCTTTAAGCTACACCTTTAACTGCAACAAACAGACCTAGTATCTCTTCCCCCTCACTACACTTGATGGCTCATTGTGCTGGCTCATTGCAGACGGAGATCTGGCATAGGACATGACAGAGCTGGTCGCTCCAGCTGATATGAAGAAAGGGTTCTACAGCCACTACTTCATTGTATCCAAGAAAGGAGGTGGGTTACAGCCAGTCTTGGACCTGCAAGTTTTGCCCTTCACAAAATATTGTTCAAAATGTTAATGCAGAAATGCATCTTCAAATGCATCCATCCTTGAGATCGACCTGAAGGATGCATACTTTCATGTCTTGATTCTCCAGCAACACAGGCTGTTCCTGCCCTTTGTGTTCGAGGGTCGAGCACATCAGTACAAAGTCCTTCCCTTCAGGCTAGCCCTGTCTCCCCGTGTCTTCATGAAAATCATGGAGGCGGCCCTTGTTTCCATAAGAGAACATGGCGTTCGCATTCTCAGCTGATACTAGCCTAGTCACAAGATCAATTGTGCAAACACAGGGACTTGGTACACACCTCAGCTAGTTGGGACAAACCCTCCCCTGTGCAGAGGATGCCACCGCCTTGGCATACCAAGCACAAGGCGTGCCCTGCCCGCTCGGGTTATGAGCTCACTCTACCAGAAGTGTTGTATCCTCCTGGGCACTGGCACGTGGCACCCCTCTAAAAGAGGGCTGGGTGACACCCAACACGTTTGCTATTCTATAGCCTTTGTGTTGTGCGGGTATCCTCTTGTGTTCTCACCTCAACTGGGAAGAAGTACCGTGAGGCCCCTAGTATAGCCCCACATATATAGCATTTGCTTATATTGCTCCAGAGTTCCCTATTGGGCAAACCCTGTTGAGTTCCTCCATCACCCTCAGCAGCTGGGCATGGTGTAGCCCTTTACTCATTGTATTCCTGAAAACTGGTGCTAGGCTGGGTGACTGAGACTGGTGTTCCCTCCTTCAGGGAATGAGGGTTACGATTACTGGAGTGCCTGGAGTGTACGATTACACAGATTAGAACGTTCAGTACATCACATGATCAATTGCCAAATTCAAACATTCTTGCACGTGTCGGCTGGCGCTGAACCAGTGAAAGACGCACTTAGCGCTGTCAGTATATCAGAAATATGCATGGTTTTCAAGTTTATTTTAGGTTTAAATGCGCAAAAATACTAACAAAACAGTACATTTAGAGTTTGTAAAATACACACTGATCTATGGAAACGGCAATAACAATCCTTTCCATAATAATTATTGGAATTTATTGCTGAATGATGTTTCATTAATGAAGTTCGGGAGGAGCAGATGTTCGATAATTAACCTTATTAATTACTCTGGGTATTCTGGGTTCAGGCCAATATTCCGAGCTCTGGACAGCATGGCAAATACGCATAACTTTTACTCTATTTTAGGACTGCAACTAACAATTATTTTGATAATCGATTAGTTGGCCGATCATTTTTTCAATTAATCGATTAATCGGATAAAAATCCTAATTTTCTTTTTTTTAAAATTATTTTATTGACAAAAAACACATTATTGCACATCCTGCCCAAAGTCCTTCTAACAAACGTGCTAGTTGAATGCTATGAACACATACAGTGCTTAATTTCTTCGACTACCCATCACAGAAAAGAGAACACAAATATTTTAGGGATCTGACAAAAAGTCATTATTAACACATAATGTCCAAAACACTTTATATTTTGTTTGGCCTCCTTTGGCTTTGATAACAGCTTGTATTCTTGCTGGCATTGATTTCATGTACTTTTCCACAGTCTCTGTTATTGACTGTAATTGGGCATCTAAAAAAGATGCCCAATTATGCCCAATTTTCTGTCTTTCTTGTAAAATAGAAAATTCGAAAATTCATGACAACAATATTTATATTTTAGCATTAGAAATACTACTGTGACTAAACTGCATACACATACTGGTGGATTAACTACTACAGAAACATAAAAATGATTTTGGTAATCCGTTAGTTTCGGGCAGCTGCGGCGGAAACCTTAGGTGGCAGTGGTATAATAAATTTAAGCACTGTATATAGTGAATATAGTTTAAATCTCTACATTAAAAAAAAAGATAATAATAAAGAAAATCAATAACACAAACTCTGTTACGTAATGCGGGGGAGAACGATCATGCACAGGAAACAGGAATACACGTACACATTAATGAGATCGGACCAGAAAGACATGAAAGACATGGGGAGTATATATACACAAACACATGAGGAGTGATTAACAAGGCACAGGTGAATGACATTACTAATTACACAGACTGGGGAGAAACAAGGTCACGGGACAAACCAAAAACCACAAAGAAGAGGGGAGACAAGACTATACATGTAACAAACTCAGTGATAACCAACAGTCAAGAGAAATGATCTGCAGGAACACACACATAACCTCTTTACTCTAAAACTGTCATTTCTTTATCCTGTGTAAATAATAGAAACGTCTTACCTTTATTCAGTTACATGCCGTTATCCCTTTACAGTTCCTCCCATGAAATACTTGAATGATATAGTGATTTTTACACCCAAACTGAACTTTCAACAACAGATATTTCAGCTAAACGAATATTTTTGCGCTGAATATGAATTGTCTCCCTCTTTACCGCGTTCCGTTTGTCTGACGCGGGCGCGCACGCTAAAGCTCATGCAGTAATGTAAAGTTTGAAGTTTAACGCAGACTGTCAGGACAAACCTTTATGCAAAACGGAAATCCTCGCGTGAATTTTAAACATGTACTGATAAGGGTATAGCTGTAGAATTAACATTTTGCACTGAGGACGCGCACGCATCTGTCAAGCGCCTGACGGGGCAAGCCATGTTAAATACGGAGCTAATGCATTAGCTTGAAGCTTCAAATATGTTTTGGGCAGTTTGGATCACGCACCTTTCCCGCAGCAGCTCACTCTGTTTTCTCCACTGTTTTTAAATGCATTTTGTCCATAGAAATGCGTGGTTACACTTTATTTTAAGGTGTCAGTATTACAGTGTAATTATACATTTAAGTACTGAGTAATGACAATTAACTACATGTACTTACTATAGGGTTAGGGTTAGGATGAGGGTTTGGTTTGGGGTTAATTGCATGTAATTATGCATAATTTCTAGTTATTGCTATAGTAAATACATGTAACATATGTAACAATGACACTGTAAAATAAAGTGTTACCAAATGCGTTATTCAGTGCTGTAATTTGACAAGACTGGCGAACGTTTTGTGCACGTGGGCAGACCCGACTAATCGATAATGACAATCGCTGTCGATGATTTTCATTATCGATTTTATCGATTAGTTGTTGCAGCCTTACTCTATTTAATAATATGTACATGTGAACTCGTGAAAATAACGTAGTCATTATAAAGGTGTTTAATCAGCAAAACACATCCACTCGCACATATTTGACAATCAAAATATCATATATTTCATGCTATAGTTAACAAATTTGTTAATATTTTGAATAAAAAAAGAAAAATGAAATAAAACCAGATCATACAACCAGGTCATACAGCGCAATTGTGGCTGCGGTGTGTCACGTGACAAGCAACCACAATAAAGTGACACGTTCCTAATAAATGTCGCCTTGAAAAACTCACACTGGTTGCTCAGACAGAATATTTTAAACTTACGTGTGATAGCGTTAATGTGGATTGTTGAACCATTACAAACCATAACATTTTGATGTGAAACAATTTGAAAATGTATTTATTAGTTTAGATTCATTATTTCACAATGATTTATGGGATGAGTATTTTATTAATTCAAAAATAATATCAATAATTATTAATGCAATAATCACAAAAGCTGCCAACTGAGCATAACTTGTATGAAACCTGCAATATTCTTTAAAAAGTGGGCAGTCATTGTTGAGCTCTAATGTTACCATGATACAACTAATTGACCCTTTGCCGTCACTTTGATTGACAGGCAATCAATGGAATATATCTACACTTCTGTCTCACCTTGTGGTGGAGTCATTACAAGAAAATGCAAAAATATGTTTTCATAAACACAGTGTTCATGACATTACATAAAACTAAGCCCAGGAGGAAGCAACCCTTATTTGACTACGGTTTGGTTTGGTTTGGTTTGGTTTGATGGAGCAACCTACATGGAATTCCCTTTCCAGTCATAATTTGCCTGCCACAGTGTTACACTCCTGCGTTCCCTTAAGCGATGAATGAAAATTTAGCCAAATTCTATTAGTGGCAACCCAAGATGAAGACAAGGCAAGAAAAGAATTAAAAATGGACAAATCTTATTTTTATGAGATATTGATGTATGTATTACAATTATTTTTCCTTTTTTTTAATTCATGTGGTCTCATAATCTCATTATCTATCGCAACAATATCTCTTCTCTGCTGGCACACGGGTGGAATATAGGGTTAGAATCATTCCTTTATTTCAAATAAATAGATTATGATCCACAAATAAATGTAAAGAGATTCACAAAATTTTAAAATCTCTTTCACAAAAATTGTGAATTTCTTTATATGTATCTCTGGATCAGAATCTATTTATTTGGAATAAAGGAACGATTTTAAGCTCATAGCAGAACAATCTGTCAAATCATAGCAAAAGCAAACCACAATGATTTAATTAATGCCCAATGGACAAAATCAAGTCCTGTCCTACATTTTTTTTCTTTTCCAAGAAGCAGTTTCTCTTGGATATACATTACAATAGGAAAGTCTATAGTCACACATTCACTTCTATTTCATTCCAACTGTAAGTACTGCAAAAGATTAAAGATTATAATAGATGTGAAAGCTGTTGATCAAGGTACACTATTATTGTTCAAAGCTCACTCTACCCTCAAAAACACTTCAAACGGAAGTGCTGCATGTGGCGAAGTGCAGGTTTGATTTCTGAGGGGGGTTGTGACCCCGTCTGAGCGTGTTCTGGTACTGCCACCACAAGCTGCTGTGTCTGCCTGTGATGACAACAGAGCCGCCTGTCTCTCCCAACTGCTGGAGTCCTTATCAAAAGAGCACTCGTAAAGCACACATAAAAAACACGGGCACAAAATGGCCTCTTTATTAAAAAAATTACCAAAAAAATTAAAAAACAAAGAAAGAAAAACAGAAGATCAGTGGCTGTGTGACAACTGAAATCCTTATCTCTACACAAACAGTCATACTGTATTTGCAAACAGTGCAATTATACGTTTATGAATAGTACATTTTTAGGGTTAACTAATAATGGTTATGCTTGCTTTACCAAACATTATGGAATTTTAAGACTCTCGATGTTATGATTTTGCCAAGCACTTACTTGACACATTTAAAGATCCCGTTTTTATATTTTTTATCAGATCTCTTTCTTTATCAATGTCAGAACAGTCTCAATATTTACTAACAAATGTGCTATCAGGTGGAATAATTGGTTTCAAGGGAGCTTTCTCCATTGAGCTTAATCTAACTTGCCTCTTTAAATGAAATCATGAGTCAAACATTCATACATTTCATCTCTATCACTTTCCAGGTTATTAAACAAAGCACTACTGAAATGACATGGACATGTAAATAACTGTAGTATTTGTGGTTCACTGAGTTTCTTTTTGTAACAGTCATAAACTACATTTCCCAGAGCAGCCATTAATGTCGCAACAGCATGTGAATGAAAGAGATGCAAATAGAAGTTCAAATTTAAACCACTGAAGATTTCACCATCAGTGAAAGAATACAAAAGCATATAGCATCGTTTTACAACTTCAGAGCCATATGTATGCTCACACGATATCACTGAAGCCAAATGGACAGTTGAAAAAAGACTAATGACAAAGACTATTAACACGAAGTGTTAGGCAGGAAGACGAAGACAAACAGATCAAGATCAATAGTACTCCAGCTTTAATTATAACAAGCAGGCAGACAGGCAAGGCAAACACAACTAAACAAAGGTGATTGGACAAGGACTGAGTGAATGGGAGCAACTTAAGTAGCAAACATAGATGAGGATAATTAATAGAACACAGCTGATACAAATGAACTAATAATGATGAGTGGGAAAACGGAACAAAGAAACCACAAACTAAAAGTTCATGATAATGAAACTAAACAGAACATAACTGACAAAGGTGTGTGCCTCCGACAAGGCGTGACTTCATGCCACAGCAGGATGAAGATAGGGTAACCGGAGGAGGCCAATGTGAAGGTGAGGAACAGGTGAGTGGCTGAGGTGACTTGAAGGTGGTGCTAGGACGACGATCCCCTGGTGGTGACGGTGGATATGGACTGCTGGCACAGACCTATAGAGCACCCAAGTGCTGACAGCCGGCGGCAGAGACTATGGAGAGAGGAGTCCAGGTGGTGACGAGGCTGGCAACAGCTGGGGAATGACTGATGGAGGCGTGGCCTATAGATCCGCAGGCGCAGACAGAGAGTGCATGGGAACGAGCCACATCACTGATACTGGAGACTCAAGTGAAGCTACCGTCGAAGGCGGAGCCAGAGTACCCAAGGGCTGAGGTGCATCCGGTATGATCGAGGACAGAGGTGACGCTGAGAGGAAGGAGGAATCCACTGGAGTCGTAGGAGTGCAGCGGATGGACCGCAAGTCCGTGGTGGAAGTGGTGCGACGACTGACCAAGGTGGTGTCGGAAGGACGAGGGAACCAGGAGATGTGACATTAAAAACAGTGATTGTTGTGCAACACTGCTAACTGAGTTTGAGAAAATGTAGCCTATTACTGAAGAAGAAAAAAAAACAATATACAATTTTTCAACTTAGTTTTATTTCCAGACCATTATTCTGGCAGCTCGGCTGACCAGTCATCTATAAGGGTGGACCAGTGCCACCCTATCACATATGAGGCCTCGGCCTGGAACTACCTACTCTATTAACTACCATTTGGTGGGTAGCTAGCTATAAAGTTAGCCAATGTTTCATAACTAGCCTCGGTTTACCTTTCAAATCAGTGATTTGTTTACTTTATTTTTTGAAATCTATTTTACAGCAATTTTGCATGACGTTTTTGCATTTTATGAAGATTTGGTAGATAAGAGAGAGGCTAAATTAAAAGTGAATAAAACATGGATAAATGTATTTTCCTTAGGCTTTTGGCTCCTTCCCCTGAGAGAAGAGTGACAGTAACACTCAGAAAGCAGGACAGATGATTATGTTTCCTGTTTTGTCAGTTCAACTCTGAACAGCTGTGTCTTCACTTTAATCATGTTTCACCTGCAATCAGCGACGTGAGGAGAGAAAGAGACAGTTGAGGAAAGAGGGAGGAGAGACACATTCACCAGGGATGAGCTCAATCAAGCTGCTAAGGATCAAAACCAATCATGCCACATCATTAGCATAATGAACCGAAAAACAGCGTGAGATGGGGAAAGTGTGATTCTTCAGCTCCATGTTAAAAATTACACATTTAGAATGTTTAACAGACGTATCAATCAATTTGTAGAATAAATCATTGTGTTCCAAGTTTTAATATGAAATTAGTGCAGGCTAAGTCCATTGCTATCATCCAACAAATTGCTGATAATCCAAGCATCATCAAATAAGAGAAGAGATGACTTTGTGAGAGGATGGAAGTTATTTTCATTAAAGATTGTGAGAAAAAAAAGTATGTCCATGGATCAATTATTTATAATAAATATTTTATTTAATAAAAAGAATCGTCAATTTTAATTTCATTGTGACTTTAAAGAGATTAAATTGGGCATTCATTTACTCACCCTCATACCATTCTAAAATATTATGTCTTCCATTCTTTCGTGGAACACATTGGATATTTTGAGAAATGTTTTAGCGTTTTTTAAACCTGAAATGGAAGTTAATAGCCAACAAAAAGGCCACATATAAGGTAAATTTGTTCTATCTTGTCCTAAATTTGTTTCTTTGTGTTCCAAAGAAATGCATACACATTTGGAACAACATAATTTAATAATGACATTTTAATTTGGGGTGAACAATTCCTTTAACAAGTAACTGTCAGTTAAGTTGCAAATTCACCCTATATGTGGTAATATTGTGTGATAAAGGACACAAACAATACAATATTTTATAAATAGTTGTATAGTTATTAAACCCTTAAACCCTGAAGAGAATAAGCATTTTCAAACCATAATTCCATGGGAATTTCCATGGGTTTGATGAAAAATAATTTTGTAGTTATAACATTACTTGACAAGACTTTCCTGTTTTATTATACAACATAAATGACATGCCATTAGTTGTCGCGACACAAAGACTACGGTGAGATTTTACATGCAGGGATATTGCGCTACCTACAATCACATATGAAATTGACACTGCTAACGTGTATTTTTTCCCACAGTGCTGATGTTTAGTGCTGCACATCAGGACCATACCTAAGGTATCCGAGCCCCGGGTGCGAGTTATTTATGTGGACCCCCTCGGTTGAAATCGCGATGCCCCCCCCTGAAAGTCAGGGGCTCCTTTTTCCCCTCTAGCATAAAGTATTGAAACAAACTTGTGTTTGAGAACATGGAAACTGAAGCAGCTCAGGACACAAGACCACAAGATATGAGTGTGGGTAATCCCTGTACTCACAACATGAACTTCCCCCTATCACAGTTCTTTCTGTGTCCTTTAAGATACATTCAGTCTCTTTGTTTGCACTATGTGTAAGTGCTCCCTCCCCACTGATAAAGCCTATTCTTCTCGCATCTCCCTGTTTTCTCTTGACCTGCCAGTGGTATGTCACAGGAAACAGCATTCTCAACATTCCATGTCATCTGATTGGCGGATGTGTGCAGCACCCATTGAAATGGCTTCAGTTCATTGGCAGTGCATCCCTAATCTTCAATGCGTGCACTGCACCGGAAGATCACCGGCTGTTCCTCTTCTGGCATATGCTAAACATACTTCTATACGGACCACAGGGACATTTCCATTTGAACATTTTAGCTTGCGTTTTTTGATGTTGTTTGTTTTTTTTTTTTTGGTGGCAGTGTAAGGATCACGTTGATGTTACAAACCCTTAAATGCATACCTTGGTTCTTTATCGACCTGGGACGTCATTCTCTACCCTCCTCCTCATTCGTTTTTCAAAGTTAGACATCAACCTTCTTAGTATTCATCAATTAATTCAATATAAAGAATATAACAAGAAAAAAATCATAAAATTATAAAAGAACACTTATGTTCCTATTTCATTTAAAAAATGTCGCTAACAACCCGAAGTGATCAGTGCATGTACATTTTTTTCTGCACAACAATAATTGAATCTTTGATGACGGAATAAGCGCAATTTACCTTTATTCTACAAGGTGGCAGTTTCTTAAACACAGTGATGAAGCAGCGTTTCATTCAGACAGAAAATGAAAGAATCCACCTTTTTCCTGAGTAAACGATGCACCGAAGAATTTTAACTTCCGTTTGGATGCTGTCCTTTTCCGGTCTCCTTAGGAACACACAATTGCGTAAAAGGAATGTTTGAATTAACTAAACGGAAACTTTTCGAACATTAAAACAAAAATAAAAATGTGCACAGGGTTAAGCTGTGTTAATGTTGGCTGTTACATAACAGCAATAAACTGAAGAAATTCATGGAAAATACGTGTTTCTAGCACCAGCGAATCTGAGAGAATGTCCATACAGCGCTGTATGCCTTGCATTTTATCCTAGACTGGCAAGAGAAAATGAGCATGGCTTGCAGAACATAAGTTAAAATACTCCTCAAAGAGGGTATATGTGGGTTAATCATTTTGAATACAAAATCCCCCAAACTCCATCCCCATCAGGAACTGCATGTTGGAAATGAGCGCTCATATTGTTTTCAGTGCTGCTAACTTCGGACAGCTTTGAGTCATCTATGCACTCATTAAACTAACAAAAGACAGTCATTGCTACACTGTAAAGTGATGGCACTGTGAAGACATGTGCTTTTAAAACCATTTTCATTGGTTTAATAATACATTATCAGCTCGGAAAATACACTAATTCAACTAGACTAACCGGAGACCAGAAATGTAAAGCGTCATTCCAGTGTGAGTCAAGCGAGACTTCCGTGTTCAGAAAAAGGTGGATAGGCAAAACATGAAATGGCTTAGCAATGTACTGCAGAGAAAGTACTGCAAGCAGTCAAATATGAGAGTCACTGTCACTTGAAGATGGATCTGGTGAAATATTGATTTTTAAAATGTTCATGATCTCAAACATATTCTCAAAACATATTCTCTACTGGGAAGCTCTGAGGAGGACATGTGATGATGGCATAAAACATCTGCTCAAAATTAACTTTCAAGCTCCAAAAGAAAACAAAACATGCTTCATTTTATTCTTCTGTAATAAAGACCCAAATATGTAACAATGATTGATGAAACATTCATGCATTTAAAGGTTAAGTATTTTCTTCCAAAGTGTATATTTTTAAATTATGTACTTACATGACATGAGATGTCTACGATGTTAAGATCACACGACTATTTGAGTCAATACAAATAAAACAATCTGTAGTTTTATTTGTATTGACTCAAATAGTCGTGTGATCTTAATGTTGTTCACCGATTCACAGTGCCATCACATTGAAAGTTTAAATCTAGACTAAAAACGCATCTATTTAACCTGGCATACACATGACGCACTATAAACTTTTGTCTTCATATCCGTTAAAGGATTGTTAGGCTGCATAGATCAGGTCAGCCGGAACCGGGAACACTTCCTATAACACCAGATGTACTCGGTACATCAGAAGAAGAATGGCGTCTACGCTAATTTTTTGTCTCTCTGCTTATCCCGAGGTTTACCAATTAACGTGATTGGCTGGATCTGGGCTGTGTCGGGGTCGGACGGGGAACCTGTGCCTGTGTGCGGCAGCAATGTGGCCCTGTGGTGTCGGCGGAGACTGTGTTAACTAGCTCATCCTTTGTTAAGACCTTACCGACTCATCAGCCAGTGGCACATATCCCAACAAACCGTCCCATACCGGCGTGATCAAAAAGATCTTAAACTAGATGGAACTAGATTAAATATTTTGACTGTTGCGATTCCAAATCGGTTTAATGACCCGTAACTCTGCCTGAGTATCGGACAAGTGTTCACTGTTGGCCAGAGGAGAACTGGCCCCCCCGACTAAGCCTGGTTTCTCCCGAGGTTTTTTTCTCCATTTGTTGGAGTTTTGGTTCATTGCCGCTGTTGCCTTTGGCTTGCTTAAGTTGGGGACACTTGCTTGATATTCAGCAGTGTTTTTGATATGCCTGCATTGTTCTTGCGTTGTATGCGCACTGAGCTGAGCCAGACGATTACGTCACTGTTTTCTGCAGTGCTGATATACCTAAATTAACTAGACTAATAACTACTGGTATTTGCAATGGAATGAATCAATAATATATAGAATAAGCTGCACAATGACACCATTTTCTTATTAATGTGAAGCTGCTTTGCCACAATTTGCATTGTAAAAAGCGCTATATAAATAAAGATGACTTGACTTGACTTGACTTGAAAGTGAAGGTGCTTTAGAGCTGGTGGGGGCAGCAGAGCGTGTGAATGTTGCTTTAAAGTGTCTCAAGTCCCACGGAGGAGCTCCATAAGGATAAAAGCAGGAGTGATGACAGTGCAAGACGAGAAAGGACCAGACCTGGGACTTCATGTTGTGTTTTTGTTTTAGTTTATGCAGCAGTCATTTGTCCAATAGCCCCTCACTGAACTCAGAACTACCCAATAAGAAGACAATGACTGAGCATCAGAGATTCTGTTATTGGCCCAGGTGCGTGTCAATCACTACGGTTCCAGTCCACAATCCATGATGCTTCACTTATACTCAAACATATTACCATATTAATAAGCAAAAACATTGATCATTTTGAATGAAACTCACTGAAAAATCTGAAGTTAAATAAAACTGACCAATGCTTTTGGATTTAAAGAAATGTAAAGAAATATCAGAATGTTAGACCTGTCAGACTAAAATTTAAAAAGGGTGTCTGCTGTGATTAGCATTGTGTGTGAAAGACACAATAATGGAATCGCTATCAAGAGATTTCGGGTGTGGCCAATGTTCCCGCTGCCCAACACTGAAGTGAAAAATAAGTGAAAGTGATGATGAGAGAAAGGCTTTTCGAAACATTTTGCTTCGCAAAATAATTCATTGTTTCAAAGCAATCAAAACCCCACACGCTGGTGACGCCTGCATATCAGAAACAGTGTAAATGCAGTGAACTCAGATGCATAAAGCATGCACAAAAACACATTGTACAAACCAATTGGAGATGTTTTATTAAAAGTGTAATTTATTAAATGTAATTAACAAATCATGTAATGCCACTGTCACATCTACTTTTGGTTTTGTTTCATGTTCATGTTTTATTTTCAGGTTTCATGTCTCATTGTTTTGTTTCCTGGTTGACCATGTGCTCCCATATCATGTGATTCCCATGTCACTATGTGATCATGTCATGTGATTCTCATGTGTTATGTTATCAATAGATTTGTTCAGATGAATTACTCTAACCTGCCATCAGCTGGCGAGATCTGCTGGCTGCAGGCGGGGGAGGAACGGCTGTCTCTGTGTGAACCAACGTCATTCATGGCAGACCACGTGACTTTTGCATTGTGGCCGAAGAAGTGGATGCGATTGAAATTCCCGTGTTTTGAATATCAGATATTCAATATAAAGTTTGGTTAAATACAGAAACAAACACACATGGTCCTTGAATACGGTGTCTTTATAATTTGTGTTGGTTGAATTTTAATCAAGCCAATAAAAGACTATTAACTACAACACATCAATACTGAGCTGGCATTCTGATGTAAACACGGAAGCGCTGAACTACGTCAACCGCGTACGAGTCTGACAAGGTAGAGAAGAATTTGTTGAATAAAGTTGTTATTTTTGTTTTGTTTTTGATCACAAAAAGTGTTCTCATCGCTTCATAACATTAAGGTTGAACACCTGTAGTCACGTTGACTATTTATTCTGGGGATAAAAAAAACCTCTTGGATTTCAACAAACATACTTTTTTGTGTTTCGAAGATGAACAAAGGTCTTACGTGTTTGGAACGTCATGAGGGTGAGTACTTAATGACAGAAATTTTATTTTTGGGTGAACTAACCCTTTAAATACCTTAGAGTATGTTAGTATAGTATGACGGTATAGCAGAAAGGTAAACACAGAGAATTAAGGCGCATTAACACTAAAAACTGTAACTATATCTATGTTAGCATACACCAACTGACAATAATGTTATATTTATTATAAGCACACAATTCAGTTATGTTGCTTGCTGCTTTAAATGCTCAAGCTCTTTACAGTTGGGTGAATCCTGATTGGCTGTCAATGTTTTCATCATTCATCAAACAGAAAAAAAAAAGAAATCTTTCTCAAAGTGACCTCAAAAACATTGTTTCTCCATGTCGCTATCATTATAACTGTGGCATGGACATAGAATTAGAATGATTCAAACTTTATAATTAATGTTGTAGTTATTAGGTTGGAACTGCCCTTTATAAATGAACAAAAACTTCTAACCTAACTCTTTTAACATGAAGACGAAGGTCCGTTATACTTGCCTTATGATGTTTTCTATTCATTAAAGCCTACCCCTAAACCTAAGCTTCAAATTTAACATATTCATTAAAATATTGTTTATTATTTTTATTAATGTATTTTACATTTGGGATTATTGGCTGGTCCCCACAATGTAGCTGATTTCACATAGAGTCATGAAAACTCACTATAATATTTTGTTTTCTTTTATTTGTTTCTGGTGACAGACCGAAGCCAGAGAGGGCCTACTAGTGACAGCAATTATTAAAACAAGTCATGTGCCGTGGCATGCTGTATTCGTATATTCATACTCTCAGTGTTATTGGCTTTATGCTGTATGTGTAAATAAGAATGTTTACCAGGGATTACAAATGTGTGAAATCTCTATACTTAATTCTCCACTGAAAGAACCAAAATCAATGTTCTTGTCCTCACGGTCATTTCTCACTTGGAACGACACATTTATGTATGAATCATAATAGGGGGTATTTAACCTGCGAGAGAAAGGAGAGGAGAGAGAGACTGATTCATGTTTCTCAGTATCTAAGCTCCAAGAAAAGCACCAGCTGTCTCTAAATTGCTGTGAAAAGAGAGAGAGAAAGCGCAAATGCAATTAGATGATGTCTGAGTGGAGGAGTGGACTGCCCAAAGAGATGCCTAGAAAACATGGAGATAGCTCACAGTGTTGAACGCCTGTTCAAATGTCATCGGTTCTACATAATGAGATACATGTGTCACGTCTGGTATTGGTTTTGTTTTCATGTTCATGTTTCATGTCTATTATATTCATTGCCATGTTTCCTGTTTGCTATGTGCTCCCTTGTTTATGTCATGTGATTCCCTAGTCTCATGTGTAGCTGTCATTGGTTCATTGGTGCATTGTGCACAGGTGTTCTTTGTTTGTCAAGTCAAGTCAAGTCATCTTTATTTATATAGCGCTTTTTACAATGCAAATTGTGGCAAAGCAGCTTTACATTAATAAGAAAATGGTGTCATTGTGCAGCTTATTCTATATATTATTGATTCTTTCCGTTCCAAATATCAATAGTTATTAGTCCAGTTAATTTATGTATATCAGCACTGCAGAAAACAGTGACGTAATCGTCCGGCTCAGCTCAGTTTGTATACAACGGCGCCAATGCAGGCATATCAAAAACACTGCTGAATATCAAGCAAGTGTCCCCAACTTAAGCAAGCCAAAGGCAACAGCGGCAAGGAACCAAAACTCCAACAAATGGAGAAAAAAACCTCGGGAGAAACCAGGCTGTGTTTGTGATTTAGTCCTTCTGCACTTGACCCTCATGTTTACCATGTGTCTTTGTCATGCATTGTCCCTGTACCTCTGTGGGTAAGGTTTTGGTTCATGTTCATGGTCTTGCTAAGCCATGCTATGCCAAGCCAAGCCATGTAGAGTCTTTGTTTGAAGTTGGATTCACGTTAGAACTTAAATAAAACTGCATTTGGGTTCTACAGCTTGCCTCCAGTGGATCTCTGTGTTACAGAATGCATGACTGCCAACAATGAACCCAGCAGTCACCCTGCTACGACAACGCCAAGGCTATTGGGCCATCAAGGATTATGTGGTGGAAATTTGTGAGCTGTGTTACCACGTGGTCTTTAATGACATTGCCCTTAAGGGCATTTTTCGCAATGCCCTTTCTGACCATTGTAATTATTTAATGCCTGAAATAACTCTCTGGAGACTCTTGTATATAGACTATGCCTTACTGCAGAACGGCTCACCCTTTACTGTGGGAATTGCAGATGAGGGGCTTCACAATCCCACAGTATCCACCTCAACAGAGCCTTGTCACATCATGCCTGCCCAGCCAGAGGCTCTTCACAAGATAGCTGCCATGTCTGAGCCCTCAGCAAAGCTGGGTGCCACGCCTGAGCACTCAGCCAAGACTGCCAGAATCTCCAGATTATGCACCGCTGACCATTATGACCACAGCCATTTTATGTGTGGGGGCTGCACATGAACATAACCCCTGACCAGTGTCCAGACATGGCTTCAGCCCCTGACCAGAGTCCAGTGACTGCTCCAGGCCACGATCCCATATCTCTGCCCAAGAGAGCTCCCTTAACTGCCGGTGCTGCCCTGGAGCTGTCCTAGCCTGCTAGGTCTGCTCATGCCCCACGGCTCAGGTCCGCCCATGCCCCACGACCCAGGTCCGCCTTTGCCATGCTCAGGTCCATGTGCTGCTCCCCTGCATGGGCCTGGCCCAACATCCCTCCCCCAAGACCGTCTCCACTCCACCACCCTCCTGGATTTTTTTCTAGTTTTGGTTGTGTGTTGGGCGTCTGAAGCCACCCATTGAGGGGGGAGGGGGATTGTGTCACGTCTAGTTTGGTTTTGTTTTCATGCTTGCCATGTGCTCCCTTGTTTATTTCATGTGATTCCCTAGTCTCATGTGTTGTTGTCATTGGTTCATTGTGCACAGCTGTTCCTTGTTTGTGATTTAGTTCTTGTGTACTTAAGTGCTCATGTTTGCCAAGTGTCTTTGTCGTGAATCTAAGCCATGTGATGTTCAAGCCATGCAAAGTCTTTGCTTGTTGGATTCACGTTGGAACTTAAATAAACCTGCACTTGGGTTCTACAACTTTCCTCCAGTGAATCTCCATGTTACAACATGTCAGCAATGGATTGCAGGCAAGAGAACAATAAAAGTACTAAAGACAAACAAAGAGCAATGATGCGTTTGAGCTAATGAAATCCTCCAGAGTGTGATTAACCTTTGGTCTTTTCACTTTCAAGTAGATAGGAATTGTACTTGCAAGACTGGAATATAGCTGCTTGGTAATGTTACCAAGAAGACCAGCAAGTAAACTGACATGCCTTGAAATGCCAGATGCCAGATTTTTGTGAAGGTGCAAAATTAACCTAGAACTCTTGTTCACAACAACAGTCAAGTGTTTTGGAACAGGCAAGATTAAAATTTTAGGGCAGTCTATAAGAATTCATTTTCTTGATTGCAAGTTGGATATCCCAACAGTACTTGACAGCAAGAACCCATGTGATTCTGCCAACTCAACTGCAGATCTGCTCACTAAATTGATGGCATAAAGCCCAGAATGAGTTTTGTGAAATTTCACCATACAATGTTACTTACCAAAAATAAAATTTCGTTACTGGAAGTTTCACAGTTCAGAAAATAGCAGAGTTATAACACTAGTGAAAAAGTTCCTTGCATAATTCATTATTCTATGTTATATGTTCTAAAAACACTTTAAGGTGGTAGTTCACCCAAAAATGAAAATTCTATCATTAATCAGTCACCCTTAAGACCTTATTAAGACTAATTAAGATATTTTTGATGAAATCTGGGAGCTCGTTGACTGCCATTGTCTGCCATTGTCAAGGCCCAGAAAGGTACTAAAGACATTATTAAAATAGCCTTGATTTTATGAAGCGACAAGAATAACTTTTGTGTGAAAATCTGTTTCGCCGATATCCTCTTATTTCTAGGAAAACTGATCCTAGACCAGCAGTTATGGGCAGCTTTTCCCTCTAAAAGCATTCAGCAGCAGCAGCAGGCAGTGGTTTGAGTGAGAAAATTCCATGCTAGCCTCAAGTCCGGGGCCTGGAGAAGGCTTAAGCTGGGAACACACCAAGTTGATGCCGATTAACTAGTGGCAATGAAAGCAGACTGTGGGGTTTTCCATACTGAACAGCCAATCCGAGTTCTCTCTCTCACCGATGGCCCGCCGACCATCAGCTTGGTGTGTTCATGCCTTTATATGCACACATATACATAAGCCTACCTTTCAGAAGCATGTGTCAGCCTTAAAAATCATTAGTCATCTTCAACAGTAAAAGTTGACATCTTTTGTATCCATGTCCATATATGGATGTACATCATCATGGTGATTTGCATGTAGAACGATGTCACTCTGTTTGGGTGCTTGCGGTTGTGGCACTCACTACTAGGTAGAATGAAAGAAGCTCATTTAGATTTTGAATAACTAGTCGGGTGATAACGTTTTGATATAAGTGCAGTGATTCCAAACGAATGTCAAAAAAATGAATAAATAAATTAAATTAAAAACTAAATCTCTTATGCTGCCCTGACTATCCTGCCACCCTAAGTGGCTGCCTATAGGCAACGATATCATATCTCGGTGCCATTATTGTTACAGTTGTGGGGTGGACTTTACATTTAAAGAATATATCTCAATGGTTATCTTTATAGTTATCTTTCTTGGTGTGAAAAGTCCTTAAGTGTATTTGGCCTATACTTATACTTAAAGGGTCAGTTCTCGCAAAAATGAAATTTCTGTCATTAAGTATTCACTCTCATGTCATCCAAAACCCATAAAACCATTATTCATCGTCATAACACAAATTAAGATCATTTTGATGAAATCTAATGTCGATCGACCTTTTGAGGTCCAGAAAGGTAGTAAAGACATCATTAAAATAGTCAACGTGAAAACAGTGGTTGAACCTTAATGTTATGAAACGACAAGAATACTTTTTGTGCGCAATAACAACATAAATATTACTTTATTTAACAATTTGAACTGTTGTCATACGCAGTTGACGTAGTGAACGCATTCGTTGTGCTGCTCACGTGTACTATATCAGCCAATACTGAGTTGGCGTTAGGACGTAAACACGGAAGCAGTGCGTTCACTATAAGTTAAATAAGGTAATTACTTTTGTTTTGATTTTGCGCACAAAAAGTATTCTCGTCACTTCGTAACATTAATCTTAAACCACTATAGTCACATGGGGTGTTTTAACAATGTCTTTAATACCTTTCTGGACGACGTGAGGGTGAGTTTCATTCTTGGGTGAACTAACCCTTTAAGTATAACTTGATCAAAGGATTGGGTACAAATATAATTATGAAATATATGTATTCTAAGCATAATTTGCTTGTAGTTGTGTAAATGGACTGCATTTATATAGCACTTTCACAGACCTATGGCCACCAAAGCGCTTTACAATTTTTGCCTCACATTCACCCATTCACACACACATTCATTCATTCACACACCGACAGTGCCGTCAGCTATACAAGGCGCCATCCAGCTCGTCGGGGTTAGGGTTAGGTGTCTTGCTCATGGACACCTCAACACTTGGTCAGGTGGAACCGGCGATTGAACCACCAACCTTCCTGTTAGTAGACAACCCACATGAACCACTGAACCACTGTCGCCCATAATATATACGTTTGATTGAGTTTGAAAATAGTTATTTATAAAGAAATCTATAAGTGTGTTGATTTTTTTTAAAAACTTACAAGTATTCTTGTAGTATAAAACTAGTAGTTTACTGAGAGTATACTTCAAAGAGTAGCTGCAGTACAAACAAAAAAACATACCTATGAACTAGTACTAAAACTTAGTACTCAAAGTATACTACTGTTAAACTTAAAATATACTTTAAAGTCTACTTCTATACACTAAAAAGTGGGCCAATTTAGTCCACTTAGTACACTTACAAGTATACTACTAGTACATTGATATTATTACACTTGCTATATACAGTATACTTAAAAATATACTTGAATTCTATTTAATACTTAATAAAATGAAATTGGGTTACACTTTATTTCGACAATCCACTTTAGACACAATAACTATATTAACAAGTATTTTGTCAACTATATGTCAACTAACTCTCATTAGAGTATTCGTATTAGACTGTTAGGTTAGGGTTAGGTGTTTGGATTCGGGTTAGTAGAATAAGTTGACATGTCGTTGTAAATTTACCTGTAATCAGTAGAATGTCTGTTGGTGACCACCAGCAAACAGTCTACTAATACTTTAATGACTAGTAGTTAACATGTAGTTGCAAAGCTACCTATAATTGGCAGAATGTCTGGGAAGTGGACGGAAGTTGACCATTGAAATAAAGTGTTTCCTGAATCTGTAGTATACTTTTTTTTGTAAGGGTTGCATTTTTGAAAAGTTTTGCATACAGACGACAACGTTGTCAAAACTGTCCCCATTCACACTAATTCGCAAAAAACTAAAAATGCTGTATTATGCATACCGGGCCAGTAGTTGGGGATGTCAGTTTGTCAAGTAAGACTTCACGCCTGCACACATGCACACTTAATACATATGTATCGTTTTTACAAATGTGTGTTTTTGTAGTATACATGGATATGACAATGGTATCATTTTCAAAAACTTTAACATTGAAACCTGTTTTAAAAGTTTGTGTTTTGAGGCTACCAATATATTATCATGTAAATGAATGGCCAAAATGTATAAAAGGTTTTTTGTTTAGTTTTTTCTGTTTTGAAACGCTCCCCTTAGATTGCAGTACCTACTGTTTGGAACAGCCTTTCCGTCAAGAGCATGCCTATGATGCCTTAAAATGCTGTCATCATGTGCATGACTGATGTAGTGTGACAGATCTGTCTGACTGTACCTCTCCAAATATGGTTCCTCTGGTTGAGTTTTAATTAGAGGAAATGACTATAGAGAGCTGCTGGTAGAGAAGCTTGAACCACGTGGGGAGGGGGGGGGGTTAATTAAATCAGCCTTGTTGACGGAGATGAACTAAAGAGTCTCATCTCTTACTCTGACTGTTCAGATCTGAGGGAGTTAGGTGACCATTTCCCCAATTTACAGTTTCCCAAGTGTTCATGTGTCATTATTTGTTCTTGTTTTGCCCCCTATATTTCTCTACATTTGACTTCCACCTCCACTAGATAGCCTCTCTACATTGTAGCAGGAGATCAAAGCCTGTATAAATAATTGAACCATCTGATAGGGGTTAAAGAGGACAATGTGTCCTCTACATGCAGGGCTACTGTGAAAATTAGCTCTGTAATAGTAGGTTGAGTTCACTTATACCATTACATTTGACAGAAGATGATCTGACTTTGTTCTCTGGTGATCTCGCTCATTGCTGTGTTGGGATCTATATACAGTATGTGTTTATGCAGAAGTGGGTTAATATCATATCACAACTTGCCTGTTTACTTTCTTAATATATATTCATGGTCTTATTGTGCACAATAAAATCAAGCTGCAACATTTTCCTCAATTAATTTTATTTTTTCACTCAGACATATTTGTCATTATTGAAGTAAAAGCCATTTCAGGTTGAATTTCAGGCTTTTTTTTTTTTTTTTTTTATCCCATCTATAGAATTCCAGCCAATCAGACTCCAACACCTCCCTCTTACCATGTCTTGAAGAACCTGTATTGATTGGTTTTCATTTTAAATGTAGTGATAAACTGAATAGTTAGTCCCACTATTGAAATGAAAGTTTTACATAAAGCTGTTTTTAGATGTCTAGACAAACCTTATGTGTTGGGGTGAAGTTACCTTATGTGTGTATAAGTACTGTGCAGGCAGCACGTTTCAAGGTCAGTGGTACTGATATAGCGGTATAGTTGTGGAATAATGTGGGAAACACTGCCACCTGCCTATAAACACTGGAAAACAGGATTACGTCATGAATTATATGGGGGGGGCAGTTGTAATTCCTAGATCAAAACCTATAGATCTTATTACTTGATAAAACAAAAAAAAAAGAAGAAAATAGAAAATTGAGGTAATAAATGATTGAATTATAGAAATTTCCAACAAGTTCAACATCTGAGCCATCAAAAAGTCGATTTTAGGTAAACAGTTTTGAGATTTAGGTGACATCTGCTGGTTTAGCCAGAAACTGCAGACTCTTAGATTGAATTAAGTTCAGCATTCAGCAATTCAACAACTTTATTAATGCAGCGATAAAAATCATTAAAATTCAATAAATTTCCCAAAATGACAGTAAAACAATGACATTAACATAACCATTAGGAAGCAATACTTGCCCCCTTAAATTGATTTCTAGTGGCATTTTTAGCCTTATAACAACAAATGTTTTTTTTTACCTAATTAAATGTATGTAGCATGTTTTGATTAATATATATATATATATATATATATATATATATATATATATATATATATTGGCAGAGAAAAATAAATAAATAAATAAATAAATAAATAATTGAATAAGCATAAGTGTGCACACTCCTGAATTAATACATAAAGCACCCTTTGATATAATAGCGGCACTCAGTCTTTTTGGACAGTACTATTGCGCTTGATGATTACTTAATACAAAATTATAACGTAAGCGAAGCTTTTTTTTTCCTCTGAAATATCACATTGCATTTAAGCTGCAGTTAACAATTAAAGAATGTTATGATATTAATATTTAACATCTTGAATATGAGAAATATGAAGTGAAAGAAATGATAGGCTACTTTTAAAAATTATGAAACTAATACCACCAGTAGGTGGCAAGTTGGCATCTCAATGAGCGAGTCAGCGAATCATGCTTTCAACTTTAGTTCAAAATAGTTGATTGATTCAGGTGTGAAACGAGTGAGGCCCTGGGCCTGTCCAAACCCCCACTCTTACGGTCTTGGCTACAAAAATGGCCAAGTCAAGTCACCCTTATTTGTATTGCGGTTTTTACAATGCAGGTTGTTTCAACGCTTTACAGTGATGGCAGGAACATAATTTTGATTGTACAGCTTCTCTAGAAGAAAACAGTTCCATCCAAAGTTGAGTACTTCACTTGGAATATCACATAAAAAATTTGCAAATAAAGCACTGTTTCCATTCAGCAAGTCAAAGACAACAAAAATAGTCACTGATAAACTGGTGCTAAATATCACTTAGACAAATGGAAGTTGCTGAAGTAAAAGCCACTTTATAATTTTCACATAATAAATTACTTGACCCTCAGAGCACACAGATGAACCGCAATAAACACTGTCATGTTCTCTTGTGTTCAGATCTCTTTTGTTTGTGAATGCAATCATGTGAGATGCTTCTGGAAGGGAATTCCGTCGTAGTTTATGCGCATGTTTTCATATCGTACTCATTTGAGCGCATCTTGGTGTTTCCATCCAGCTTTTTTTGTGCAATATCCAAAAATACGCATACAAATAGGTGGATGGAAACATGGCTATTGTCCAGCTTAAGTAAGTTCAGTATTGATTCATTTCTGTTGTAAAAATAATTTATTATTTAGTTAATTTATGTAAACAGCAGCTCTGGAGAAAACAGTGAAGCTCTGATCATCCAGCTCAGTTTAGTTCACATGAAGCACCTCTAAAATCTTAAATCACTAACAATCTTTACACCCACTTGGCCAAACTCCGGTAATCATGTAAGTAGACAAGTGATCCAGTGCAAAAACCACAAGTGTGAGTATTTGGACAGACCCAGTGTCCCAGATACTGTCCCAGACACCCTAAAAACTTGTGGACTACCTACAAAAGTTCATCTCTGCTTTGGCTGTCGGGGAGAAGTCTGCTGCGGAGCTCACTTCAGTACTGGCTCGACAAAAGCGCGATTTTAAGGCAAATATCAAACGGAAATGTCAAACACGAGCACCCTTCAGGGACATAGCCAGAGCTCTTTTTCAGTGGCCAGATAAGACCCAATGTTTTCATTGGGGTGGGGAAAAAAGTCTACGTTAATCTAGAGAAAATCACATAAGTGGAATACCAGATGTAGAAGTAAAAGCCCAAATTAAATCTGTTAAGCATATAGAGCGATTGTGTCTCTTTAGAATATTTATTTGGATTAGTTTCAGTTCATTTCAGGATTAGTTTTATGATCTCTTTATGAACTTTTTGACTTCATAAAAATGCTAGTTGCATAGCTGAGGGACAGAAATCGCTCAGATTTCAATAAAAATATATTCATTTGTGTTCCGAAGATGAACAAAGACCAAGCTAAATTTTTAAAATACATTTTTGTGTGTACTAACCCTTTAAAGTTTTTTTCCCATTTCACTGCGCTACTTTTCCATCTCTTCTTCACCCATGTTTGTCTTCTTCTTCAATCGCTTCTCCGCTGTCTTTCTCTCCGTGGGATTGTGCACCTGAGGGTTACAAAAACGTTACAGTTACTCTCTCAAATTGCTTTTAGAGGGAAAAGCTACCAATAACTGCTGGGGCCGTGTTCACAAAACATTAATTATATTTTATTTTTATCATTATTATCTTTTTTTTTTTTTTTACTCTATTCGATCACTTGTAAGTATAAACTTGTGAAAACAACTGCCACAGGCAATTGGACATTATTTATTTATTAAAGATTTCTTTTTGGCTTTTTTATCATAGATTCAAATCTATAAATCAAAATGTGTATTGCATTTATGAAGAAAAGGTTCAGCACCCAAGGCTCTGTGACTATTGCCTCATAGTGTGCAGTGTCTATAGTTGGATTAGGATCGTTTGTGATTTGGTCTTAATGATTTTTCTTTAATGACTTTCTCCTGAATTAGAAAGTTAGGAGCTACTTTTAGCCCTTAAGATGTTTTGTGAATACGGCCTCAGATCTATCCGCTTTCTCCGTAATACTAGCATATTGGTTTTGGCTTCTATCAACGGCTCATTTTGCAGAGTTGAGCAATGTAGCCGAAGCACAAACATAGGCTATCTGTTGATTTCTTGATAGTACTGAACAAAAACTGCGGTGTTTTGAGCAGCCAGCTGATTTTGAGTTATAACAAAATAAATAAAGCGTAGACATTATGTAATTAAGAAATTCATTGAGCAGGCAGCTTTGTTTATTATAAAAGAACTTGGCGAGATTGCGAGCTAAGTTGATGGACAGCTTTTCAACGATTCTAAAGGGAGAGCTCTGCTTGCTATTTTTGATTTTTTATTAAATAAATTATCTCGTCATCTGCTCAGACAACTTGAAACGCACATAGGGCTCATATTTAAAGCCCGTATTGGGCCTACTTTTGTCCCACCCTGCAATGTTGGCTGGGTAATTCGCATTTCTAATTGTTTTTTTATTTTGCAAAGTCTGAAAAGATTTGCATCACGTTTGGCTGGAAACCCAGCTACTGTAATCATTCAGAGTGTTCTTGTTTTCCGAGTGTTCCGAGTCGTTTGGTTTCACTACTTAAACTGTTCGATTTGAATATTGAATATTGAAGCCTTTTTCAGCCAATCAGTTACGCCTAGTCTATAAACGTCACAGTGCGTAATTAATATTCATGATTTTGCAACTCGGGCGTCTAACAAAACTCTACCCTGTATTTACGAAACGCGCCTCCGTCTTGCCGTAGCTATCCCGCTACTCCGAGGTCGAGCAGCACGTGTAGATGAACACTGTGCATGAGTGTCTTGCGAACACGTTTATTATCGCTTTTGTGGTGTATAGATCGTTGTAGATCTTTCGCATCAGGCCAGTCAATTATTTTACATCAAGTATCCCAACAACGCATCTTCAAATCACCTGGTGAGTGTTTTGTTTCCTAGCTTTGTTGTGGACTGCGAAGTATGTGATTAATACCATTCGTACCAGTAGAATGGCAACGCAGCAGCACAGCATACAAACTATATAATACAATGAAGCGAACTTGTTCTTTATCCAATGATGATATTTGGGGTTGTATCCTTTATGAATGTGTAACAAACTCGTGTTCCTATTGTTAGCACATGGCACACGTCACATGTTCTACTACATCTCAATCTAAATTGCTTAAGTTACCAGTTGTACATTTGAGATGCTAGAAGCGTGATTCACGTACATAATATACCATGTTTTGCGGAGTTAGTACCTCAGTTACTGCTGTTTTTTTTAAAGCTGGTAGCTTGGTATGATAACAAACTCTGTCTTCAAATAATAATTTAACATAGGAAGACCGAAAGTGAATTGGTCATTGTTATGATTTCGTAGTGACTGTTGTAAGTGTGGCATTTTGGCGGAAACTTATCGGTGCCATAATAGAGTATGATTATCATTTTTTTCAGGATTGGGACTCAAATCTTCATTTCCACAACATCGTGTAAATGACCAGCTTCAAATGTGTCGTAATGGCTCATGCGCTGAAACTTTAAGAAATAGATTTGTTTGTGAATCTGATTAATGAATCTCTTCTCTCAGGTATTGATAGAGAACGAAAAAACCCATAGATCATTGATTTGATGTCTAATCAAAGGGTTTCACTGGCCTGCTTCTTGCTTCAGTCATGTCTCATCGCTGTGAACTGTTTGCTCATGAGATGGAGTTTGGCCATGCACGATTACACTTAGAAATTTGTCTTCATTAAATGGTGTTTTTTAACAATAAAGTCAATATTCCCTTTATTGTCAGATGAATCATAACCTATTATTTCTTTTCTTTCAAGCAGCATATGATTGCCAGTATGAAGTATATTCTGGTGACGGGTGGTGTGATCTCAGGCATTGGGAAAGGGATCATAGCCAGCAGTGTCGGCACGATTCTCAAGTCCTGCGGCTTGCATGTCACAGCCATCAAGATCGACCCGTATATCAACATAGATGCAGGAACCTTCTCGCCATACGAGCACGGTAAACCTAACCCTTACCCTAACTCATCATAGAAGCTCCTTTTACGATGAAATATTACTGCACATATCAGTTGATTTACAAATCTTGACCATAAATGATTAAAACTTGCCATAAAAGAAACAATCTGATTGCTAATTTCAAGCATCATTACTGTAAATATAACAATAATTATACCCTATTTCTAAACTATTATAGTTCTATGTATCTTAAATTAATGAGGTTTTGTGATTGTCAGCCTCTGCTTTTCCACTAGAGACTACAGCCACTCTGTTACTTTCAGCTAATAAAAGAAAAATTTAGCAATTTTTGTTTTGATTGGTTGGGGCTCAAATCATAAAATAAATTAAAAAATCGCCATATACACTTTCTTCAGAAAATAAAAAAAATGATCTTGAGGAGTAACTGTTACAAAGCATATTTATTATTTATTTGAATGAGTCAAAGTCTACTTTATTGTCAATTCCGCCATATATACAGCACATACATGCAGAGAATTGAAATTTCGTTACTCTCAGACCCTAGATGTATACAAGGTAACAATTAACAATCACAACAACAACAACAACTAAAGAATAAAAAAATAAATAAGTAAAGCGACTTATGAAGATATTAGTGCAAAACAGTAATAGTGCAATTGTAAGAGTCTGAGTATCCAGGGACCAATGCTCAGAGAGACAATGTATATGAGGTATATGTATATGAATGGGATTTCATATGATGATTGTAGAGTTGCTTGGTCTGTATGTAAATATGATGTGTTTTGGTTTTTTTGTAGGTGAGGTGTTTGTTTTGGATGATGGAGGAGAGGTCGATTTGGATCTGGGCAACTATGAACGTTTTCTGGACATCAGGCTTACCAAAGACAACAACCTGACCACAGGAAAAATCTACCAGTCCGTCATCAACAAAGAGCGCAGAGGAGATTACTTGGGCAAAACCGTACAGGGTGAGAAGGGGGTCTGGTCTTGAGGCTGTACTTTTAAAATGGCCTGCTTCAATTTTTATTCTAGTGCATCATACCACAGACTTTCATTGTAAGCACAGTTTTACAAACTGAGAAACCGACAAAACATTTAAACTGTCGTCTAAAAGGACTTTGAGCATACTGTGGATGTGTATGTTCTCCATATGTTTCATTGTATAATAATTTGTTCCAGTGGTCCCACACATAACTGATGCTATTCAGGAGTGGGTGATGCGTCAAGCTAAAGTTCCCGTAGATGATGATGATGTTGAGCCCCAGGTTTGCGTCATCGAGGTAAGTGAAGCTAAGGTAAATATTTGTATTTACTAGTTTAACAGATTTCTGATGTCTGAAGTTTCGTCGTCTTGCAGTTGGGCGGTACGGTCGGAGACATAGAGAGCATGCCTTTCATTGAGGCCTTCAGACAGTTCCAGTTTAAAGTGAAAAGAGAGAATTTCTGTAACATTCACGTCAGTCTGGTGCCACAGGTGAGGAGTTGTGAGCGTTGACTTCATCACACACAGAACAGGGCATTATAGACTGCATCACATTACATGTACGCGCACCCTGGCAATGTGAGTGACAGTGTCTTGATTGTGATGTCCAGCCCAGTGCTACAGGAGAACAGAAGACCAAACCCACTCAGAACAGTGTGAGAGAGCTCAGAGGACTTGGACTGTCACCTGACCTGGTGAGTCAAGTTTCTTGGAGCACGTTTATGTTCAGAATTGTCATTACCTTGAATGTTGATGAATTTTGAGAGTTCTTTTATTCTTTCTGTTACAGATAATGTGCCGATGCTCCACTCCATTTGAAAACTCTGTTAAAGAGAAGATATCCATGTTCTGTCATGTGGAACCTGAACAGGTTAGACTGGATCCCGAGGCACATTAACCAACATAGCTGTTGATTTAATGTCATAATGAAACATTGTTATCAAGATCATGTTGAAAAAGTGTATGTCACATGGACAATGAGTCTCATTCACTAATAATAATTACGTGGATTATTCAAATGTATAGGCACTGGAGGACTGCTTAGGAAAATTTCTGCCTAATTAACCACATTGTTCTTAACCTCATTCTATTGTTAATGAATTTGGAGTATTATAAATGAGCAACCATGTGCTCGAGGCTAGTAATTTGTATAAAAGACACCAAAATCATTTCCAAATAAGGGCTTTACGCACAATCTTTCCTTTCTTCACTCTCAGAAAACATATGATGCTCTCTCAAGACACCTGAAAAGAAATGTCTTTGAGTATGATTTTTTTTTTTTATGCGTGTATGGTTTAAGTTGTTCCTGTTCTTTTTTTGTGATTTAGAATAGCGTACGAAAGTTATTGATGAATCATGATTTGTTTGCATAAAGTTGTGCGCATGTACGGTTGGTGAATGAAACCCAATGATCTCATTTGGTCTTCTCTATAGGTGATCTGTGTACACGATGTATCGTCCATCTACAGAGTTCCCCTGCTCTTAGAAAACCAGGGTGTTGTGAGTTACTTTTGTCACAGACTAGACCTGCCCATTGAATCCAGACCCAGGAAGATGCTCACAAAGTGGAAAGAGATGTCGGACAGGTTAGAATACATTTAAAAGTGATTGATCATGTTGAACAGGATCATCCAGGTCTTTTGAGATCTATGTCATATCATGATGAGGACAAAAAAAGACCAACAAAGGCTTTTTTTTTTTTTTTTATGTTTTCTGCATTGTGTTTGTATACCAGATCAGACAGGCTGTTGGAGCATTGCTCCATTGCTCTGGTGGGGAAGTACACCAAGTTCTCAGACTCGTATGCCTCTGTGATCAAAGCCTTGGAGCACTCCGCTCTTGCCATCAGCCACAGATTAGAGGTTAAGGTGGGTAAATGCAGCCTAATGCAATTGGTTCTACAGCTGTTTAACTGTCTAATTTTACCTTTTATAGAATGGTTCATCTTTAAATTCTGAGTATACAATTGTATCGCTAAATCTTTATCTCTTCTTCTGGTTGTTTCTTTCTCTAGTATGTTGACTCTGCTGATTTGGAGCCCAGTACGTTAGAAGAAGAGCCAGTGAAGTACCATGAGGCCTGGCAGAAACTCTGCAGTGCGGAGTGAGTAATGCTTGCAAATACAATGACTCCATTTACATGGCTGATTTGACACATTTTAACATCATTTACATTTATTCTGCTTGGTAAGAAGATGTCAACACCTTAATGGTGTTCTTTTACTGAGGAGAATTCAGATACGGTTAAAGAACTTAATTTTACCAGTTATCCTGATGTAGTTTTACTAATATTATTGCTGCTGTCTTTCATGCCGTCAGTGGTATTTTAGTACCTGGAGGTTTTGGAGTACGGGGAACTGAGGGCAAGATTCAAGCCATCAACTGGGCCAGGAAACAGAAGAAGCCTTTCTTAGGTAGGGCCTTTTTAAAAATGAATTTAAAATCCAATGTCCTGCAGCAGCTGTGAACGTAACACTTCTATACAATTCATCTTTCAGGTGTGTGTTTGGGGATGCAGCTAGCTGTGTGTGAATTTGCTAGGAACATGTTGGATTGGACAGGCAAGTTCTTCCTTCGACAAAAGAATGTTGTACTGATGACTCAATTCACCAAGCCATGCTGAATAACGTGTGATGCTTCTGTTTCACCTAGATGCTAACTCCACAGAATTTGACCCAGAAACAAAACATCCTGTGGTGAGTTTAACTGTGGATTTCTGGTTCATATTGGATCAGAAACGATAGAGCAGATATAACTGTATAATGTTTTTAATCGGTCGTCTCACAGGTTATTGACATGCCTGAGCACAATCCAGGTCAAATGGGTGGAACTATGCGGTTGGGGAAAAGGCGAACTATTTTCAAAACCAAAAACAGCATACTTAGTAAGTGCATTTCACAGTCTTGATTCCTTTTTGATGATTTAGAGCAGTGGTTCTCAACCGGGGGGCGCGGACACTCTCCCGGGGGAGCGCGAGCAGGCTACAGGATGGGAGGAAAAAAAACTTTTTTTTTTTTTATCACTAAACTACTGTCATAAAAAGTTATAGTTTTGTATAAACATTACTCCTGAATAAAAAATGTAATGTATTTGGACTGATTTAAAAAAAAGTTTTGAACAAATTTGATTGGTTTGTCGATAGCGAGCGCAAATGCAGGCGATAAGCGGTTTTTATTAAGCGAGTCATTGATTCGTTCATTCAAACGATTCGTTCAAACGGCCAATTCATCAAGAATGAGACAGATGTTTGTGCATGGGTCATTGAATCTTTGACTCAACCGATTCGTTCAAAACACTGAATCATTCAAAACACGATTGAGTGTTGCTGTGAGATGCGCTATGCTGTGATCTTTGTTTGGATTCATCGGATCTATTTTCGCTGCTAAAATAGACCAAGACAGTCATTATTTCGTCTAAAATGTAAGTGACTTAATATTATTAACTTGTTTGTTGAACTGTCATGAAATCAGTGTCACATTTTCAATCGTGAGCTGATGGTAAATGAAGTGATGGTCAATTGTCAGCTCTCTTGGTCGTCAGGTCGTGTGATGTATGTTGCTGAACTGCATTCAAATGTTATAAATATTATAAAAACACCACATTTTGAAATTTAACTGCAGTAATGTAACTTCAATTTAGTTTATTTGTGTGTGCTGCGCTCATAGACTTTAGAAAATGGCGCTCATTTGTTTAATTTCTCCTCGAGAAGCTGCGCAAGCCTCAAAAGTTTAAGGCCCTTGACCCAGACTGAGTCGTATTAGTCGTATAACTGTCGTATTAGTTTTTCCATATTCGTCATTTTTTGGCTCTCAATTGTCAAAAACACCCCTCAAATATTTGCTACGGATGCGAAAAATGCAGAAAATCGAACCATCCGAATTAATTTTTATGACGGACGGAAGTTTCAGAGGCTGCAAACGTATAAAACGTGAGGTCGTATTTAGTTTATATATATATATATATATATATATATACATACGAACAAATAAACTAGTCAGAATATAGGCTACAGTTAAAGCTTTTCTTTAGTTTTTGTGAAATAACACACGCACGCACGCAGCCACGCACACACAAACATCTTTAAATACATTTATGCTGTTAATAAATAAACAACAATAAATTGTTGTAACAGCAATATCTCCAAGTTTTGTTTTTCACTGTGGCAAATCATGACATTTTTAATGCAAAGAGAGTACCGCCACCTTTTCCCCCATTTCAAGCACTGATTATAACACAAACAAATCATCCTCCTGGCGACTTTTTTTTTGTCAAAAGCGACAAATCCAGCGACTTTTACTGGTGTTTTTGGAGACTTTTGCGGTGTTTCAAGACTCAAAAGCACGAATCACTCTGCAGTTAGGCCTACTGTACTCAACGAGCAGCGGGTGCTGCCGTGAGCCCCTCTCCTGAAGTCTGTGACGTCGCCTTGAAGATTCTCCTTCCTTTCACGTCGACATATTTGTGTGAGGCAGGATTCTCAAAAATGACTGCGCTCAAAACGAAATACCGCAATCGTGCACAAATCGAGGATGATTTGAGGCTATGTTTATCAAACATTGAGCCAAGAAATGAGGATCTTTGCAAGGCAAAGCAGTCTCAGGTCTCACATTAACATCACCTACCTGCAAGCTTCTGTAAAAAATGCAGATGATGCCTACTATTAGGCCTAGTAATAATAACAATAATAAAGCATAAATTAATATCAGAGGTCTGGTGCCAATTCCCAATTATAGCAATAGCCTAGTAATGATAATATGCCTACTGATGATAATAATAATAATAATAATGATAATAGTAACAACAACAACAATAAAGCATGTAACCTCATATAATTGTATAGCAATAGCCTAGTAATGATGATAGGCCTACTACTACTCATAATAATAATAATAATAATAATAATAATAATAATAATAATGCCTGCAAGCTCACATTAGAAGTCTGGTGCTACTGCCAATTATAACAGTAGCCTAATAAAGATAGGGGTACTGGGGCCCCAACTGCAATGAACCAGCTTTGGGGGGGCCCAGCTTGCAAAAGGTTGAGAACCCCTGATTTAGAGAATATATACATGATTTAAATGCATGTTATACTGTTATATAATAATGCTGTAATACCATATTGATGATTTAATCGTTGATTTCTCTCTCACAGGAAAACTTTATGGAGACGTAGAATATGTAGAGGAAAGACACAGGCATCGTTTTGAGGTACATAATCTCTACTTAAATTAACTTTTTTTAGATGGTTTTAAATGTACAATGTATATAAGATTGTGGGTGTATTCACACTAAATCTGTCATGATTTTTCTGGTGATATAAGTTAAGCAATCTTTTGAAATTTATATTTTGATATTTTAATGTGCTTTTTATTTGACCGATTTTGACAGTTTCACACTCCCTCCTTGTCTTGGGTACATTAAGACCGATTTTTAAATTTATTTTCTCTATCGGATTGAAAATGCTAGGCGGAGTGCCGTGATACTGTACTTATGAAAACTGAAATGACGGAAACTAAGTCAAGCCTGTTTCTTAAAGAGAGTTAGTGAAAGTTGGGCCGGGGCAGCAGGGGGCGAGGCGCGTTCAGTTCGACATGCGAGTATCGCGTTTTTTTGGTTCGGTTTGAATATCGTTACACCCCTACTATTAACACTTGGTGTAAATAGGTGGTTCCTTAGCCCATTGGCAAAAAATATGTAATTAAATTAGAATTTTTGCTCACGGGATACCATGAAAATGAATATTAGTTCAATAACTTTCTGCCCGTTTTCAACTCTGGTATTATATCAATTAAATTTGTATTGATTTGGAAGTATGTGGACGTCTTTTTGTCGGGTGCTGTTGCCATGGTGAATCGTAATATTGGAGCTTCATAGATCATGGCTTTTCATAGTCGTGGCGCATGTGCTTAAATCAGAGGAAGTCAACTCAGAGTTCAAGTTTTAACTCAGTTAGTTGAACCTTCTTATTGAAACGGACCCTGGTCAGTGAAATGAGATTGAATGTTTACAAAATATTTGCATAAAAAAAAAGCTCTTCTGACATGTCAGCTTTCTTTTACATATTTCAAGGCAAAAACAGCAATTACACTCAAAGTAGCTACAATGACATTAGTGTGATGGTTTTCTCTGGTTCTGAAGGTCCGAACTTTACAAGATTTCTAAAAACTTCAGCGCATATGCAATGCACATGGAAACACAACTTTCAGAATCTGAAATCATATTGGATTGACTAAGCAAACCTAATAAATGTAAAAATTACTTGTATTATCTTTGCATGTAGTTACCAATATTATCCCTTCTGTCTGAGCAGGTGAACCCAGAGCTGAAGCATTATTTTGAGGACAAGGGCTTCCATTTTGTGGGTCAGGATGTGGAGGGAGAGAGAATGGAGGTCATAGAGTTGGATGGTAAGTGAGGGAACACAAGACAAACTCTCAAATGTCAAGATGATTTGAAATGGACACTTTTAAAAGCATATTTTCCAGTCATATTTATGTTTTTGTGAGAATAGTGTAATCACTGAAGGTATGTTCACACTCAGCAGGTTTAGATGATTAAACTGGCATCCGAACCTTGGTGTCCACCAAACAAGCAGACCAAGTGAACTCTGGTCCGACTGAAATATGAACCCAATATGATGTGACAAGCTATGACCTTAAAAATGTCAGTGAATGTTAAGTGAACCTGGACTAAAAGAACCAATATACAGATGCTGGTCAAATAATTAGAATATCATCAAAAAGTTCATTTATTTCACTAATTCCATTCAAGTAAAACTTGTATATTATATTCATTCATTACACACAGACTGATATATTACAAATGTTTATTTCTTTTAATTTTGATGAGTTATCTCAGTATTGTGCAAAGTTATTCAGTATCTCAGAAAATTAGAATATTGTGAAAAGGTTCAATGTTGAAGACCCCTGGTCCCACACTCTAATCAGCTAATTAACTCAAAACGCCTGTAAAGGCCTTTTAATGGTCTCAGTCAAGTTCTGAAGGCTACACAATCATGGGGAAGACTGCTGACTTGACAGTTGTGCAAAAGATGACCATTGACACCTTGTACAAGGAGGGCAAGACACAAAAGGTCATTGCAAAAGAGGCTGGCTGTTCACAGAGCTCTGTGTCCAAGCACAGAAAAAGAGAGGCGAAGGGAAGGAAAAGATGTGGTAGAAAAAAAGTGTACAAGCAATAGGGATAACCTCACCCTGGAGAGGATTGTGAAACAAAACCCATTCAAAAATGTGGGGGAGATTCACAAAGAGTGGACTGCTGCTGGAGTCAGTGCTTCAAGAACCACTACACACAGACGTATGCAAGACATGGGTTTCAGCTGTCGCATTCCTTGTGTCAAGCCACTCTTGAACAACAGACAGCGTCAGAAGCGTCTCGCCTGGGCTAAAGACAAAAAGGACTGGACTGCTGCTGAGTGGTCCAAAGTTATGTTCTCTGATGTAAGTAAATTTTGCATTTCCTTTGGAAATCAGGGTCCCAGAATCTGGAGGAAGAGAGGAGAGACACACAATCCACGTTGCTTGAGGTCCAGTGTAAAGTTTCCACAGTTGGTGATGGTTTGGGGTGCCATGTCATCTGCTGGTGTTGGTCCACTGGGTTTTCTGAGGTCCAAGGTCAACACAGCTGTGTACCAGGAAGTTTTAGAGCACTTCATGCTTCCTGCTGCTGACGAACTTTATGGAGATGCAGATATCATTTTCCAACAGGACTTGGCACCTGCACGCAGTACTTGGTTTAAGGACCATGGTGTCCCTGTTCTTAATTGGCCAGCAAACTCACCTGACCTGACAGAGAAAATCTATGGGACATTGTGAAGAGGAAGATACGATATGCCAGACCCAACAATGCAGAAGAGCTGAAGGCCACCAACAGAGCAACCTGGGCTCTCATAACACCTGAGCAGTGCCACAGACTGATCGACTCCATGCCACGCCGCATCGCTGCAGTAATTCAGGCAAAAGGAGCCCCAACTAAGTATTGAGTGCTGTACATGCTCATACTTTTAAGTTGACCAAGATTTCAAAAAATCCTTTCTTTGTATTGGTCTTAAGTAATCTAATTTTTTGAGATACTAAATTTTGGATTTTCCTTAGTTATAAATTATAATCTAAATTAAAAGAAATATATCAGTGTGTAATGAATATAATAGACAAGTTTCACTTTTGATGATATTCTATGTTATGACCAGCATTTGTAGAAGCTTGAGCACACCTTTGTTAACAGTTGTTTAAATCCTGTCATGACCAGTAATTTTCCACAAGCATTCCAAAAAAAAAAAAACAAGAACTACATTTAAGAGACCTACAAAGCAGTGGTACCATTACTAAAAGAAAACACTCTGCAATTTATACTGAAACGTACACATCACGCCTGAGACTGTCCATAGACCAGAAACAAATTTAGATAGCAAGAAAATGCTTTTGTTTGGTCTTTGGAATTCATCGGTTTTGACATTTTGTTTCAGATCACCCATATTTTGTTGGTGTTCAGTATCACCCAGAATTCACATCCAGACCCATAAAACCATCTCCACCATACTTTGGCCTGCTGTTGGCTGCTGCAGGGAGGCTTCCAGCTTATGTACAGAAAGGCTGTCGGCTGTCACCACGGTATGATGTTCCCTAAGCAGCAAACTTTATCCTGCTCAATGTCATCCCAAGATGTGTCATAATAAAAACTGGTTGCCGTCTTTGGAAAAAAGAGACTTCATACAAGGCTGCTTACAACTGTTGAAACTAGACAGTGGCCATTTGCATGATACCAAAGTTGTTTTCTATTCGCAGAGACACATACAGTGACCGAAGCGGCAGCAGTTCTCCTGACTCAGAGGTTGCAGATTTTAAACCATGTTCAACTACTCAGGAATGAATTAGTTTAATGGTATATTACTTGTAAACAGCATTCCTGTTTAAGCTCTAGTTTTTACTGTTGTCCCCATTACTTTCAGGACTCACTTTTGGAAGGGACTGGATGTTATATTGTCCAGTTTTAACAGCACAAGGAATGAGACATGAAAAAGCAGCTGCTTCATTTGTTGAAAACTGTCATTCTGCTTGTCAAATTGAATAAAGCTTTACTTACTCTGGGCAATGGTTAAATGAAATTCTACTTTAAGCTTCTAATCACCCCCACTTGTGTGGAAACTGATGAATTGATAAGATTCTCAGTATGAACCTGTATTGTAATGTTTAATAAAATTCTTAATTTTTCAAGTGTCTAATAACCCCCATTTTTAACTTGTAAAGTACAAAGTAGAGACATTTTGCTACAGGATTTCACCAAATGTTTTAGTTTATTCAAGAAGTTTAACATTTTACACTTAAGGTTGGACTTCGACTTCCACACACCTAAAGAGAAAGACAACACAATGAGCCATAACACATACACCAAAGACAAATGGTTTGCACAAGCACTGATCTCAGCCCCATATCCGCAAGTTTCATCCAGCAGTCACTATCGATAAGCTTTCATCATTGATCATGAGTCAATTACATCATCAAAACTAATTGCAACACACCTGCACTTGCACCACAACTACCAGTCATCAGCACCTTTAAGGAAGAAAAAGCATTAACACAAGTCGGACATCAAAATACCATGCAAAAACAGATCTGCAGCTAGTGCTGAGTGTTGGACAGTAGCGTGACCTACACAGACACAAGCAGACAGGTGGTCAATGTCTCCCCGTTTATCTAGCACGTAGTTGGACAACCTGGTGCACTCACAGCACAGATTCTCGGAAAACGTGCAAATGAACCATAGTGACAATCAACTTACGGCGCATGGAGCCACAATGGCGTCTCACTGGCTGCACAGCACCGTCTGGATGACAAAAAAGTGAAAAATGAAGCAGATAGCAAGGACTGGATAACAGAGCAATTAGCAGTCAAAACTGGCTCAGAACATTAAATTTGTCATAACAGAGCTGCTCTCTCAGAGAGGGCAAGTTTGTCATCACCGCCAACATGAAAACCGAAAACCTATAACCGAAACCAACCTTATGCAGAAGGTCCACTCAACCCATTTCAAAGAGCAGGATGTTTCATCCAGAGAACACAGTCATCTTAATTTGCACCATCCAACCTGCATTAAGAGTAGTAACTGTTAGGCAAAGCTACACAAAATAGGACATCCATGAAAACACATTTCAGTTGTCCTTTTCCTTAATGTTGCTGGGACAGCTACTGGCGAACTGTACAGCGACCGTCGGTAAAAGTGTTGCTATCGGCTCCTGCTTGACTGCGCATGCTACAGAAGAGCAAGTGCAGCTTCGATCAGGGCCACGAAGAGCGATTTCAGTAGCACCATAACTTAAGGTGCATGAGCCAGCGGCATTTCAGCTATAAGTTTAGTTTAATTAGCATTCGATAACCGCCAAGTTTCAACATTTTATAGTTCAACAGTACATAAAATCTTATGAAAAAGTTTAATACCTATGCAGTAGTATTGCAGTGGAGCTGTATGGTGAGCAAAAACTGCATGCAATTTCAACGAACACCTAGAAAGGACAAAAAAAAAAAAAGGGTTATAAATTAGCATGACCTGTGCAAACTTGGGATGAAAGAAACCGGCAGATGCAAAAAGCCAAGTATGGATGCATCTATAAATTAACAGGCATCACATGTATTAAAGTTGCCAGGTATAAAACTAAGGTACAAACAAAACCTAAAATGGCATGGCTTTGTGAACCATTATGCATATGTTGCACGGAGTCACAAAACCAAACTATAAACCATTACATTTAAAAAAAAAAAAAAAAAAAAAAAAAAAAAACCAACTACAACTGACTACTCTATTTCCTGATTTGCAAGTAAGAGCCCAACCAAGACCTCCATTTTGTACTACATCCGGATTATTGTAGGATGAACTTTGATAATTCACAAAAAGTGGTTGAGAACTAGCCGTTATGTGACGAAATGCCATTAACCCACAGAAAAGAAAAAAAATTACCATGCAAGAATACAACAGCTAGTGCTTCATATTGGACAATAGAGAGACATGCAGCTACCGGTTTTAGCCATTTTCAAACGAAAGCAGTTGGCAGCACTGCAGTGAACTTGCCGGCGTACTGACCCACAATGGGCATCTTCTCACTGGCTGCACCGCGGTGCTGAATGTTGGGCAGTAGAGTGACCTACACAGACACCGGCAGACAGGTGGTCAAAGTCTCTCCGTTTATTTAGCACGTGGTTGGGACAATCTGGTGCACACACAGCACAGATTTTCAGAAAACGTGCAAATGGATGATAACAATGAACTTACCAGCACATGGCCCCACAACAGGCATCTCACTGGCTGCACTGCACCTTCTGGATGACAATAAAACACGTCAAAGCCAAAAAGGACCAAATAACCGAGCAATTAGCGCAGTTAAAGCTGGCTCAGAATGTTTATTTGATAGTCAAAATAGAGCTGCTCTCTCAGAGTGGGCAAGTTTGTCACCACAGCAAGCATGAAAAAAGCCCAAAACAGAAACCTACCTTATACAGAAGGTCCACTCAGCCCATCTCAGAGAGCATTAAAGCCAAATATTTCATCCATCCAAGAAAAGTCACTCATTTTGCAGCAGCCAACCTGCATGATAGTAACTGTTAGACAAAGCTACACAAAATAGGACATCCATGGAAACACTTTTCAGTTGTCCTTTTCCTTAATGTTGCTGGGACAGCTACTAGCGAACTGTACAGCGACCGTCGGTAAAAGTGTCGCTATCGGCTCCCGCTTGACCGCGCATGCTACAGAAGAGCAAGTGCAGCTTCGATCAGGGCCACGAAGAGCGATTTCAGTGACGCCATGAATGGTGCAATTAATAAGCAACAAGTTTAGTTTAATCACTATTCGACAGCCGCTAAAGTGCTCACGTGTCATGTAACTTCACTACATAGGTCAATTATTAGGTTACCTTCAATATCGTTTTATGTATAGTTTATTGCAGTCGAACTTCGGTGGGAAGATAAAATCATGACCTGCACGAACTTCTAGGCTAACAGTAAACCGGTAGATATAGCGCCAAATATGGACGCACCTAGAAAAAAAAAAAACAGTAACCGCATCACGTATAAACTTGTCAGGTATAAAACTAAAATATAACCTAAAATGGCGCCGCTTTGTAGTCACAAAACCAAAATGCTACTTTAAGAGTAGTTATAAAATCTACAGATAAGTGGATTTTATTAGCAAGAAGTTGTAAGACTTCTTACTTTGAGTGCAACCCTGACCGCGCTGTTTCACGCTACATCCAGATTACTTCTAAACAACGATTCTACGATCAACTCCAATAATTCACAACCCAAACAGTAGTATAACAACCAAGCAAGCTTTTTTTGAGAACTAGCTAATGAAATACACTACACCGTTTTCGATGTTTCAGGATTGAATAAGACTCACCTCCATTCTTTGAGAAAGCGGATGGAAGAAGGAAGTTGAGAATGTGACGCGTTGTTTTATACAGCGAAACTTAACGCTGATTGGTGAACGGGCTCATCGCTGATTGGTTGAATGAGATGGCTCGCTCGCATAGCTTGATGGGATATGTATTTCTGATTCTGACATCAACGGTGTTATGGATTTGTTGACATATATAGTCTTATTTGATAATTGAAGACTTTTTTTATTTAACCAACTGAATGTTTTTATTGTGAAATATATTTATACTGAAAAATGCATGCATATAAAACAAAGCAATGAAGTAATTCTCATGTTGCTCTTGTCAAAATCAAGAACTTGCTTCTACACAACGACTAAATACTATGATTTTAGCTCAAATAAACTATGCAGTAAAATATCAAAATCTCATATTGATGTAAACTATTAATTCTATCTGTTTATAGATTATACCACAAGGAGTTCATAGCGGGAGAATTCTGTGACCAGGATTAGTGGGATACCGGTCAGGTGATTAAGATAGCCTCATTGAGCGCTCTATCTCCTTTTTGTAAATTACAGGCTTACAAGCATATTTTGAGTCCGGGGCTTCTTGAGCTGTTTGAGGAATCCCCCGGCTGCCCCAGTGTCACATCTATTTCAGCACCATGGACAGAGCCCGTACAGCCTCCGCTTGGACCGAGACAATAATCTTCACTAACCAGTACGTTAACTACAAAAAAAGGAAAAAAAAAAAAAAAAGATGCCAGTGGCTATATGCCGTAATGTCTGAACTTCCTTAATAAAATTATGTTTTAATAAAAAAAATATCATTTCTATGTTTTTGCTATGAGTGATGAACGAGTATTATTGGAATTGATTATTAAACCCCGATACTTTTACCATATATACAAGCAATAAACCACGAGGTCTTGAGTTACAGGGACTTCACCTCCTTCACTCCAATTCACGTCCTAGTTTACTCACTGTATCGGACTGTTTTCGTGGTTTACTGGCTTATAAGAACATACATATTTATAAACTTATAAATACAAACGTGGTAGGCCTATATAAGGATATACGCTTACATCGCAAAACAGGTTTCGCTTCCTCCAGGCCTCAAATGAAAGTAATTGAGTTCGTTCGCTGTAGTTACACATTAGTTAGAATTGAGATGTGAGAATGAGTGCATCACATGACTGCAGCACATCCACCTCACCGCCCCCGCCGCTCCGCTCCACACACTCAATGTAAACACCGTTAGCGCTCCTGCTTTGTCTTTGAGCCTGTGGCTGGAGCTCCCGACTCGCCATGCCATGGATATTTTATGGCAATACCAGTTCAGGATCATTTTGCTGGGGGACTCGACGGTGGGCAAATCATCTTTGCTCAAGAGGTTCACGGATGGCATCTACAGCGATGTAGCGGATCCTACGGTCGGTGTGGATTTCTACGCCCGTTCACTAGACATCGAACCCGGGGTTAAAATCAAACTACAGCTATGGGATACAGCCGGACAAGAGAGATTCAGGTTAGAGCTCTATTTATTATTGTTATTATTATTATGTTCTGTCTGCTGGCTATGTCTCCGTGCCCAGTGATATGGATTGAATGCGTAGCCTACATAACTATACGATTTTATCTCACAGAATGACGACAAATATCCACCCATGCTTTTGCGATGTCATTGGTTGTGTAATATTGTGCAGAGAAGGGTTATGTTCTAGGTCAGTCCTTTATATCAGTATTTTCACTGTAATACATCATTCTACCTTAAGTGTATGCCTGTTATATCATTTACCTGCTGGGTTCGGCATTATGTAGTTCAGGCAGGCATTCGCAGGCCTCCCAGACTGTTTATGAATGCGTTAAACTTGCTCATCTCATTGATTTTTTTCCGGTGTCATATGCCTCACCTGTTTGGATTCAGAAATGAGTGTGTTTGGTTTAGTACTGTCACTAGGCTCAGATCCTGATGTCTCTGATCAGCTTGCCCTACTTTTGAAGCACCACTTGCTTTCAGGGAAGCACAAACATCCACCCTCAATGCTTTAAACTAAAGGACCATTCATGAAATTTAAAAATCAACCAGCACAAAAGCCTTTCTTGGTTTTATAAATGTATTCTGATGACTCCCACTTGATTTCCATACAATATCTCGGAACACTGTATGCACAAATGGACACAGGCTATCTGCTCAACATTCTTTCAGTATATGATCTATTAGCATTAAATGTATAATTACAATATTTTAGGACACCAGGCCAATGGGGCTCAGAGCTCGAGAGCTTCTGACTGTCCATCTAACAGACAACTAAAAAATCAGGGACAAATGTACAATTTATATAGACTAGAAAGTCACACTGCTTGAATGTGTGCCATTGCTATTGCTAAATGATGAGAAGTGGAATAGACAATTGAAATAAGGACAAAAAAGTGAATGAAAATGGATAAAAATAGAAATGATCATTTCTAGCCTCAGAGTCTCCCTAAACACCCTTTTTGCAGTTTTTTAGGGTTCACCCAAAAATGAAAATTCTGTCATTAATTACTCACCCTCATGTCGTTCCACACCCGTAAGACATTCGTTCATCTTTGGAACACAAATGAAGATATTTTTGATGAAGTACGAGAGGTATATGGCTCGTCCATAGACAGCAATACAATCAGCACTTTCAAGGTCCAGAAAGGTACCGAAGGCGTCATTAAAACAGTCGACATGACTGGATTGGTTCAACCTTAATTTTATGAATACTTTTTGTGTGCAAAAACGAAACAAAACTTTATTCAACAATATCTTCTTTTCTGTGTCATTCTCATACGTATTTTTATGCCCAGCACCCGATATTGGCCGGCTCCTGCGTCAGCATTACACGCATTAGTCTTGCTGTTCATGTGTGCAGCTCTGGCCAATACTGAGCCGCCACTCGCGGAAGCTTTAATGGCAGGGAAGAGAGGAGATTGTTGAATTGAGTCGTCGTTCTTGTTTTGTTTTTGCGCACAAAAAGTGTTCTCGTCGCTTCATAACATCTAGGTTGAACCTCTGCAGTCACGTCGATGGTTTTAACTACGTCTTTCGTACCTTTCTGGACCTTGAAAGTGGTGATTATATTGCTGTATATAAACGAGTCAAATACCTCTCGGATTTCATCAAAAATATCTTAATTTGTGTTCCGAAGAGGAACTTAATTTGCATTCTGTGCTGAAGGTCTTACGGGTTTGGAACGATATGAGGGTGAGTAATTAATGACAGTAAATAGACTTTTGCGTGCACTAACCCTTTAATGCTGTATGCTAGTCCTGATACTACTTTTATGTCTTGTGAAAGGGATTATTCCAACAGTGAATTTTTGTAAATGTAACTTTGATGTAACATATAAATTACTTGATTTTTCATATTTAAAAAAAATATGTTATATTGAATCTTGCATAATCCATCCTTCAATTCAGATGTTCACTGGGTAGCTATAAGTTAAATATATTACACAATGAATTAAACACAATTGAAGCCTCAATGGTTTCTGGTTTGAGATGTATCACCAGGTGTTTGTTACGATGTATCAGGTTAAACGATTAAAGTAACACATTAAAGAAATGTTCTGTTCAACAACAACTAAAATACAGCTATATACTGTTATACTACATAACTAACTACATATATATACATTTATATTTACATTTAATCATTTAACAGATGCTTTTATCCAAAGCGACTTACAAGTGAGGAATACAAACAAGCATGAAGAGGCAAATAGACACAGGAAGTGCTCACAATACAAGTGTCATACATTGCTCAGAGTAACATAAGCTAGAGTAGGAAGGGAAAAAGAAAGGATAGATTTTTTTATGAAGGGTTAAAAAAAGCTAGAGTAGGAAGGGAAAAAGAAAGGATAGATTTTTTTATGAAGGGTTAAAAAAAGCTAGAGTAGGAAGGGAAAAAGAAGGAAAAAATATATATGTATGGGTAGTTGTGGCCTAGTGGTGAGGGAGTTGGGCTTGTAACCTGAAGGTTGCAGGTTCGATTCCCATGCCGGCAAGACTTGAAAGTGGGGATTGTGAATAAACAGCACTCTCTCCACCTTCGATACCATGACTAAAGTGCCTTTGAGCAAGACACCTGACCCCTAATTGCTCCCCTTGTAAGTCGCTTTGGATAAAAAGCGTCTGCTAAATGATGAAAAATGTAAAATTTATATATATATATTAACAGCTCAAACAGTATCCCAGAGGAATTGAAGTAGGTTTAAGTGATTTTATAAAATTCTTCAAGAGCTTCACATTTCAAACACAATCTCATCTATATATATATATATATATATATATATATATATATATATATATATATATATATATATATATATAAATGGTGGCTAATTTGATGATACATTCATACTTTTTTTCATCTTTCATTAGATGTTGGAGTGGAGCTTTATGCATTCTTTTTTGATTGAGCTTAACTTGAATGCAATTCCTTTAAAATGGTCTGGATCTAAGAATCTCTGGAAATGATTTTGTGTTTCTATATAATCTCAGGAGCCTTGAAATATCATCTTCTTCATCCCCTCAGGTCCATCACCACTTCCTACTATCGCAACTCTGTTGGCGGGCTCTTAGTCTTTGATCTGACGAACAGGAAGACCTTTGATCACGTGCGGGAATGGCACCGAGAAGTCAGCGAGCACATCCTGCCTCATCACATGGTCTATATCCTGATCGGCCACAAGAGCGACCTGAGCCGCGACCGCAAGGTGACACGGGACGAAGCGGAGCAGCTGGCGGCCGAACTCGGCATTCGCTACGTGGAAACTTCAGCCAAGTGCAACAGCAATGTGGAACGTGCTTTCGAGCTGCTCACACGGGACATCTATGAGCTGATGAAGATGGGTGAGATCTCCACACGTGACGGCTGGGATGGGGTCAAGAGTGGCCTCACCGCTAAAGTTCTTTATCCAGCCGAGGAGGAGGCGGAGCGAGAAAAGAGCTGCAACTGCTGACTTCCACTATCCACCTGTAATTGCTCACCTGTATATCGGTCGGTCGTTGCTCACCTCGGCTTTCACTAATGTGTCGCACCATGGTCACTGCCTAAGGGCCTGGACCTCTGCACTTACCTTGTTGTTGCTGTCTGAGGTTGATGGTACAAGCCACTCAAAAGTGTAGTATATTTAGGCTTGCATGGACAGGCCCTGCTTCATATTGTTGGAATTCACCCCATGTTTTGAAGTTTGCAGCAATCTTGTGGATAAACATTTTTACATTCTAGTTTGAGCTGTATGGCTCATTGTACTTCACATCTTCTGGAGATATTAAGGTTTATTTGGCTTGTACCTTTCCCTTTAACCATTATTACTGTGGCATCATTACCATTTAGAAAAAAAATCTAGTGATTACGATCCACACTGTCCGTTCACTTATAGATTGAAAGACCCCATAAAATGGCTTGACAACAGGACTTTCTTTCCTGTGTTGACATATTTCTTATTGAACCAGGTGGTTGGAGCTGGACAGTAGCTTGTTCTTAAAAATACCCATTAGCTTTTAGCTTATGTTAGTGCTGTGACCCATAATTTGCTGCATCCTATTGCTAGTCAGTTGGCAGGTGGTAGGAGAAGGACATTTGAGAGGACAAATACAACATCAATATGTTTGGTCCATTTCCCCAGTATATTTTTGTCTTTTAAAGGTTTTTAGGAATGCACATAGCATATAGATACCTTTAAAGCAAGAGACTTGGACTGAAAGCCACAAAATTCCCCTTTTCCCAGTTTTTTATCCATTTAGAATTTGAGACAGTGAGGACAGTTGTTGGCTGGTAGACATCACTTCTGGGTAAAGAGGCCAGACTAAACCTCCTTTATAACTGATCGCTGGATTTGCAAATGTGATTTAATTTTAAACAAATTCTTCTGATTTAGACAATTCAAATTCTGATCCATTACTTTTTTATACCACAGCCCAACTTCTGCAAACATTATTATGTGCACAAAGCCAAAAAACTTTACTGTAATAGTTTAGGAAATAATCGCCAATGCAACATATTTTAAATTGTTCATGGATAAATACATAATATTTTGTCAAATCTGTTGATGTAGTATTCATTCTCTGAAAGCATATAATGTAATCACATGTCATATGCTCTGTTCTAAAGCCTAGTGATCTGCCCACCTAGGCAGCATTGTAGTGCACCATAGATAAATTCCTGACACAAAGACTGTTCCAAAAAATAGACAGCAGAATTATGCTGCTTCCAAGACAAGGTGTTACGGCAACGTCACGTGTATCATCCAAGATTAAGTCAAAAGAAATGTTGATTATCTCATTCAATACTCAAGAAAAATCAATCTAATTAAATGGACTATTCTCCCCAAAATTTGTGTGTGCTATGTATGTTTGTGTTTTTTACTATCCAATACCATTGGCTCAGCAAGACGCTAACAAGTGTACAAATTGCTATTTGTGTATGTATAGCATTTCAAAACATTTACTTATAAGGTTCCATCGGTTAGCATGTCGCCTTAAGCCCAAAGCATCAACTACTTCACGAATAGCATCTACAGAAAAACATAGCCTTCGAAGTATACTCCATTTGTAGCATGATAGTGCAAACACAGGCTCTCGACTATGCGAACTAGAACATTTCATCCTTGTTCAGTGTCTGCGTGATTTCTCTCCAGAAGTTATGAGCGATAAAAATGTCTTTGTACTCGAATTTGTAGTTTGTACTAGATTATTATTGTTATACACTGAAATGTAATTAAGTTGGTCCAACTTGATCGAATACAATTTAAGTGAAAAGAATTTTTTATGCTTGCCCAACTCAAAGAGTAAAACATTTTAATGAAAAATAAATGATTGGGTAGAAATGCTTCCAATTGTGTTCGCCCTAGCTTGGTTGAGGTGTTTTTATTTAAAAGTCAAGTATAAACAGTTATTTACTGTAAAACAGTCAGTCAGTAAAATATTTATAGCTGTCAAAACATCTGCAGTTTGTTCAAATTTTTTTAAAGTTTCCATTTATTCATTCTAGCAAATGCTTTTATCTAAAACAACTAACAAATAAGAAATACAATAAGCGATCTAGGAGACAAACACATGAAATGCTAAAAATGCAAAAATACAAACATTTTTCAGAACAGATAGGGATTTAATAGTGCAAGCATAGAAGAGATTGTTTTAAGACTCAGCAAGATGGCATTAAGTGCTCATGGAAGAGACAAGATAACAGCCGTCCGGATATAGGGTTAGGAAGATTGCTCATGTTGAAAGTCCAGCAAGAAGAGCATTGCAATGCAATGGCCTGGGGCCTGGACGAAAGATTTTGCTGCATGCTCCGTTAGAACTGGCCTGATATTTCCGGTGCTGTGCACTTCAATGACTCTGCTGTCTTTTGCCATCAAGAAGATTACCAAAAGATTTTTGGCGGATCAGAATGGAATTATTGTTGATGAGCCTAGCTGGATGGTGAAATTAGTGGCCTATCAATAAATAACACAGTAATTTTTATATAAATCAGATTATTTGAGTACATATGATTTACTATCACTGGAAGGTTGTCACATTGATGCCACCATGATGAGAAGATTCAAAGTACAGGAATTCTCATATGAAATCAGATGCTTTTGTTTACATTTTTATAGTTAGCGTTCTTGGTGTAAATGAGCCTTTTCACTTTAGGAGGGACCCAAGCCATATCTTCAGACCAGAATATCATACAGACTTGCAGGTGGGCATACTCTAAAATAACCGTCTAGCAATTCCTTGGCATCCGCCCTCAAGCTCCACTGAAAATGTAGATTTGTCTACTTGTATGGAGGTTGTTTCATGCACTGACTGTATATGTCACGATAGTCTTGGACTAACAAAGACCATGTGCTACTTCAGATCAGGGCAGAAAGACCCTCATAACAGACACTCCTCATTTCACCAGCATGTCAATAAGACTTCAGTTATGCCTGCTGCAAAGAGATTTTGCATCCAGCATAGCTGAGCGTCTTAGCTCCATCATGTGCCAACGGCTTTGCTGGGTGTGTTTGTGTATGGCTAAATTTATTGTAAATAGCATCAGGTGAGGCTTTGATTGAAGCTAAAAGGTTTGTGGTTTAATCGCAGCTCAACGTAACATCATTTTCATACCACACATACTCTATACATTAGGTAATTCTGAGCTAGTATGGGAGTATGGGAAAGTCTTCTTCATGCTAGCACAACATCAAAATTAGCCTAAACACACTTTTTGATTTTACACATCAGGTATGAATTTCTCCCAAAAATGATATTTTATGTAATATGTTGGTATAAACAAAGCTGATCATATCCATTTTGCAGACTTCCCCTCAGAAAATGTACAAAAAACAAGGAAGAATAATCAGCGGATTCGGTTCCTTTTGAACCACATACTGTAGGACAATCAGGCTTCTGTGCTCATTTACAGTGAAATGAGTGAATAGCTAAATCCATTTAAAGTTGTAATTCTAACATTGACACATTCAGGGGTTTCTCTTCTCATCCTCCAACATTAGTACTTGTGAGACACTGGGTTTATTTTGTTCATTTCTTTATAAAGTGTCATGATGGTTGACACATGTTAATGGATGATTGTATGTTTATTGGAATGTGAAATCAGACTGGATTTCAAAGCATCGAGAACATAAAGAAAGGATTGTGGACAAATTACTGACCAATCTGCTAAATGTGAACAATTTTAAACAAGTTGGGAGCTGTGGAGTTTACATGGATGGAAAATGATGGTGAGAATGAGGTTAAGGTTAGAGTTACCGACACAATTCACACATGAAAAAAGCCAAATGCAGTCTGAAAAGCCTTGTGGAATCACTTTCTGAACGAGTTGAGTAAATACATTAGTAATATTTCAGGAGTGTTAATGTATACATATTAATAAATATTCAAAAAATGGACTCAATGGTCCGAAATATGTGACCACGCTGCTGTTGTGTTGTGGCCACTGAATGGTTTTGCACAATTCGATGACTAGTTTCTATGGTAACTGCATTCATTAAATATGAACGCATGGCGTATTTAACTGCACATCGCTCCTCACATACTATTTCACTGATAAATGCCTTTTATTTTATTATTATTATATATTAACATAAATATTTCAAAATGGTGGTGCCAAATACTCTTTACATTGCCCCTTGTGGTCAATTGAGAACAGCTCTATGACTTAATTTTCAGAAAATGGGTTGAAGTGAAAAAAATCACAGTGGTGTTAAATAGCTGGTGTAATTGTGTATTATAGATAGAGAATAGGACGTTTTAGTTCAAGCGCAGGACTCACTGTTAATTCTGATCATATGAACATGTCTGTACATGCCTTTAGGGGCTCATCAGTGGTGTGGATGAGCAGAGTAAAATGTAAAATTTTAAATGTTAAATCAACTGTAATGAATGCTCGAGCCAATAGTAATGATGTGCATCAAGCTCTGGGCATTGTAAACTGTCAATATATTTGCATTGTGATTTGGTAATTATGTAAGATTCATTATGTTTAAATAAAATTAGCATTAAGTTCTGTGTTCTCATAATCTCTTGCAGGTTTTATATAGATATGTAAAACAAGCAGTTCAATATGACATGATTTCACCATTTTAAAAATGTACCATTTGTATATTTTGAAATTTTAGTTATTCTTTCAGCAGGTTACTTTGCTAAACCAGGGGCGGAAAATGAAATAAGTGTGTCTCAATTCACATACTTATTCACTATATCCTGTTCTACTCCACTAATATAGTCCACTTAAACAGTGAATGAAAACGACTGAGTGATTGAATGAGTGCACTCAATAATGTACATGATGGTTTCGGACATTACTACAAATGATAACTATATAAGGGAATAGGGGCGTTTACGGACACATCCAAATGTTCAACTGATTCATTCAATTAGGGGTGTTCCATTCCCGGTTTTTCGGAGTCGACTCCAACTCTGTTGACTCCATTTACTTTACATCAAAACAGGGCCAGGAATGAAGTTTGAGTCTTTTCTTCTTCTTTTTTTTTTAATTCCCAGACACAAAGTCTTAAATTAAAACAACACACTTTTAGTATGACTGTCCATATTAGTCAATTTAGGCAGTAGTTCCTCACTGCAGAGAACGAGATCCAGGGGGTAGAGATGGGGAGGTTTAGGGATATGTAAAGTGGGAGGAGTTGGATCTGGATCCAGACGTGGATCTCGAGTTCTGAAGTGAGGATCTTGACATTACATCGAAATGATGAGTATCTCTCAATGTTGTCACCTAGCTGTTGCTAATACGTGAATTTACAGAAAAAGTCATGAGAGACAGCCATGTCAGAATCAAATAAATGACATAAAAGATCTTCTTTAATGAATTTGTCTCATAATAATTGTCTCATTCACTCCTTAAGCAATTGCTGATGCAAGCTGCATACCAATTCAAAGTCCGCAGAGGACTGACTGGACCTTGGTACATTTTTGTGCATAATAAAGAGTATAAAGTATATAAAACGACATCTTGGTAAGATCAAAATGGTCAATATCCAAACTGTGTATATACACAGTTATATTTATGGTGTCTCTCTCTCTCTCTCTCTCAAATATATATATCACCAGTGCGCAATGAATTCTGGGATAGGCTAGGATCCATCTTTTAGCTGTGCGCCAGCGTCCAATATAAGAGGCTGCATCCTCCGATTGCGTTTCCTCAGCACGACGACTGATTTCCAATTCGAAGGCTCCTTCGAATGCGGCCTCAAAATGCGTCCTTCATTTAGCGGGCAATTATGGATATAAGACGAATCCTTGACACACTCACACCCCAAACTGTCTCATCTAGATACTCAGTAAAAACGTACATTTTCAAAATTTCACCCAACTGGTTCAAAACGTTTTCGCTATGGGTGTGTGTAATTTACGTTGAAGTCAAGTTATGGTACATGTTTTATTTTACACATCGACAAATCCCATTATCAAAACCCCATGGGAAAATCTTGAAGGAACCAGCGGCGAATCAGGCACCATTTACGCTTGTGCGGTTTCATTTTAAAACGCTTAAGTTTTCTACGGTTGCGACTGTCGTTTACCCTACGCCTGCTTTTTCGAAACTCCAAAACGGAGACTTTCGAAAATGCTGCAGACCTCGTTTTAGTTTCAAAACACGCCGGATTTCGGTCGGATATCATCGTTTCTGAAACGCTGTAGAACAGTGTAGAGAAGAATCGATTTCATGTTAAACGCCTTTTTAAAACGAAAACGTGAAAAAAAGTGTAAACAGGGCCTCAGACTTCTGGGTTCTGACATCTTACATGCAAGCAGCCTGACAATCTAGAATGCTAAATAAATATAATTTTGGCTTTAAAAAGATTTTCCCTATTAATAGGCAAAAATAAACCTAGTGTTCACCATGATTCATATTCAAGCATTTGAATGCGGGCTCGTAATTACGACTTCAGAAGTGGGAAGTGGGATATTTCAGATAGCACATGAAGGTAGCGTTATAGTTGTAGAATAGATGTCCGATGGCCACCAAATGGACTCTCCCTGAAAACGTGTTGAAACTGGATTATGGAAAAGAATGTTGAAGAAGCCCTGCAATGCTTCAGTGCAATTAATGTTATTATTATATAGTGTTACCAAAATCTTCTAGCATTTTATTACTGGGTCAGGAATAGATGAGACTTATCTGTGACTGCATTCTCTCTCTCTCATTCACAAACACACACACACACACACACACACACACACACACACACACACACACACACACACACACACACACACACACACACACACACACACACACACATCACGATATGAAAAACATTTACGGTAAAACGAATTAATTATAAACAACAATGTTTTTACCTCTTAAGATATTTTTGCTATTGTTAATTTGATGTTTAATGTGTGTAATTATTGTATGTTTCTCATTTCTCGTTGTTTGTAATCACTAGCCAATCAGAAAACACCGACGAACACCCGCGTTATATTATTGGCCAAAGTACTTGTCAATCGTCGCCGTTACCGCCCCAATCCCATAATGCTACACGTTAGAATACAGTTCTACACTTGTGTTTCGAGTTAATTTAGCGTATTAACCAGCAAATGTATCTATAGTCTTGTACAACTGATTAAACGGTTTACAGTGTATTGGGAACTGTGAAGCATACTAAAACTAATCGTTGTCTACATGTTTGTTACCCTCGCTGAGACACCCTGACTCCCAGAATGAGACGTCCAGATTAATCCATTTGACGTTAAAAAGGGTATCTGCCGTGAATGGCATAGTTGTGGAAGGGTATCTCTGACACAGCTACGGAATCGCTATCAAGAGATTTCGGATGCATAATTTTTAAAAATCGGGGCTGTCAATGACCGATGCTCTTGACGCTCCTCATGCTATTGTGAACATTAGAGAAAGTTTGTAGAGTGCAATCTTAAGATGGATGTCAAATATCGGTACAGCATATAGTTATTTCTCGTGAGTGGGATGTACACTAACTCATTCAAAGCACAATGCACGTTTGTTGTATGCAGCGTTTGTGGATTTTTAAGTGGCTTTGTTAACAAAGATAAAACATTTAGAATCATTAGGAATTTATGAGGAATTTCCATATTCATGAAAAACGCATACATATGGTACTCAGATACTCAATTTTGATTATTTAATAGAGATTGGACTTCCAATTTGTATTTTCAATATATTGTATATTCAAGAGACAGCTGAAAACTCATCTCTTTCGTGAGCACTTAACCCCTTCTTAAAAAAAAAAATCCTATCCTTTCCATTTTCCCTTCCTACTCTTATGTTTACTTATGTTACTCTGAGCAGTGTATGAAACTTGTATTGTGAGCACTTCTTGTGTCTATTTGCCTCTTCATGAAGAATCGCTTGTTTGTATTCCTCACTTTGGGAAAAAAAGCGTCTGTTAAATGATTAAATGAAAATGTAATGTATATTAGTGCCCAGTTGAAACAAACTCCAAAAGGCAATGCCCGCAGGTATTGTAATTATTGTTATTTTGTAATGGACTTTCAAGGGCTTGGTAGATACCAGGCTAATGAATTAACAAGTTTCAACAATGATACTGATATCAGTGCACAAATATCTCTGGTATATCCATTCAAGTGAAACCAAGCTTTCGAGTTGTACTTTCTACAAGCAGACGCAGGGAGCAGTTTTTAGCCAGTGAATTGCTTTACCTCGGACTTTAAATAGAAAGAGACTATCAAACGTTTCATAGTGTAATGCAATTTCACGACCATTTCAAATATCCCTAGTGATCCTGTAAACCTTGTTTGGATTAATACGAACAGTCCTATGAGGATAGTAAAGTTTCTTATGGCTTGCGCTGGAACAGGGATGAGCTTGAGCAGGAAGTGTAGCTCAACAAACTGCGCATGTTCACTCATAGCCTCTCGCTATGTAAGGATGACACCGACCGCGATCTAAACGGTAAGGCCAATCCAGCGCATTTCATCCTTTCAAATATAACGGTTAAACGTGACTACACAGCGGTGAATTTCGACAGGACGTCGACTAGAAGTGTTCGCGGCTCGGGTGGCAGCAGCAGCCCCCTCGAATGGCGGAGGAACGTCTTGTCGTTTGTGTGTGTGCGTCCCGCCGCACGGGAGACGTCATGAGAACAGAACACCGCGGCGCGACGCCAGCGCGTCATTTAGATACAGTCCGCCCGTACGGCCAGCGAATGCTTCATGAATTAGCCGCGCTTGAGGTGTTTTGGAGTGGGATGTTTGTTTGTAAAACACGCATTCACCCACAAAAAAAACAAGCAGTGAAATGAAGTTGTGTGTTAGCATAGCATGTTAGCATCACGAACAGCAGATGAGTGAGAAAGAAATGGCGCAACATGAAGAGCTAAAATGCTAACTGAATTAGCCACCGAAGAACACAACACTTCTATAAGTGCAGTCGCTTAGAAACATTCACCATGGCAACCAACACAGTTTCCCCACAATACGATAGTTACCACGGTTATTGTTGCTTTATTGTTAAATAAATGCATTAGAGATCTCTTTCGTACAGCGCAATACTTATTTTTATTTAGCTAAATTATTTTGGACCACAGGTGGTTCTTATTACAAGACACTAATTATGGTATTTTGACGGAATCTGTTGTTACCATGGTAAGCAGAAGAGGTGGTCGTGTCATGGTACTGTGATGCTGTCAGATTATGAGGCTGCACGATGTCAATATTCATGGACCGTCGTATTTACTCCAACGTACTTTAAAAAATAAGGTTACCATGGTATGCGACTATGCTTTAAATCAAAATTCTCTCTCTCTCTCTCTCTCTCTCTCTCTCTCTCTCTCTCTCTATATATATATATATATATATACACATATATATACATATATACAAGATAGATAGATAGATAATGTTTATGTTTGTCTTTCATATATGTAATTTAAAAGCACACACAACAGTAGAGTGTTCTTTTAATTAAAATAGTTGATATAAAACAATTAGTTAATATTAACCATATTTTTTAAATTATATATTTTATGGCCATTTTAATCATGGATGGACCACTGCTTTCGGTTTGGATAATTTAAATGGCTTAGTCTTGGAGTAAAAAAAAATAAATAAAATAATGCACATTTTCCTTATCTGAATATAATGTTCTTAGACACTAGCTCATAGTTTGACCTTATCACACAGTACACTTTCACTTCATACAGATGTTGCCACTGTATAATCTGTTGTTTATTACTATCTGAGTTACCCTCATGGAGATACAGTGACACCTTTAGTGGGTCTTCCAGTTAGGGGTTGTGAAAGCTATGTGACGGCATTAGCTCTCATAGGTATAGATGTGGAAGGGACTCCTTGATACTGTAATGGAAGCACTACTCAGAGATATTAGTAATCTGAGGCTTCTGGTTTATGTTCATGGTGTCTTGATTTATTACTGTAAATGGAAGAAAAAACAGATTATAAACATTAAACATCAAAAATTCACAATTGTGCTAAAAGTTTAAATTTCTGCAGTTCCCTCAAAAATTAAATTTCTATCATCATTTACTCACTATCTAGTAGTTCCAAACCTGTATAAATATCTTTGTTCTGCTGAACACAAAGGAAGATATTTGGAAGAATGTCAGTAACCAAACAGATCTCGCCCCCATTGACAACCATAGTAGGAAATATATACAAATATGGGCAGCAAGATCTGTTTGGTGACTAACATTCTTCCAAATATCTTCCTTTGTGTTCAGCAGAACAAAGAAATTCATGCAGGTTTGAAACTACTTGATGTTGAGTAAATGATGCTATAATTTTCATTTTTGGGTGAATGATCCCTTAAAGCAAATTAAATTAGAATTATGGTAAATACGAGTTTCTTTGGTAAAAATTGCACATGAAACCCCCCCCCCCATTTCAGTGTTCCAATTTGAATGTGAATTATCTCGTAATCATGATTTCAGAAGTGGGAATTTTCAATAGCACGTGAAGGCAATGTTAATGTCTGTTATTGGTAGTTTAATGGAATATCATGCACATCTAATATTATTATAATTATTATTATTACTACTGCTACTACTACTATTAACACTATCAAAAGTTTGGAATAATTATGATCTTGGAAGAATTCTGTTATGCTCACAATGGCTGTATCAAAAACTGTTATATTGTGAAATATTTTCTCACTTTCAAAGAACTGTTTCCTATTTTAATATATTTAAAATGTAATGTATTTATGTGATGGCAAAGCTGAATTTTCCCATTACAGCCATTTCTTCAATCTTCAGTGTTACACGATCCTCCAGGAATCATTCTAACATGCTGATTTGGTGCTTAGTTATTATTATTGATACTCACTTATTATAATCTTAATTATTACAAACATTTGACCGTTATAGATAGAATATTCACCAGGTATTTCATATTCCTCAGTGTTGAAGGAGAGCACGGGTTATGGCAGAGACAGAAGTCGCTGTGTCCGTGGAGGACATGGTGGTGATGAAGAGCACAGAGGAAGAGGATGTGGAGCCTGACAACCAAAGCAAGACCCAAATGATTCTACAGCTGCAGCCCATCACAGCTGGGTAGGTGTGAGGACTTTAAACTAGACAGCTAGGCATATCAAAATAAACAATAAACATGCAATAGACAAACATATAATACTTTACAACATTACATCATATTAAAAACAGGGCCAAAACAGCTTAATTCTTGGGAGTATACTAGTGAAGCTTGACGTTATAGATGTTTTATGTTTGTAGGCTTGGAGATGAAAGCAGTGAGACGGACGCTGCAGTTGTGGCAGTGGAGACACAAGGTAAACGTGTCCCAAAACGTATTAGTGATGCTTTTCTTCTTTGCGTTATGACAGTACAACTCATGTGTTCTTCATAAAATGTAGTCATGTGGTTTAAACAGTCACTAATTCACATAAGAATTAGTTTCCTGCAAACACCCCTTAGCTGTAAAAAGGTCTGTCTGCTCAAATTTATCAGCTCTCTCCAAGCAGCGGATTACACTACAGTTCCTGTCACTAAATTCACCTTATGAAGTTTTCCTACAATGAACTGTTGTGTGTGTGTGTGTGTGTGTGTGTGTGTGTTATGTTCAGATGAGGCATCTGCTGAAGGAGAGGATTTGGAGCTCGGTTATCCCATTACGTGTGGCGAGAGTAAAGCCATCCTTCTATTCAAGAAGTTTGTCTGCCCAGGAATCAATGTCAAATGTGTGAAGGTTGGTGTCGGGGAGACCTTAATGCTGCAGATAACAGCTGTTAATGTGTTTTAATGTGGCTTTCTCTGTTTCTCTGCAGTACGAGGATCAGTTGATTAGTCCAAAGCAGTTTGTGCACATGTCGGGTAAAGCCACCTTGAAGGACTGGAAGCGAGCGATCCGGATGGGTGGGGTTATGCTCAGGTAAAAAGCATTTTTAGCTCTCTACGGATCTGACCTCAGTGTCAGCTATCAGTGTTAGTAGATTTTACGTGTCCCATTACAGTATTGGTAGCCTTTTTCAGGCATGTCACTGTATTTTGAATGTATTTATTTTTTTTTGGTCCCACTTTATAACAAAGGGATTGATGATTTGCTCACCCTCAAGCCATCCTAGGTGTATATGATTATCTTCTTTCAGACAAACACAATCGGAGATTTATTTTAAAATATTGTGGCTCCTCCAAGCTTTATAATGTTAGTCAACGGCTTAGTGCCAGGTGTTAGTGTTTCGAATAGTGAAAAAAGGCATTTATCGATCATAAAAAAATGATCCGCATTCCTCAAGGGGGTTAATAAAGGCCTTCTGAAACAATGTGGTGAGTTTTTGTTAGAAAAATATTTAAAATGGCTGTACGCATTGATTTGCGGCGGCAGAGTAACCCCTGACCCGACGCATGATGCAATGACAAATGCAGAAGCGCAGAGGATCGAGCACACAAAACACTGGTCATCAATTAGAGGTCTAAAATTAGTCATTTAAGAGAAATGTTAGAGGATCTCGACACGAGAGGAGTTTGTTGCCCAGCCCAATTTGTTTAAACCGATACTCCTACATCCTATGTCAAACATCGCGTCACGGGTTACTCGTTTGCCGCAAGTTGACTTGCGCGGCATGCGTGCAATTTTTTAATGCAAGTACATAGTGATTAAAGACAGCTAATAACAAGTGTGATCTTTTTTTCTCCTTTGTAATGTTAGGCTACATTTTTTTTCTGCTTCAAAGTCAGTCAGTTAATTTTGATGACCATGAGTAATGGCACTTTGCTGTGCTCTTTCACATACAGCCCTATCTTTCAATAGTAACCTCTTAAAATAATAAACCATATTCATAAAACAATTTCCAAAATATGCCATTCAGAAAAGAACAGATATCTTGTTAATGAACTTCAGCCACTCCAATGGTTTCTAAAGGTACGATCACAATAGCAAAATTAACATGACCAAATGGAACATCAGGTGTTGGGAACTTTTATTCGCCCTCATGCAAAACGATCGCAGAGATTCCTATTGAAATGATTGGATATTGTCTTCTACCTTTCAATGAGCAGAGGTAAATGCCACTGTTCTGTTTGTGATTGTTCTGATGGATCTACAGAAAACAGCACAAGCGTTGACAGCTTTTACTACATTTTACTCCTATCATGATCATATTTCAGATGGATCACTCCCTGACATCAGTCTTTTTGCATTTTTGGAAGGAAGTTTGGTTATCCGAAAGTGATGGTTTTCACAGAATATCATACGGATTTATTGACCCTTTTAGATTTTTTAACGAAAACAAAGCTGAGTATTATTTATATCCTTTGAAAGCTCTGTGTTTGTTATGTAGGAAGATGATGGACTCAGGTCAGCTGGATTTCTATCAGCACAGCACTCTCTGCACAAACACCTGCCGCAGCACCAAGTTTGACCTGCTGATCAACAACACACGCTTCCCGCCGGACAGCAGTGGGCTCAACACACCCATCACAGCTCAGGGTTAGAATTTCTTGATATTTTTCAGTCAAATATCAATGTTCAATATTCAATGTTGGTTTTATCCTTTAAATCGACAAAGGACAAAATCATTTCGACCGAATAACAACTGTTGCCAATTCAAAAGTAAAAAGCAGTGGTGGACGAAGTACACAAATCAAGGACTTGAGTAAAAGTACAGATATGCATATTAAAAAATATTAAGTACAAAAGTACTTGACTTTGAATCTACTTAAGTAAAAAAGTACTGATACATGAATGTTTATTCTGTAATTTTATATAGGACACTTATATAATTTAATTTTATATTCTATATTTTATTAGTCCTATTGCTCATAATAATTATGAATGATCATGAATTGTCAAATAGCCAGCACTGGTCAGTATGGATGGAAGATTAGTGGATGCAGATACATAATATGTAATGTGTTGACAAACAATAAAAACAATCAAAATATATAGGGCTAAGTACATAAAATTGAAGATGAACGAAGATAAACGTACATGCATTACTTTAATTTGTGTTAGAGTTGCACGATTCTGGATAAAATGAGAATCGGTCAAATAAAGATCATAATTCTCCCACTATTCCGAACAGACAACTAAACAAAATAACATCTAATTATTTACTAGGGGACAAAACATTAATTGCTGTAGTCTATTTAAAAATATTTAATTTAATTCAATTATTTAAAAATGGTTTTGAACAAAATGATTCAATGACTCACTCATAACTACTTCACTTGTTTCATTTCTGGATGAGTCAATGTTTTTGAACAAATCTTTCCAATGAATCATTCAATGCTAAATAGTTTAACAGTCACATACAACCAGGGCTGGGTGTGTTACTTTTAAAATGTATTTCACTACAGATTACAAAATACATGTTTTAAAAAGTTATTTGTAACGTATTTCGTTCCATTACTCAAGTTTAGTAAATTAATCTAAATACTTTAAATACTGTTGCCTTTGGCTTGCTTAAGTTGGGGACACTTGCTTGATATTCAGCAGTGTTTTTGATATGCCTGCATTGGCGCCGTTGTATGCGAACTGAGCTGAGCCGGACGATTACGTCACTGTTTTCTCCAGTGCTATACATAAATACATACATAAATATACATAAATTAACTGGACTAATAACTATTGATATTTGGAACGGAATGAATCAATAATATATAGAATAAGCTGCACAATGACACCATTTTCTTATTAATGTAAAGCTGCTTTGCCACAATTTGCATTGTAAAAAGCGCTATATAAATAAAGATGACTTGACTTGACTTGACTAGAATACTTTGGAATACTAATAAGTGTGGAACAAACACAAAAAAGGTAATTGCAAGTTTTTATCTCACAATTCTGACTTTTTCCCTCAGAATTGTGTGATATAAAGTAGCAATTGTGAGTTATAAAGTCAGAATTATGAGATATAAACTCGCAATATTGAGAAAAGTCAAAATTATGAGATATAAACTCGCAATATTGAGAAAAGCCAGAATTATGAGATATAAATTCACTAAATTCCCAATTGCAAGAAAAAAAATTAGTATTGCAAGTTTATATCTCCCAATTCTGACTTTATAACTTGCAATTGTGAGTTTAAATCTCACAATTCTGAGAAAAAGAAGTCAGAATTGTGAAATGCAAACTCACAATTGTGAGGGAAAAAAAACAAATTGTGAGAAAAAGTTGTGACGAGTGAATTATAAAATGCCTCACAAACAACTATCACAAAACATGAAAACAGTCGAAAACGTGAAACTTAACTCCGCTTTTTCAGAGTCTGAGAATCACCAATTGCTGTTTAAATGACATTAAAATTCAAAGTAATCACTTTGGTAATCTAAAACACTTTTCAGATGTAACTGTAATCTGATTACCACCCATTTCAAATGTAACTGTAATGAAATACAGTGACTCAAATGTTGTATTTTAAATACGTAACTAAGTTACTTGTATTTCGTTACTCCCCAACCCTGCATACAAACACTATTTGAAGCGCCACATTAGATTTAAAATTTGATTTGATCTGTTTGAGTCGAGATCGAGACCTGTAGACACTGGTGTGGACGTGTCCACTTTAAATTAGTAGTCTAACTTACTTTTCCCCATCAGTCGCGCACACACTCACAGGATCCTCCATTTCTTGGCTAATTTTCAGTCAGATTTGTACATTTAATTCACTGTAGACTCGCACTGAATGGATCATTGAATCAGTGAGTTGTTGACTCGAGAACAGCTGCAATACAAATTGTTTGATGTGATTTGTGAACCGATTTAACAGACTGATTGAATCAGTGCGTAGACGAATCGGACACAGCTTTTGCGTCTCTGAACATGTGATGATTTCTTCATTTTAAAATAATGAGTAATGATATGTTTTATGAAATGTAGTGGAGTAAAAAGTATGATATAATGCTTTGGAATGTAGCAAAGTAAAAGTTTCTCAAAATAATAAAAATACTTGAGTAAAGTACAGATACTTGATAAATGTACTTAAGTACAGTAACATAGTAAAAATACTTTGTACCTGTCCACCACTGGTAAAAAGTCTACTTATAATAGGGCTGGGCGAAAAACGATACCATATTGAGATCGCAATAAAATGTACGTCTATAACGAGGATAAGCTCTGGACATTTTTACTAAATATGGATTAATCTAACAGCCGATATAAATCAGTGTATGTCAGTGCAATGTCCCCAATAAGGGATTTTATGCATGTTTCTGTGTGAATGAGTAGTGCAGTTTCGCCTTATACACAAACGCACACACATGTGACGCTCACTGTATTTTCAGCATCTGCTGTCTCTATGTATGAGGACATGAATTAATGAACTTCAGCTGCAGAGCTGCTTTGAGAGTCACTTCACAAGCTTTTCACCATTTCATTTGAGTTAAACTACCATCAAATACACACTGAAACTGAAACTAAAACTTCCCCTGCATCCCAATGTGCACACTATCCACCCTATCCGCCCTAAATAGTATTGAATATTACTAATGTCACATACTGTTTAGAATGGATCGTATGCACTTTGAGAGGCAGACTGAAAGATCTTCACAACAAACGGTCAAAATAAAAGTTTGGGTTAACTTCAAGAAATTATGACAGAAATCACTTTTTTAGTCTATACTAAAGTGTACTTTTCAAAGTAATAATAATATTATTTCTAGCATCTTATTTGACAAAAATAAAGTTTTGTCGTAAATTAATTGTTCTATCTTCATTTCATTGCATTTTGTAAGCTTCATTAAATTGTTTATATAATGAACTATATAAGTTAATATACATTTGCGTTAAATCACGGGGCCCTTAATTAAAGGGTTAGTTCATCCTGAAAATTCTGTCATTAATTATTTACCCTCATGTCGTTCCAAAGATCCCGTAAGAATTTTGTTCATCTTTGAAGCTCTTTCTGATAAAATCTGAGAGCTTTTGGTCCCTCCATACTAGGAAGCTACGCGACTACCATTTTAACGCTTCAAAAAGTTCATAAAGGGATCGTAAAACTAAAGCATTGCGTGATTTAGCCCAAACTTTCTGAAGAGACACAATGACTTTAGATGATGAAAAAATTTCATTTAGGCTTTTATTCACATATAAACATTGATCAGCAAACATAAACAGAAGCTCAACCAAACCTACTTCATGCTCAAGCGCGCTGTGTAACACATGAGAATGGACCTCATTGGTTCTTGCACACATCAAGCAAACATGCTTGAGCTTCTGTTTACAACAACTGATGCATGAGTTGATGAATATTTTTATGTTAATAAAAGTCAATTAATTCAATTTGTTCATCATATAAAGTGATCATGTCTCTTCAGAAAATTTGGTCTAAACCACCCAAATGAAATGGATTAGTTTTACGATCACTTTATGAATTTTCTGAAGCATCAAAGTGGAAGTTGCATAGTTGTCTAAGGAGAAACCGAAACCGCTCAGATTTCATCAAAAAGATCTTCATTCGAGTTCTGAAGATGAACAAAAGTCTTACGGGTTTGGAACGACATGAGGGTGAGTAATTAATGACAATTTTCATTTTTTTCATTTTGAACTAACTCTTTAAAAGGAAGATACTCTGTGCAGTTTAATTATGAAAAACAAGTCTACATGTTTACATTAATTCTCAAGGTCTAACAAATATGTTCCTTCCTCATTAATGGTAGGTAAATGAATATTGTGATAAATATCAATATCGTATATATATTTAAAAAAAAAAAAAAAAAAAAAAAAAAAAAAAAATATATATATATATATATATATATATATATAGATAATACATTGAGATAATATTTATGGCGATATCGCCCAGCCCTAAGTCAAAAATGATGTTTTCCACACTATTTTCAGTAAAATAAATTTTAATCGTTTTCATTACGATGTACCAATATAACAATACATATTGTATATGTCCTGCAGGGCATGTTTCTGTGGGTAACGGAGGTCAGATGGCCACAGTAGAAGAGAAGAAAGAAAATGTGATTGGTACTGTGGAGTGGAGCCCTGCCACCGTAGAAGCCTCAGAGAAAAGAGACACAACTGATATCTCAGGTAATCACAGCAAATTAAACATTCAGAAAGTCATGTGGTCAGTTCTGCCTATCCAACATCACTCATGAGTGCCATGCATTAATGGTGTTGGCATCCACAGATGTAATAAATTGCTATACCGTGTGTGTGACCCCTAGATGAGACACTGAGTTTCTGGAGGGGTATCGCTGAGGTGGGGATGATGGGGGAGGTGGTACCTAATATCCGCTCAGAGCTTTTGGGTCTGCTGAGAGGAGTTCAGCTACGCACTGATCAGAGCTCTCTACAGGACGCAGGTCAGTGTGTCAATTAATTTTGTTGTTTTGTTAGTCTGGTGAAAGTGGAATGTGGCTTAATATGCTGTCTGTCTTTTGTATATGTACATGGGATGTGATAACATGGTTTGTCTTGCAGAGATTGCAGTTCTGAGCAACCTGGCACAAGTCTTTAACCTACTGGACTCCATCAAACAAATTGTGAATGGTCGACGGCAAATGACGGATCCAGAGCAGACGCAGGTCCTCGGCACACTGACAAGTGAGTGAAGAGGCCCAAGGGAAGTAGAGACATTTTCACAGTGGAACTTTTCGCTGCGGACTGTTAAACATGCTGAAACTGTGTTCATATTAATTTAATTAATTCGCTTAAGTTCCTATTGTTGAAGTATACTTTGTTTATCAGCAAACACAACTGTCGTCCCATGCAAGTTACATTTTTGCATGATGCTACACTTTTCCGAACCCAGCAAGTAAATACCTTTAGTTTTGTTTACAAATTCAAATCATTCCCATCAGTGTAGCCTGTTTAAAACATATTTCACAATTGAATACAGTTTATGAAATGCCCTTCTATAGTTCCTCCTATAAATTCTAATTGGATGAGCTGTTTATACACATTTGTAATAGCTGAAATACTTGTGAAACCATCAATGCAGAAAGCTACACTGACATCCTAGTGCCAAATTTTAATATCTTAGAGAGTAATTAGCTGCAAATAGTTAGATTAACAAAATGTATGGCTTGGTAAGGAATAAATAAATTAATAATCATCAAATTCAGAGAAGTAGAGAAGCACTGCATTAGAAAAGCCTCACGTACAGATGCAGGTTATTCATTTATAAGCATACAATTGATGCAAAGAACTGTGCAAAATGTGTGAAAATTGTTAAATGCCAATAATGTAACACATGGATTCACGCTTAAATTCTTTGAAATCAACAGTGTCTCTTGTGTTTGTTTAGCATTGGAGCAGCAGGTAGAAGAGCAGAAGAGGCAGCAGTCCCTCAGCTGGTCATCTCAATCACAGGTCCTCAGCAATCTGGTTCTCCCCTCTACCCCTCCAGCCAAACGCGCTCCCAAACGGCCCCGCCTCCAACGGCCCGCCTCCACCACTGTGCTTGGCACATCCATAGCCCAGCCTCTCACACTCCAGCCCCAGCAGTTCACTGTCATTTCCCCCATCACCCTTTCATCCATCGGCCAGTCGTTTACCGTGGCCAGCCTCAATCAGCCATCTAATACGGTCACCCTACATGCTCTACCCGCAGGATCGCAGCTCTTCACACGAATCGCTGGAGGTTCTGACGGAAAAACTGAAGCCATTGCCCTTCATCCCGCATCTGGGCTCACGTTGCTGGGAGCCACGGCCATGCAGGACCACGCACAGCTCGGGACAGTCATGAGCCCCGTCGAGCTTGTCCAGTTGACGCAGAAGGTGACTACTGCTGGTGTAGCTCAAGACGGTCAGGTAGTCGCAGGTACGGTTGTGATGCAAGACGGTGTCGTCCGTGTTGTTCAGGAGGATGAGAACCAGGATAACACCACCTTGATCGAGATAGACCCGGCAGCCGCTGACCACAGCATGAGTGTCATGGAACTGCAGCTTGAGGGAGACGATGCGGGAGGTGGTGCAACCGTAGTGGAAGAAGGCGAGGAGGTGGTGCAAGGCGAAATGGAGGAGACGGGGGAGATACAGCTGGATGCCAATGGTCAGTTCCACAATTTGCCCGTTGTAGTGGTGGAGGAAGAGACACAGGACGCCGGCAAAGCCAAGTGAGACACCGGCACACTCGCACAAACCCCCCTCAGAGACTGACGGACCAAATCAGACAGGGACGGGGATTGTGTCGCCCCAGGTGGAGTGTGTGTTTGCCCTTCCAGCTGTCTTGTTTTTTCATTACTCACTTCCTGCACAGCCAAGCTCAGCTCTTCAAGCCTGCCGTGTCACATATTTGTAAAAGCAAATTCAGTATTCTTTTTTACATGTGAAAAGCAACACACATTCAGTATTTGCTTTTTGTTCTTGAGTGTGGAAGTTTAGGCACTTATTTTTCATTTTCCTTGTTGTTTTGGTGCCAAAATGTCACATATTAGCCATGTCCAGATTTCAAGTTCGTCACTCTCTGATCTGAAGGTGAAGACTCACAGTTCAATTGATATTTAAGACGCTCCAATAATACGAATTTACACTGTCAGTGTCTTTGTGTGTTGTCTGACATCAGGGTAAATGGCACCAATGCAGAGGTCTTCAACCTTGCTCCTGAAGGACCACTGTTCTGCGAAGTTCATGCAACCTGCTTCTGCTTGTAATTTTCGAGTGATCCTGAAGATCTTGATTAGCTGGTTCGGGTGTGTTTGATTTGGGCTAGAGCTAAACTCTGCAGGACAGTGGGTCTCCAGGAGCAGGGCTGAAGACCTCTGCACTAATGTTGGTGATATTTTTGTACAGTGATTCTCAACTCTGGTCTTGGGGATCCACAGGACTCCCTTATCTGACAGACTGTGTTCAGTTTATGCAGCTCTCGGCTAATGAGTGTGTGAATCACGTGTGTGAGCAGTGCTTTGGGTCCCCAGGCTCAGAGTTGAGAACCAAGCTGTAAGCACCTAAAATGAAAGATGTGTTAAGAATGTTTGTGATTGGATCATGTGTGTCCTTCACTGAAAATAAAATAGATATTCCTTTCCCTTCGAGTTATATTGTAAATGATTGTAGAATGCGGGATTGTGCATTTAAAAGTCTGTTACAGTTTCATCGTTATGTTTTGAACAAAAGTAGAAGCAAAAATACTTGATTTGGTAAGTGCACTGTAATTAAATTTTGCAAAACAAGTTCATTTATATTTAATTTAATTTATATTTAAAGACGTAGTTTGTTTACTCACCCTCCTGTCATTCTAAACTCCCAGACGAATGGAGATATTTAACAGAATGTTAACACTTATGCAGTTCACTCAAATTATTTTGCTGCTTGTTTGAACCGATTAAAATGTAATATCACTATTCTTGAATACTTTTTTCCAAACTTCAATTCATTACATGCAATCAACTTAAATTTCAAAAACAGAAGTTTATACAATTGATTTGTGTTGTGTAATTTATATCATTCACTGAATCTGCATAGAATGCTTTACATTGGCTGTAGAGAGTGAATGTTTTTTCTTTTTTTTTTTGTAAAATCACTAGTAGGTCATTAAGATATATATTTTTAAAGAAATTAATATTTTTTACTCAGCAAGGATGGATAAGCAAGCGATCTACATTTATAATGTTACAAAATATTTCTACTGGAAATAGTATCCCCCCCCCCCCCCCATAAATAAATAAATAAAATAAAATGAATATCTAGCTGCAAAGACTATATCAACATTAATGTTTCTTAAGTAGTAAATCTGCATCTTTGAATTGATTTCTGAAGGATCATGTGACATTGAAGCCTGGAATAATGGCTGCTGTCATTACAGGAAAAAAGGGTTTGTTTTGCACATGGTATTTTGGTTGAGTTTGAATTTCATCAGATATTAGCAAGCTTACAGTTCAAGCCAGGTGTTCAGTCTTACCAGCAAATTCGATTTTACACTCCAAAACAGACAAAAAAGCATAAATGAATCCAATGAATTGCATGATAAAAACAGTAGTATTTCATAACGTTATAAACTGATATAATAATATAACAACCTACTGAAGTTCTAGAATCGGTTTTCTACCTTTATAATGGTTATAAGCAGGTTTTTACCATAGCGTTTTTACAGTCTTTTACTGTTAAAATCATACATTTTGAGCTGAAACGCCTCCAGAAAATCTCTATGGTGCAACCTAGTGGGGAACAGAAAGGCTGTAAGTGGGCTGCAGTTTTGTTGATTCAGTGTTTGCCTTTCAGTGAATCATTGCCAAGTAAAATGTTAATTGGCAGAACAGTCAACACTATTGTATAATTTAACAAATGCTGTTACATGTTACAAACTCCATGGTTACAACACATGGTTCAGCATCAACACTGAACCTTCCACGAAACATTCATGTGGCATATTTGAGTGCTGCAGCTGAGGAGGGAAATATTTGTTTAGTGAATAATTTAAATTTAGTTATGTTCCTTACACTATAATCAAATAACTTCAGAATATAAGTCATATGCACCATCTATGGTACTTTTCTGGTGCTTGTTTTGACATTCTCAAGTCAGAGACTTTGTCCCTTTCTGATTGGCTGATATGTCAGTGACTGTGATTGACAGGTCATCCAGCCAATCGCAGGGCAAATCTTCTCTCTTATGTATAAAAATTAAGTAAATAGACCAGGATTGTGATACCCTGACACCTTACACACATAAAAAACAGCTACTAAATTAATATTATTTATTCAACAAGGATGCTTGTTTTCCTTGATCAAAAGTGACAGAAAGACGTGTAATGTGAAAAAAAAGATTCTACTTCAAATAAATGCTGTTCTTTTGACCTCATCAAATAATCATGAAAAAGTGCATCACAGTTTCCACAATTAAGCAGCAAAAACTGTTTTCAGCATTGATATTAACAACCATCAATTAAGCAGCAATAATAACTGAGCACCTAGTGTAGATCAGTATTTCTCAAGCCTGGTCTTGGTCCAACACTGCACATTTCAGATGACTTGCTTATCTGACAAATACATTTCAGATCCTGGAGTTTCTTATGAGATGAACTCAAAGCTAGCCAGAAAAGGCCAATTCCAATATTGATATCATGATGTCTTAGTCACTAGGGGGCACTTGAGCTCCACTGGGACCGTTGAGAGAGGAATTCACTAAATATGTAGTAATCCTCTTTGTAAGTGGGTATCATCTTTCTGTGAGTGTGATTATGAAAATCTGAACTATATGTGGGTGCATCTGCTTTAATGAAGAGCAGAAATAAGTTGAGTAGACTGCTGTAATCGGCATGTCCCCATCTCTCTCTCAGTGATACGGCAGCTCTAAATCAGGGCTGTCAGCTTCTTGTATCTCTGATGGGCGGTTGCTGTTTCTGTTGCTGACGGCCTGTTTGAGCCACTCGTCATCACAGCCGCAAGATCTAAATGCCCTGAGACAGACGCTCAGGACTTGATTGTCTCTCCTCTAGGTGAAATATTTTCCTCTTAAATCTTAAGTTCTTTATGAAGCGATTTAAGCTAAGTCAGGACAGATGGTATTTACTAAATGATTCCGCATGAACGCCACCAAATACTCCTAAACTGGCAGGAAGCTCCGGAGCCCACACATTTCTTATCGAATGCATGGTTTTTTTTTTTTTTTTGGTAGTTGCACTAAAAGGCTCTCTGTCTTTTGTTAGAAAATGAAAAAGAGAGAAAGAAATATGAAATTGATGATCACGTCCAGTTTATTCAGACTTCAACGCACATCACACAATGCTGAGGACTTCAAGGCTGCAATACTTAATGGCATGGTACTTGCAATGCTTTTTGTGTGTGTGTGTGTGTGTGTGTGTGGTCATGACAACCAGCCACTATTGTAAATGAAGAGTAAACGGTAGCCTATATTTTCTGAGTAGGATATGCCCTTGACTGGACATTATGTGATTATATGCCTTTGAACAACACCTGCCCCTTATTAGTATTCTTCACATTCTGTAATTCTTCAGGAGGTATCTTTACATAATTATGCTGAGTTTTGTGAATACGGAATTCTCTAACAAGCCTCATTCACATAGAAAAGAGGCGTGTTTGCACTGAGAAGAATGACAGTAAAACAATGTGCACTGAAGTGGCAACTGTTAAGTGAACTTGCCCCAATGTGAATGAAACATGGTTTATAAATATGTTTTTAGTATTCTTCTTATGTAGCCAACAGGCAGGTCTATATCAGACAGAGTTGGAGCCCCACTAAGACCCAGACTCAAGACTAGATCCTCAAATCCCACCATTCGCTTTGAACACTGAACCTTTTCCATTTAAAGTCAGCATGAAACGGAAGTTGTGATAATCTTTTATTACCTATTGTGATGCATATCTGAGTGAATCAGCTTTTAGAACATGAAAAAATGTAGGAGAAGGCTTGATCTTGTCCATTGATAGTTGAATTGTTGGATTATTGTGGTTTGCTACTGTTGCGATCTCATGTGAGTGACAGGATATTTAGTGACATGAATAAATTATTTATAATAAATACCGCAACATCCATCCATCCATCCATCCATCTTCTACCGCTTATCCGGGGTCGGGTCGCGGGGGCAGCAATCTAAGCAGAGATGCCCAGACTTCCCTCTCCCCAGACACTTCCTCCAGCTCTTCCGGGGGGACACCGAGGCGTTCCCAGGCCAGCTGAGAGACATAATCTTTCCTCCCTAGGGAGGCGTCCAGGAGGGATCCAAAACAGATGCCCGAGCCGTCCCAATGCACACTGGACGTCCTGGCCCGATGGAGCCAACGGGACAACATCTGCAAAAAGCAGAGACGAGGCATTTCCCTGGCTCCCTTCGAGCCTATTGAACAGGTTTCAGTCAAGTTCCTGACTCTCAAGACGTTGTTCCTCTTTGTCGGTTGCCCCTTTGTGCTTGGAATTTCCGCCTGGTATGATTAAGGCTTTCCTTCACCACAGACAAGGTTACATTCCTAAGGTCCCCACTAATGTGGCTAGATCTATTGTGCTGCAAGCTTTCTGCCCTCCCTTCAGGGATTCAGGCCAGGAAAGAAACAATCTCCAGTACCCTGTCCAGGCAGTGGATGCCCATTTTCACACAGCTGCCCAGTGGCGTATGAAGTATGGCTACCTCTAAGGCTCTCCTTTCCGGAGTGTAAGATGTTTTTGATGCAGAAGACCTCACTGCACACTTTCTATTTGAGGTTCTATGACCTGGACCTGAGCTCTACTCCTCAGGTGCTTTCATCCTATAGCCTATACGATTCACACTAGACAGGTATTGGTCACCATGGCAGCATGGGTATAAACATTCCCACAGCATCATTCTCGATGCAGTGCGAGTTTCCTTGAAAGGGAACGTCTAGGTTACAACTGTAACCTAGGTTCCTTGAAGAGGGAACGAGACGCTGCGTTATCCTGGCATACTACCAGCATGCCTGTCAGCAACTTACTTTTTGAAGCTAGCGTTACACTGTTTGAGTATGCTTTATAGTGTCCTGGTCATGATATCACCCGCTTCTGATGTCTCATCACACCATTGGACTGATTTCACAATGTGAAATTGTGTGCAATGACACAATTACCCAGAGTGTTCCCACAGTGTTTCCATAGCATCATTCTCGACGCAGCATCTCGTTCCCTCTTCAGGGATCCTAGGTTACGGTCGTAGCTGAGAAATTGTCTTCAAACCACTGCATCAATTCTGGTATTTATGTTACAGGCAATATCTGTATTTGGCATCTAATGAAAAGTGACTGAGAAATGACTGAGAGGTAACTGACTGTCAGGAAAACAGTTACAGTGTTTACTTATTTAACGCGGCTTTCAGAGAATAAATATGTACTTGTATTGCTCAAACAAACAAATTAAGAAAGTTCTATTTTGTAGGAAGAGAATTGTCAGTTTGAACTTTATTCTTGTTTATTTTATTCTGCTCTTCTCATGATAGCTATATGAGACATGAAAAAAAACAATGTCTCTAATCATGAAGGTCAACAATGCATTACATTTATCCACTATAATCCACCGTATAACCAAAATGAAATACATTCATTTGAATTAAATTGTGGATTTACACCACAATTTGTCACTATATGTTAATGTGATCTGTGTGAATGTACTTTTCACGTTCTGATCCAGTTAAGTCCTGACAAAAACAGCCTTGAAGAGAAAAAGAAATGCCTATGTTTTATCTATTATATGTGCTTACGCTCATGTGCTTGCAGGGGATGTTTATTATATTTAGAGGCATGTGACCATGCCAAAGGAATAGTCTCAAGGTGAATTAAACAGCAGCCCAGATGGGAAGAGTCTGTGGTGTCTGTCAGGATTGGAAGAGAAACACAAAAGACAGAAGAAGAAACTTTTTCCATCTTGTTGTCTCTTCACTTCTGTTCTCTACACATTACGTCATTACGCAACAGTTCAAGACTTCCTTTTCAAAAGAGTAGTCCACAATGTAATTTACTTATGAACACTTATTAACGAAGTCCTTCTGGAATTTATGACTCACCTGTGGCCCTTTAGTAAATACAACAAAGTGTGTCAAAGTCTTTAAATGACCTCATTTGCGTAAAGAACAGAAGACCATGCTCAGATGCTGCTGAACCTGCTGAATTTCTGAACCTGTAGAAATTAGTGATTATCCATCTGACTAAAAGTACTAGTGTTTCTGTATTTTAAATTAGTTTGACGCTGGATCTCCTTACGCATTTTTTTATGGCCTATGGAATTGTGGATAACTTTGTCTGCAGTGAACTCTTTGTCAACTGATTGCACTTCAACTTTGACTCCTGGGCGTCATTGAGCATATTGGTTTTACAGCTTAACAGCCTCAGTTCCCATCAGTTGATCTTCAAAAATAATTCACCTCCAGCAAAGTTTGAAACAACATTGTGAATAATGTTGACAAAAATATTGACAGAATTTTCATTTTTGTGCTAACAATTTCTTCAAGTTTTGCGACCCAGGTACGTTAATGTATGGATGTCTCAAGACCTCTAGCTCACAGGTTTAGAGACCAGAGATTGATAGAGTGACCATTAGTTTTAAAGCAACTCAAACCCGCCTGAAACTATCTAACATTTCATGTGGCCACGATTCTGTTTGAGATGAATCTGTGGTCACTGGATATTCTTCTGTTCCCCTTTTGTTTTATCAGAATTCTGTAGTTCAGCGGACATTCTATACGGCTCAGTTTTTTTTTCTATACAGCTTTTAAAGAGAGCTTTTCCTTGAAGATATAAAGCTTTCAAAGTTCTTGACATTGTGTCTAAATAAAAGTGTTTCACAAGAACTTCAGGGGGTCAGGTTTGAGTATACTACTCACTGAGTGCAAATTCATACTTAGTTAAATCATGAAATATCAGACAATTTTATCTGGATAGTAATAACAAATGAGTTCCTCTTGCTTCTATAGAATTGCCTGCAGAACAGGCTCAGCAATACTTTAAATAGCTTAACTATAAACTATAAATGTGCTAAATTTCATAAACAAATTACTTCTAATATATAGAGCAAACAGTGAGGAAATTGATTGGGGGCTGTCTGTAAAAAAAAAAAAAGTACATTTCATACGAGTTTGTTGTCACTTCATATCATTCCACACATAAATCATTTCAAACCTGTCTGCAACTTATGATGCATGAAGTTTCTGTATGGACTAAACCTAACCAGCTGTGAAAGTAAAACCATTATCAGACGTTAATATTATGTTGCAACAGACTGTCCATCATTTGTACACTAAGAATTTTTCATAACCATGATTTATAATAGCAGACTCTGGGAAACTAGAAAAGCAAACCAACAAGTTCTTTGATGTTGGTTCACTTGGTGTCCATTTTGGTACTTTAATGTTATATTCAAAATTTGTTTTTCATACTTACTTTTCAATCATGCGTTAAAAACCCCAATAATTTTTCAATGCTTCTTCAGCTGAAAACATGCTAGAAATGTTTTAGTATGGCCAAGCTAATTCTCAGTAATTAACTAGTGAATTACAACCTTTAAGTCCATTTCAAACCAGCTGAAAATCTGTCACCATCTACTTGAATGTCATAACATGTTTGCAATATAAATTGATAGTGTTCCCGGGGTCTGGAGTGGTCCAGCTTAATTTCATAAAATAACTTTAAAAAGAATCTCTTAAGATTTCAGAATTTCAACAAAATCAGACAATTCAAAATAAAACCATAAGCGCCAACAACTCAAATTGGAACACGAAAAACAAAACTAAATTAGGAAAATTAACAACAAAAGGAAAATCGAACAAATTCAAAAGATGAATAGCCCAAAATCAAATTAATACAAAAACTCATTTACGACACAACAGAAAAAAAAATGGAGAATCACAAACAAAAAGAAAACTAAATATGACAAAATAAACACTCAAAGCTTTTAAAGACAAAACATGTACACAGGACAAAATCCTTTGGCATGGGCCCAACACAACCTTGACCCGAAACATACACAGATTCAATGCAAGTTGACCTTGGACGAGACAGCGGTGTCGCCACTGGATTGCTGCGGGAACTGGGAGGAATCCAGATGTTTAAATAGACAGCCTATATGCAACAGCCGATGCCTGTACACAAAACTTTAACTGAAATAAAACACAAATTGCAATTTGCACCACTTCCACAGCCGATAAGCCTATAATAAAAATTGAATTCATACCTGGAGGAGGACAGATGCAGTCACATTCATCAGCCGAGCAGAGTAGCAGCAGCAAAACGCCAAACATGGAAGCGACTGTTCACACAGCTGCTCTCCTAACAACGAGAGCTGTAGGCCAAATGCAAACACAAAAAAACAGAATAAAACAAGCAAATGAAATACACCAAATTCTAAATGAACCCACCTTTACTGACCCACAGTCACATTCAGCCGAACAATGGAAGCCAAACCACATCCGGGAAGACACCTACACGGGTACATAAGCCAATGACTTTTATAGACAGGTACCAATCAATGACGCAAATATACCTGTAACGATCGCCAGCTGAAGTGCCCGTTAGATCCCCTAGAGGGCACTTCAGCAAGGACTATGCACCACACACACTCACTCACAAACACGGACTACATTTTCCAGAATCCCCGCACCTGTCATTGATCGCTGCTCCAGCTGATACTCATTATCCCACCATATTTAAGTCCAGCATGCACACACTTATGTGCGAGGTCTTATTATTTCCCAGAGTGTAACATTTCTGAGCATTATATTCTTGATCCTGCCTGTCTCATCATCATTTTTGTTGTTTACCTGCCTGCCTTCAGACCTATAGCCTGGACAATTACGACGAGCCTGCCTGTTCCCTGCCATTACTGTTTGCTGTTTCATTGACCATTGCCTGTTTGACTACATTTTTGAATAAAGCTCGCAATTGGATCTCATCCCGCCAATCATCTCGGGAATTGATTCCTATCTTACCTGTTATGTCATAATCGCAATAGACAGTACTGTACTTAACAAAACACACAGATCGAAAGGCTGAGAAAGATTTTTTTGGCAAGAAAAAGTTGAACAGATTGGTAAACACTTATAATTAGTTATCTAATTATTATAATTAGTTAACTAAATTATAATTAATGGAACTTCCCAAGTTAATATTTACTCTCCCGTTTAATGTTACATAATGGATTTCTATTTAAAGTAAATGCTTGTTGAACTTCCTATATCCGTTATGTGTGTCTTGGTTTGGACTCGGTTTTCATTTGTCACATGTCTGTTTGTATTCAGTTTTTCCCTCCACTTGTTAGTTCCCTGGGTTACTGTCATTATTGTTTCAGTCATTTCAGCTGTGTGTCATTAATTAGTATCCTTTGCTCCTCTGTTCTCTGTGTATTTAAACCCCGAGTTTCTGTCTTGTCTTTGTCCAGTGATATTGCTTGTTAGATGATGTTGTGGTATTTTCCCTGTTATTATTATTAAAAGTTATATCCTATGATTCCTTTTGCCTTGCACTTCTTTCCTGGACACGCACTCTTTACAGTTTACTGGACCCAACCATAACAAACAAGCTAGTCTGAAACATGATCATGGCAGAAGATCGCCTGTGGAGATTGCGGCAGAGTGGCCGTTCTTTGGAAAAGTATATGGAGGAATTTATTGAGCTTTCCCATCAGGTGAGCTGGGGTGACGCTGTTCTTAATGTGTGCTTCCGTATGGTTCTGGATGAGAACACGATCCGTTATTATGAGCTTATTTGTTATTTTTCCATAGTTGAGTCTATTAATCTTATTCTCTCTCTCAACGGTTCCAATTTCGAAGTAGTAGAGGTTCAAACAGATCGTAATTCTCATCCAGTCCCATCGGGAAACACACACAACCTCACCCACTCACCCCACGCCGATAACCTCCACATACCAATCCAAAGGTACTGGCCATTTCTGTCCGCCAGCACCTCCCCACAGGGCTTTGAAGACTATGCCAGTCCTCCGTCCTGTGATCATCATGGCCACCACGCCCAAGCCACGATGCAAAATGACCGCAGATCCCATGCCCCAACGCAAGATGGCCGCTGCACTGGACCCAAATCCCAAACTGGACGCCATCTTACCAGAGATGGCCACACTGGCCAAAGAGGAGTGGCTTATAGACTTTTGGACAATGGCAGTTTTTCCCGAGCCCGCTCTAGTGTTTCCCATGTCCGCTCCAGTTCTCCTGCATTTCTCCCTGTATCTCTTGCATCTTGTTCGTTAGATGGCGTTTTAGTGTTTTCCACATTATTATTATTATAAAAGTTATATTCTATGATTCCTTTTGCTCTATGCTTCTTCCCTGGACACGCACCCGTTACAATATCAAAGAATCCAGGAAAATTTGTTTCATGGTTTCCACAATATATTAACCAGCAAAAACTGAAACGATTCTTAAGCAGATTTTTGAATGATGTGACAAAGAAAACTAGTGCCATGTCTTTTTTGGGTTTTGTCTCATGTTCATGCCTTTTATTTTGAAATTCATTGTCATATCTCCTGTCCATGTCAAGTGATTAAATGTGTTCAACTTCATGCAGTTCTACGCAGACCGATCAGCGTCTGACTTGAGACAGTGCAGTTCATGTGTTTTCAGTGTTCTTTGTCCAGTCTTGTTTCATGTGATGTGTGTGTACCATGCTGCCAGTTTAAATTATTCCATTAAACTGTGTTTGGAACTTTATTTGTCTTCACCCTGATCTGCCTACCTACACACCTCTTGAGTAAAGTATAGTCTCGTCCAGGGGCCAGACCCACAATTTCCCCAGCTCTGGCTGTGGATGATATTGTGCCCCCAGCCTGGGAAAACAGGTCCCTCCTAAAGGGAATCTCTCACAGAGGGCCTTACAGGAGTGATATGATGCATGAGAACCATACTCAGGCTGACCAGAATGGGGCTACCAAGAGTGGACTGACCCTCTCTAAAACTACCGGAATCCGAAGAGATCCACTTCTGCTGAGCCAGACCTCTCCTTAATCGACTCGGCTGTCTTGGGATGGAGTCTCCATTCCATGGGCCTCAGGCCCTGCCTTGACAGGATGTCTGGTCCCCGGGGACATATTGCTCTGAGAGACAACCCTTGGGACCACAGGAGGATCTGGTGCTCCAGTTTGCAAAGATTAGTGTAAATTATGCAGATTGGGAAAAAAATGGTAAGCCCCAATGTGAAATTGGACTCTTGTTTGCAGGAGGTGCTTATCTAGCTTACTTTTCTTAAGCACTTACTGCTTCTCACGGGGCCAGTCGATATTTTATTTTGACACAGCTCGAGTAACAACCTCCACAAGCTCCTCACACAATGAGGACCTGAGGTCCCCCGTGTCAATATCCCCTGCATTGATTCTGAGCACATTCATATCCTCCTGTGTTGTTTATTTTATGTAGAGCTTGATGAATTATACCAATCATACCAATAGATAACTCTTCCTTTTTATTATACAGATGTGTCATTAAATGTTTACATACAGTGGGTACAGAAACTATTCAGACCCCTGTAACACAACTAATTACTAATTTGCTATACGAGATTGCTTGGACCAGAAATCAGAAGATCAAGGTCGACTCACTAGCGCAAAAGGCAGCAGGTTATAACCATCCCAGTTACTCAAGCTACAAGAGTTTAACGGGGATTTGTCTCTTATGTACGGTGGCCGGAAAGTGCAAAACAACATTACAAAGTGTAAAACACTTTTATGAAGCTCGAGACAAATTTACATTTTGGAAAACATTTTTACCTATCATAAAACACAATTACGTGGGGAAAACACTTTTACCAAGGACTAAACAAATTTACATTTTAGAAAACAAATTAACAAGACGCAAAACACTTTTACGAATCCCAATACAAATTTACATTGACAGATTCTTCACGGAAAGGGAATGTACCACACACCGGAAGTGACGCAGTGAAAGGTGTTGTTGTTGGTTTCCAGGTACTAACAATGGGATGACTCGCCAGCCCAAACCAGGAATAGGAATCCACAGCCCGGACGAAATTCGGGATCACAGCAGCAGTTCTTCAAACACTCAGCTAAGGGTCTGAATACTTAGGACATGTGATATTTCAGTTTTTCTTTTTTAATAAATCTGCAAAAATGTCAAGAATTCTGTGTTTTTCTGTCAATATGGGGTGCTGTGTGTACATTAATGAGGAAAAAAAATGAACTTAAATGATTTTAGCAAATGGCTGCAATATAACAAAGAGTGAAAAATTTGTCCAATCAGGTAAAAATAATATAGATACTGGTTCATGGGTTCACATAGATCATTGCCCCCTATAACAGTAATCCTAATGGTATGCAAAGGTTTGATTTGCAAAGGCTTCTAAGCTTCACGAAAGCAACCATCACTATTTTCTATAATAAACTGCACTTGGGCGTTACTTCACTCGCCTACAATGGACTTTATTTGACAGCTGGAGTAATGGCTGCTGAAAATACAGCTATTACGGTTTACTGTATTTTGATCAAATAAATATAGCTTTGGTGAACAAAATAAACTCATTTAAAAAAAAAAAACTTTAAATGTTCTTGAAATTATAATGTATCTTGACACCTAGGGATGTAGATCTATCAAGCAAATTTTTTAGTTAGCAATACCATTGTAGAAATGTGTTATTTACTTTATTTCATTCATTAAAATATGTCTGATATTAGGGAGTTACTAATATTGAGTATAGCATTTGGTTGGTCATGTGATCTCAGCATGTTGTCACCATGTAATGTAAATCAGCATTTATTAGGCCACTAATATGACTGGAGTCTGTTTGAACAGGTTTATTAAAAATACTATTAATTTCCTTGTGTGAAACAGGTGTGTGAGTGTACCTTTAAAAAGAAATGAAATAAATGTTATTAACAGCAGTTCAATATTTTAATAAATTCTCAGTCCTGCTTTTAATGTGGTCTGGCTTCTTCATTGACAAGTTATAGATTTCTCTTCTGCTTTATAAATTTGATCTTGCTGAAGGTCTCACTGCAAGTTAAACAGTGAATTCATTATGTCTCAGCGTAGACACTGTAGTCAGGTGGTAGTGAGACAGCAGCAAGAGCCTTTGTTACGAAGGTCTCTGGAAGGTCTTCGGCACACTAGAGATGAACGCTTGAAAAGAGACTGTTGGATCAGAACTCCATAAATACGTGAGCCAGAGCCAGAGTCAGCGTGACATTACAGCTGATGCGCTGTCACAATGGCAGTCACATCAATGCGGTCACCACGCTGGCAGCCATTGTGGGCTGCTTTCAGTGGGCTCTGACAGCAGGTGTGACTTCACATTTGGTGCTTTAGGAGGATGAAAAGAGAGAATGAGAAAAATGGAAAACGATGGACAAAGGTGTGAACCCCATCACTCATGTGGAAAGATAGGAGTTCACTTGTTTATAGAACCACAGCGACATGGCAGAACAGAGAGAGGAGGGGGTGGTGGAGGGAAAAGGGGGAAGGGGGAAGGGGGGTATCAGGGTAGCAAGGGAAAACGAAAAACGCAGATCATCACCCTGTCTTTGACAGGCCTTATCTTCCCCACTCACGGCAGGACATGCTGTGTGAGTGTGCTCAGAACTGTCATCCTAATAATCATTTCATACTTCATTAATCTCCCTTTCTTGCTCAAGTTTTCTTGCTGTAATCCTCAGATATGTGACATGAGGTGGGAGTGTTTAGATACATTCCCAATAGTCATTTTTAGAAGCGCCTCTATCAAGCTTCAACCACCTCCATATATCAGACGTAATCCACACAGAATTACCGACAGTGACTGCAAACATCAGAGTGCTTAGAGATCCAACTAATTAATGTAGCACAAACATGTATTTGTAAGTTTCTAAGAAAAGAATAGTATAATGCTTAATTATAAAATCTCTGGAATATAGTGATCTATGACAGTTGAAGGACAATCTTTGGCCTTTTATTGAATCAGACCAGCAGTGCTTTTTTGAAAGTCATCCCGTTTGTCCGATGCGAACCAAAGTCATCCAAAATCTCTTTAGCTAAAGCAGTGCTTTGCAGTTAAAAACGGGCACAAATATACCTAGGTGGACAAAATCCATGGACGAAAAAAAGCATGTTCCCTTTGCCCATTCAATCATGTCAACATAACATAAAAGACATTCTATGCAAGTCAGTCAGTGCTAATTCCCTGCTAATACGATCACATATATCTAGATAACATAACAGAGATTCTCAATTGCTTGTCCATAAAGATACACAGGAAATACCCACAGCTGAAAAGTTAAACTTGTGCCTGAATTTTAAACCTTAAGACACAGTTCAAATGTGCTGTAATTACCACATATTTAATAACAAATATGATGTACACCCCCACAGTAAAAATAACTTTTACTAATAACTAATCCCACATTTCCCTCCCCCCAGACCAGAAAAAGGAATTGTAACTAAACTCACATTCGTTACACCAAAAAGTTTCGTTCTTAAAGTTTTGTCTTCTTGTTAAAACATTTACTTGTCTCTGAAAATTACATTTAGACAACGGGTGCATGTCGACTTGTAAACCGGTGCTTTTCTATGTTGAATGGTCCTTTTGTTTTTGTTTATAGGGAGTGTTTTGCATGGGAATGAGTTCAGTTCTCGTTGGTGAAGAACTATCATTTTTCACCTGGTGTAATTAACCAAGAGATCAAATCTTCATCTGTTGGATTTGTTCAAGTTCCTTTGTCTTTGTTGATTTAACTGAGTTTCCAGTTCTTGGTTGAATATTGGCATGCAAAAAGTTACTCATTGCAAGAATGTACCAAATGTCTACAGGATCCCCCTTGCGTTGTTTGTTGACCACCATGACCCATGACAAATGATTCTGTGATGGATGCATCTTCTTTTTGTGGTGTTGCATTTGAGGATGTTCCATCTTCTTCGTGAGTCTTTGGTGGGTGTGGCATGCACAGCTCTTGTGACATTTCTTGACATATGCTAACAGCTATTCAATTTCCATGTTTGTGGCTGGTACTGTCATCTTGTGTCACAAGACAATGTCTTTGAAGGATCCGTATGATGAAGACTCTGTTGTGTTCAAAGAAGTCTCGTGACATTCTTCTCGTTGTGTGGCTTTTTTTCTTATTTTGAGTTTTTTTTTTAGTGACATCAGGCAGTTCGAGTATGGGTCTAGTCTTCTTTGTTGTTTTTTTTCTGTCCGTGTCAGTGGGTCAGGGGGGGGTCGGGATGTCTTCGATGCACGCGTAGTGCCTAAGCAACAGAAAGGAAATCAAAAGACAGCAAGAAGCTGACAAGTTAGTAAGGTTCCTCAAAAACTAAGAAAACCCTGAGTCTGTCTATGTTTTGTTCCCGTTTTTCAGTTATTCTTTCCTTATTTGACACCTAAGGAAAAACAAAAAGGGAACAGTGAAGTAAGGTGGGAGGAGGGGAGTTTAATTTAGTGAATCTGGGAAACACTAACCACAGCCCCCCCCCCTTTATTGCATCGTGTTTTTCCTTTCCTGGGCTCCTCTCTGGGTCCATGTGTCTTTTCTTTCCTTTTTAGAACAATTTTTTTTTTTTTAGTGATGTTTTCATGAGTCCCAAGTTTGTCACAACCTTCACAAAACATGCAATACTGCAAACTTGACACACACTGTGGCGACACATTTAGGTTCTAACGGCTTGTTTTTTTTGCCTTGTTTTTCACATCACTTTGATGGATGATTGTGTCAAACCTTCTGGGGAGTCCCCCAACACAACGACTCCAACTGACCTGTTGATTGAATCTTGCAAACTTTACTGTGCTATTCTATCAGAATTCATCAAAACAGTCAGTCGGTAAATAATTTGTTCAGGATCTAGATAGGTTGATGGTGTAGCTGCTGTAGTACACTTTTGGCTTTATAGTGAGGTGAGTGTACTTAAAACATGTTTTCCCCAAATGGTGGAAGTGAACAGTGTTATTTCAACATTGTTCCTTTCTTATGTGGAAGTGAACTGGGGGAAAAAACAACTTCACCCTCACATGGTTAACATCTCAGAAAAGAGCCCCCCACTTAGTTTTTGGGGAGGGGCATCAAAGCTGCTTCAGAGCCAGCAGACTAATGTGTGTGGAGCTGAGTTTTCTTTTTTGCCATTAGTTTTTTTTTTTTTCAGTTTTTTCCAACAGACTTGACCAATAACCAATCAATAATGGACAATACTGACTCTTTAATCTCTCTTACATTTCTGTTTACATTTCATGAAATGCCCAAATGTTTTGTACTAACCCAATCTTTGACATCCGCATCTCTTGCCTTCTAGGTTGCCATCTTCTAGGTTTTTTCTGACATCTTAAAGGTCCGCAGAATAGCATGTTTATTCTGTTAAGAATTCTAAGTATTACACTGAATCGCTAAAGCTTCATGGAAGTTAATCTGAAAGGTGCGGTACCTCAAGGCCACTCTGACCAGATGGCCATCTGATACTCACTGACTCCACAAACTTGTACAGGAGCCGTTTCCAAAGAAATCCTCAACCTTTCACTTTCCTCAACTTTCCTTTGCTGACAAGTGAGTATTCTATTCCACTTTGCTAGGTAAGATCTTTGGATACAGTTATTTTTTCTTACAGAAGCCTTTACTGATTCCTCTACATTTTAGAATTAGGTCAGACCTTTTCCGCAGAATTAAAAACTGATGAATTCAGATTTGAATAGTTGACTGCACATCAGCAAACTTCTGTATCACTGTGATGACTTCTGTTGACATTCAGTTTGTATCAAGCCATTAGACGAATCAAAAACTTGTGTGTGTGTGAAAAAAACTGGGATAGTCTCTGTCAAATCTTTTAGGTCCTAGACTTTTTCTTCTAGTTTTTATACTCTAACAACTTTAAGTTTGGACTTGTTTGGACAATTCCTTTGAATTTCTTCTTTCAACTCACATACCTTCACTGAATCTCTCGAGCACATCATACACTGATTATGGACCTTCAACTTTTTTTTCAAAAAAATTTTTTTTGATGGTTTCCTATTTTATTTCGGCTAACTCATCCACATCAATTTTTTTTTTAGCTGCATTTGATCTTCAGAACTCGCAATGCGGTGCAAGGTCTTGCTAGGCACGAGACTCTTGGCACTGTTCCTCTTACTCTGGACCTCTTGCTCTGTTCCTAGTCTGAGAGATGCGACTGAATTCCTAAGGGCAGCAGATAATACCTTTAGTATTGTTTCTCTATAATATACATTTTTCAAAAAAATTAACGATACACTATTTCAAACACTTTTTACTCTCATCTACAGACCAATTCTTCTCTGGAGGGATCTGCCTAACTTGAGTTAGTTCTTGCCTAACTTTTTTATTAGGTTCATTTGCACTTTTAACCTCACTTTTTGATTCACATCATCACCTCAAAGAGGTCGCTTTTTTCTACGAGGGGTGTTTTTTTCTAGCAGTCTAGTCTCTCTATTTTCTTGTCTTTTTTTTTTGTGAGTTTCTTTTGTTTAACACACAGTTCAAACATACAACAGAGGTAACACTTAAAAACACAACTCAAAAAAACACAGAAACATCCTTTAAAAACACCTGGGAAAACAGAAAGACAGCACTTGGTGCTAGCACTTGGTGCAAAAAAAAACATAGCTAAACAGAGGCTAACTTATATTAAAATGTGATGCTAAGCTTCCCTGCCTGAAAAACAAAACAGAGGATAACAAAAAAGAGCTAACACAAAATGCTAAACCTGAAAGCCTGAAAAAACAGAGGCTAACTTATATTGCCTAACTTATGCTAATCTGCTTAAACCCTGAAAACTAACTCTAGGCTAAATCCCTAACTTAATATTTAACTTAGTTAACCAGTTTAACTTATAACCTGATTAACAGCTGTCTGTTAACTCTTCTCTGACGCGCCGTACTGGACTTAAAAGGTGTTTTGTGGGTACTAGAGTGTTTGGATAAAAGAGGAAATCACCACAGCAAATTACATTCCAGCTTTTCAGTACACATTGAAGTTTCACAGGATTCAAGTGAGGAACTATAACGGGTGCCGGTCCGCCAAAACAAAAAGAATTTAAGATGATCTGAGGAAGTCCGAAACACGGCACCAAAAAACTTGTTTGGTTTGTTTTCCTTGTCGAAGTAAAGACCAGAGGGATATTCTTTAAGCAGAGGTTAAGCTTTCTCTTTGAGAGAGAACGAGAGAACGTCCGCTGTGGTCATGTGGTCATCTAAGCAAGCAAAGTGCATATTTGCAGTTAAATACACATGTTAAAACAGTATAGGTGGTGAGATGGGATGGAATGTCTGTTCTCTTCCCCCAGCCATTTCCCCTGATCTAATCAGCATAACAGTGTCATGTCAATTCAAATGCAAGCTAATTAGATCAGTGCAGAATCAGATCAATCAGTCTGACGGTATAGCCCTACCTATTTTTACAACATAGAGACACGGAAGGCAGCTAAACTTTGTCATGCGCCGAAAACACACAGGAGATACCCACAGACCCAAAATATGTCTGCCTGAATTAATTCCCTTAGATTACAACACACAATGTAATGAAACCCACATGTGTACATAACTTTATAAATTTGTGTAATCCCACACAGTCTATAGGGTTAATTAGGAATTTGTGGACACATCAAGGTTTATAGATTCGTGGAGCAAAATCATATTTTTTAATTTTAAGTAAAAAGATAAAATTAGACTCTTAGGGTAAGACGCCCACCCAATACTTCTTCCACTTCCCAGGTAAGTGGCATTCAGTAGCCATTTTTGAATAACTATACATTTTGTGCTATGACAACTGCAACCAGAAAATGTTTCTAGTTATTTCCCTTAGTAACACATTAGCTAATGTATAATCATCATCCTGCAAAAGCTGAAGTTGTGTTTTACAATTTGAAAGTAAATTCACATTGTTTTTAAGTGGTGCATCTGCACTCATCTTATGCTCCATTTCAGACAGCTTGGAATTTGGATTTCTCCCACCCCCTTCTTGATACTAACGTCTGGATTGCTCACACTTGACCTGTGAACTCGGGGCAGATTGATCAACCCCAATGAGATGTGTCATTTGACATCACTTCCATGATCTGTCCTGCTTTCAATGAACATAGTGTAGAGCAAATTTATGTCAAACGTAAAAACAAAAAGTTTATATAACAATATCATCATTTTTTCTTTGATAATTGACCCTTTGCCAGCAGTTTGATTGACAGGTGATCTAACCTAACCATCATAACCAATGAATCATAACCAATCACAACCAATTTTGTCCAACAAAGCAGTCAGGGGAGTTAATAGATTAACATTGGGGAACTTGAACTTGAAAAATTATGTGTACTCACGTCTTTCCGTGCTTGAAACAACATCCCATGAAGTCCATCCATGTTTATTTGATGCTATAAATGAACTAGTATGAAGAGTGTGTAAATCCTGTGCCTGAGTTGGTTCACGTTATAGTAATCTGTCACAACACATTAAACCACTATACGGTATTTATTGTTTAAACTTCTTTAAAAATTACAATATTTTGAATATAAAACTGTTTCATGTCAAAAGTAACCTGCTCTGTCTCGTCTGTTGACGCGTTGTTAGTGTCTTCTTTGCTCCTTGATGTATTTTTCACTGTGTGAGAACATAATGTGTGACGTGAGAGCGAATGGCTTGTCAGACAAAGCAACAGTAACTAAAGGGGGCGAGTCTTTGCGAAGGGTCAATTGACACAAAAACATGAAATGCTCTCGTGTCATGGCGACATCATGTGGTTAACAACTGAGCAGGACGTGTGGTTGACTGGACCTCACTGAGGTCTAAAGTGGGACATTTCAAATGTGATATCCACATCCAACCACATCTCGAACTTGGCATTACCCCATTTTAACCCCTAACCCTGAGAATGAAACTTTTGCACAGTCTTTTACAAATATGAATGCTTCTTTAAATCATTTTACTTGTTGAAGAGTGGTGTGCCATAACTTGAATTTTCATCTGGCAAATTTTTAAACTGTTAAATTATATACATATATACCTACATTGAAGGAGGAGAATTGACCCTTTGCAAAATCCCTTGTTGCAATGCCCGACAACCAAACCCAGGCAATGCGCGCCAGCAACCAGGAAGAAGCTACTGCTCTCGTGGAGTGAGCTCTCAACCCGAGCGGGCAAGTGTAACCCAGGTTACTAAAAATCCAGTTGATATAAAATAGGAAAAAAATTAATAATTGCAATACACATAAATATGTGAATCAGTACTTTATTTGAATAATGTTTTAGATAGAAAATAGGAAAATGCAAAAATAAATAGAAAAACAACTTATTTAAAATAGTTTTAAAATCAAACAAGTTGAAGATTGGTCCAATTAGACGAGTGAACGATTAGCCCCGCCCTATGAGCGGAGTTGCGCGGCAGAGATGATTTGACACTCATTTGCGAAAGAGAGAAGCAGCGATTCGGATGTGATCTTGGTGCGATCCTGGAAAAGAAGAAAAAAATAGAATTAGAACGGGTAAAATAACAGTCAGGGCCGGCGCTACCTATAGGCAGAGCAGGCAGTGGCCTAGGGCCTCGGTCATGGAGGGGGGGCCTCCATTACTGTAACATGGGGGAGTAAAATACTAGGCTCTTTTTCTATTGGATATAGATGTAATGAAATCAACTGTGTCACCGTATCAAAGTGTGTCCCACCTTCTGAATAAAAAAGCAACTTTTCTGCAGCGGACTGACTTCTGAATTGAATTATGATGGCGCCGAAACGAACATCCTTCGTGGGGTGCAAAGCGAAAACAGGCACGCGAAGAAGTGCAGTTCGTGATGTAGGTGTGGGAGTTGTCATCATCTGGTTTGGACTGATTATAATGTTCCCTTTCTAGGGAACTTCAAGCTGCGTCGAAAGTTTGACGCAATGGGAACGCTTCGCGTGATAGCGTCATGAAGCACATGTGAAATCCGTCCAATGGTGTGACTCGACGTCAGAGGCGGGTGACGTCACGAACCAGGAACTGTAAAGCACGCTGAAAAACAGCGATCGCCAGCTTCTGTGTCTTCAGTCGCGCTATTTGTGAAACGTGTGTCTTATTTGGTGTTGTCTGTGATGTACTACTCTCTTGTTATGGCGAAGCAGCAGCAGTTTAGAGTGTGTGTTCCTCCCTGCCCTCGTTTCATTACAGGTGGGGATACACACACTCTATGTGTTGTTTGTTTGGGTGCGGAGCATGCACAGTCGGCATTTGAGGGTGCTGGCTGTGCACATTGTGAGCAGTTGCCGCTGCGCACGCTCCGCACTCGCCTGGCAGGAAACTTGAGGAAACTGCTCAGGCTCGCGGTCCTCTTGGTGCGGGTCCCGCTGCTGCTGAGGCTCAGCGGCGATCCAAATCTTGGGGATCGCAAATGGATCTGACAGAGGGGGTTGAGATGGGCCCTGCCTTATCTCACCACTCCCCTGGCAGATCTAGTGATTCATCGCTGAGTTCGGAAGCACGCTTTGCGGTTCCTTCCGCTCAGGGTGAAGCGCCAGTGCTTAATATATCCAGCTCTGAGGAGTTGGATGTAGAAAGCATTGATGCAGGAGATGACTCGCCATCATCTCCTGCATGTGAGGAGCTTATGGAGGTTGTGACTCGAGCTGTAGCCAAATTGAATATAAACTGGCCAGCAGAGAGGCAGGAGGTTCGTCCCAGAAGCAAACTGGACGAACGCTTTCTCCCCTCACGAGCACAAGCTCCACGTCGGGGCCCCGAGGTGTGGAGATCATGGGGAAAAAAACGGCCTCCTATAGAGTGCATAGTCCTCAATTATCACACGATGCATCTATAGTGGGTCTTAAAGAGCACGGTTATGGGGCGATGCCTAAGGTGGAGGAGACGCTCGCGGGCTATCTCTCTCCCCAGTCAGCATCGTCCCTGAAGGCCCCGACATTGCCCACCAAGCCCACGAGGCTAACATCATCACTGGTGGGCAAGGCTTACGTAGCGTCTGGTCAGGCTGCAGCATGTCTCCACACTATGGGCGTGCTGCAGGCCTACCAGGCTGAGCTGCTTGGAGAGCTCGATGAAGGCGGGGGTATTGGGCATGAGGCGGTCAGCGAGCTTTGACGGGCCACAGATTTGTCTCTTCGGGCCACGGAGAGGCATCTGTGGCTCAATTTATCTGCTATCCATGATAGGGATAAGAATTTCCTCCTGGACGCCCCAGTCTCGCATCCTGGCCTCTTCGGCGACGCCGTCAATAGCGTCGTCGAAAGGTTTCAGGAAGCTTCTAAGCAGACGGCGGCGTTCCAGAAGCTCCTTCCCCGCCGCCCTCAGTTCTCTGGGCAGCAGCCCCATCCTGCTAAAGCCAGCTCCTCACACCGTGCCACACAGAAACAGAGTGTAGCTTCTCGGGCCCCCCCTCAGAAAGATAGGGGACCAGGGAAGCACGCTCAGCCCCAGCCTCCTAAAAGTAAGACGGACCTGAGGGCCAGGCTACCAGCGTCAGGCCTCTGAGGGCAGACCCATCTGGAGAAAAGCGGTGTTCACCTCTGCTCACGGTGCCCACTTCTCTTCGATGCCCTCAGAGGGCTGTTCTGCCAACCCTGCCACCTCTGGTGCTTCAGGGCGCAGCAGTCCTCAGCAGGCGTGTAGCTCAGTGTCCGCCCGGCAACGTAGCGGCACTGGGCTGCGCGCCCCCTCTAAGGAGGGTCTCAAAGCAGTCAGTTCGGGTGTTCACTGCCGGTTACTCGTTACAGGGCACCGAACTGGTTGTGCAAGAAATACCAGAGGCCAGCCTCGAGAGGCTGGTTCCCTTAGTAGAATTTTTGGCAGCGTGGAAACTACTGCCAAACATTTCTCAATGGGTCCGGCGAACGATCGAAAAGGGTTATGCTATTCATCGGGTCTCGCCCGCCCAGATTTATGGGGGTCCTACCTGCAGTGGTGGGCCCTGAGCAGGCTCTGGTATTGGAACAAGAAGTAAAGACTCTGCTGGGAAAGGGAGCCATAGAACATGTACTCCCTCCAGACAGAAACATCGGTTTCTACAACTGCAGGCGCGTCTGTTTCCTGCTCGCATACAATCAATCCTTTCCACCGTAAACTGGATAAAGCTAGGCCAGTCACTCACTGTGAAACAGTTTCTGAGACTGTTAGGTCTGATGGCGGCAGCGTCCAACGTGATACCTTTTGGCCTGCTGTACATGAGACCTTCGCAGTGGTGGCTCAGGACCAAGGGGTTTTCCCCGAGGGGAAATCCTTTTTGCATGATCAAAGTAACGCGGCGATGCTTACGGGCTCTGATTATGTGGAAGAAGCCTTGGTTCCTGTCCCAAGGGCCCGTGCTGGGAGCTCCGTGCCATCGCAAGTTGCTAACGACGGATGCTTCCCTCACGGGTTGGGGAGCGGTCCTGGAGGGCCGCTCAACTCAGGGTCTGCGGAGGGGACACCATCTATCCTGGCATATCAATTGCCTGGAGATGTTGGCGGTCCTTCTTGCTCTCAAGAATTTCCTCTCAGACCTCAGGGGCCACCATGTGCTTGTCCAGTCAGACAACCCATCAGTGGTCACCTATATAAATCATCAGGGGGGTCTGCGCTCGCGTCCACTCTGCAGACTGGTGCACCAGATCCTCCTGATCCTCCCAAAATTTGGGAACAGACATCCTGTCAAGGCAGGGGCTGAGGCCCGGGGAATGGAGGCAGATATGGAGGGACTTCGGCCAGGCAAGTGGATCTGTTTGTGTCTCGAGAGACGTCTCACTGTCCACTCTGGTTTTCTCTCATGCATCCGGCTCCTCTGGGGCTGGATGCTATGGTACAGACGTGGCCGAGGCTTCGTCTGTACGCCTCCCCCCCGATTGCTCTGCTCCCTGGAGTTCTGGAGAGAGTTCGCCGGGACTGAGTTCGGCTCATACTAGTCGCGCCGCGCTGGCCGGGAAGAGTATGGTTCTCCGACATCGTGGCTCTCCTGGACGGCTCTCCTTTGGAGATTCCCGTCAGGAGGGACCTTCTGTCCCAGGCGGGGGACTCAATCTTTCACCCCCGCCCAGAACTGTGGAAACTTAACAGAATGCGTAGCTTGTGTAAAAAATTGGATGACTAGTAATTTCCTGCTACTAAATTCAGAAAAAACAGAGATTCTAATTATTGGACCAAAAACTTTAGCACATAAAAACCAAGAGTACTGTCGAACACTTGATGGCTGCTCTGCTAAGTCGTCTTCGTCAGTTAGGAACCTGGGTGTGCTCTTTGATACCAATCTTTCATTTGAAAGCCACATTTCTAGCATATGTAAAACTGCATTCTTCCATCTTAAAAATATATCTAAATTGCGACATAAGCTCTCAATGACAAATGCGGAACAGCTAGTTCATGCGTTTATGACCTCGAGGCTAGATTACTGTAACGCTCTATTGTGTGGTTGCCCTGCTCGCGTGATAAACAAACTACAGCTGGTCCAAAACGCAGCTGCTAGAGTCCTTACTAGAACCAGGAAGTATGAACATATTAGCCCGGTTCTGTCAAAACTGCACTGGCTCCCTATTAAACATCGTATAGATTTTAAAATCTTGCTAATTGCTTACAAAGCACTAAATGGCTTAGCTCCCCAGTACCTGAGTGAGCTCTTAATGCATTATAGTCCTTTGCGTCTATTACGATCTCAGAATTCTGGCCAGTTGTTAATACCTAGAATATCAAAATCAACCGCAGGCGGTAGATCCATTTCCTATTTGGCACCGAAACTCTGGAACAATCTTACTAGCATTGTTCGGGAAGCAGACACACTCTGTCAGTTTAAATCTAGACTAAAAACACATCTATTTAACCTGGCATACACATGACGCACTATAAACTTTTGTCTTCATATCCGTTAAAGGATTGTTAGGCTGCATAGATCAGGTCAGCCGGAACCGGGAACACTTCCTATAACACCAGATGTACTCGTTACATCAGAAGAAGAATGGCATCTATGCTAAATTTTTGTCTCTCTGCTTATCCCGAGGTTTACCAATTAACGTGATTGGCTGGATCTGGGCCGTGTCCAGGTCGGACGGGGAACCTGTGCCTGTGTGCGGCAGCAATGTGGCCCTGTGGTGTCGGCGGAGACTGTGTTAACTGGCTCATCCTTTGTTAAGACCTTACCGACTCATCAGCCAGTGGCACATATCCAAACAAACCGTCCCATACCGGTGTGATCAAAAGATCTTAAACTAAATGGAACTAGATTAAATATTTTGACTGTTGCGATTCCAAATCGTTTTAAAGACCTGTAACTCTGCCTGAGTATCGGACAAGTGTTCACTGTTGGCCAGAGGAGAACTGGCCCCCCGACTAAGCCTGGTTTCTCCCGAGGTTTTTTTCTCCATTTGTTGGAGTTTTGGTTCCTTGCCGCTGTTGCCTTTGGCTTGCTTACGTTGGGGACACTTGCTTGATATTCAGCAGTGTTTTTGATGTGCCTGCATTGGCGCCGTTGTATGCGAACTGAGCTGAGCCGAACGATTACGTCACTGTTTTCTGCAGTGCTGATATGCATAAATTAACTAGACTAATAACTACTGATATTTGGAACGGAATTAATCAATAATATATAGAATAAGCTGCACAATGACACCATTTTCTATTTAATGTAAAGCTGCTTTGCCACAATCTGCATTGTAAAAAGTGCTATATAAATAAAGATGACTTGACTTGACTTGAGATGTGTTCAAATGATAGAGTTAGGGTTAGGGTTAGATATATAGATGTGTTCAAATGGTAGGGTTAGAGTTAGGGTTAGATATATAGATGTGTTCAAATGATAGAGTTAGGGTTAGGGTTAGATATAGAGATGTGTTCAAATGATAGGGTCGGGGTTAGGGTTAGGTTTAGGTAGATGGATAGATGCTTTCAAATGATAGAGTTAGGGTTAAGGTAAGGGTTAGAGTTAGGGTTAGGGTTTCAGTTAGGGTTAGGGTTAGATAGATAGATAGATAGGGTTAGGGTTAGAGTAGGGTTAGGGTTAGATATATATATAGGTTCAAATGATAGGGTCGGGGTTAGGGTTAGCGTTAGGTTAGGGTTAGGGTTAGGGTTAGGGTTAAGGTTAGAGTTAGGGTTAGGGTTAGGGTTAGGGTTAGGGTTAGGTTTAAGTTTTGGTTAGGGTTAGGGTTACAGTTAGGGTTAGGGTAGGGTTATGGTTCGGGTTAGATATATAAATGTGTTCAAATGATAAAGTTAGGGTTAATATAGGGTTAGATTAGGGTTAGGGTTGAGCAGATATATAGATATACAGATGTGTTCCAATGATAGGGTTAGGGTTAGGTTTAGGGTAGGGTTATGGTTAGATTTATTGATGTGTTCAAATAATAGAGTTAGGGTTAGGGTTAGGGTTAGAGTTAGAGTTTGGGTTAGGGTTAGGGATAGATATATAGATGTGTTCAAATGATAGGGTCGGGGTTAGGGTTAGGGTTAGGGTTAGGTTTAGGGTTAGATATATAGATGTGTTCAAATGATAGAGTTAGGGTTAGGGTTGGGTTGGGTTAAGGTTAGGATTAGGGTTAGGATTAGGGTTACAGTTAGGGTTAGGGTAGGGATAGGGTTAGAAATATAGATGTGTTCAAATGATAGAGTTAGGGTTAGGGTTAGATATATAGATGTTTTCAAATGATAGAGTTAGGGTTAGGGTTAGATATACAGAAGTGTTCAAATGATAGGGTTAGGGTTACGGTTAGATATATAGATGTGTTCAAATGATAGGGTCGGGGTTAGGGTTGGCGCTAGGTTTAGATAGATGGATAGATGCTTTCAAATGATAGAGTTAGGGTTAGGGTTACATATATAGAAGTGTTCAAATGATAGGGTTAGGGTTAGGGTTAGATATATAGATATGTTCAAATGACAGGGTCCGGGTTAGGGTTAGCGTTGGGTTTAGATGGATGGATAGATGCTTTCAAATGATAGGGTTAGGGTTAGGGTGAGATATATAGAAGTGTTCAAATGATAGGGTCCAGGTTAGGGTTAGCGTTGGGTTTAGATGGATGGATAGATGCTTTCAAATGATAGAGTTAGGGTTAGGGTTAGGGTTAGGGTTAGAGTTAGGGTTAGGGTTAGGGTTGGGGTTAGGGTTAGGGTTAGGTTTTGGTTAGGGTTAGGGTTACAGTTAGGGTTAGGATAGGCATAGGGTAAGGGTTAGATGCATAGATGTGTTCAAATGATAGAGTTAGGGTTAGATATATAGATTTGTTCAAATGATAGAGTCAGGGTTATGGTAGGGTTAGGGTTAGGAATAGGGTTACAGTTAGGGTTAGGGTTAGATAGATATATAGAGTTATGATTAGGGTTAGGGTTAGATATATAAATGTGTTGAAATGATAGAGTTAGGGTTATGGTAGGGTTAGGTTTAGGAATAGAGTTAGTGTTAGGTTAGGTTTAGGTTTTGGTTAGGGTTACAGTTAGGGTTAGGGTAGGGTTAGGGTTAGATATATAGATGTGTTCAAATGATAGAGTTAGGGTTGGGTTAGGGTTAGAAATATAGATGTGTTCAAATGATACCGTTAGGGTCAGGGTTAGATATATAAATATGTTCAAATGATAGGGTTAGGGTTAGGGTTAGGTTTTGGTTAGGGTTAAGGTTACAGTTAGGGTTAGAGTAGGGTTAGGGTAAGGTTTAGATATATAGATGTGATCAAATGATAGAGTTAGGGTTAGGGTTAGATATATAGAATTGTTAAAATGATAGGGTTAGGGTTAGATATATAGATGTGTTCAAATGATAGGGTCGGGGTTAGGGTTAGCGTTAGGTTAGGGTTAGAGTTAGGGTTAGGGTTAGGGTTGGGGTTAGGGTTAGGTTTAAGTTTTGGTTAGGGTTAGGGTTACAGTTAGGGTTAGGGTAGGGTTATGGTTCGGGTTAGATATATAAATGTGTTCAAATGATAAAGTTAGGGTTAGGGTTAGATATATAGATGTATTCAAATGATAGGGTTAGGGTTAGCGTTAGATATATAGATGTGTTCAAATGATAGAGTTAGGGTTATGGTAGGGTTAGGGTTAGGAATAGGGTTAGGTTTTGGTTAGGGTTAAGGTTAGGGTTGGGGTTAGATATATAGATATATTCAAATGATAGGGTTAGGGTTAGGGTTAGATGCATAGATGTGTTCAAAAGATAGAGTTAGGGTTAGGGTTGGGTTGGGTTGGGTTAGGGTTAGGATTAGGGTTAGGGTTATGGTTACAGTTAGGGTTAGGGTAGGGTTAAGGTTAGAAAAATAGATGCGTTAAAATGATAGCGTTAGTGTTAGGGTTAGGGTTAGATATGTAGATGTGTTCAAATTATAGGGTTAGGGTTAGGGTTAGGGTTAGGTTAGGGTTAGGTTTTGGTTAGGGTTAGGGTTATAGTTAGGGTTAGAGTAAGGTTAGCGTAAGGGTTAGATATATAGATGTGTTCAAATGATAGAGTTAGGGTTAGGGTTTGGGTTAGATACATAAATGTGTTCAAATGATTGGGTTAGGCTTAGGGTTAGATACATAGATGTGATCAAATAATAGGGTTAGGGTTAGGTACAGGGTTAGAGTTAGGGTTAGGGTTAGGGTTGGGGTTAGGGTTAGGGTTAGGGTTAGGTTTTGGTTTTGGTTAGGGTTACAGTTAGGGTTAGGGTAGGGTCAGGGTTAAATATATAGATGTGTTCAAATGATAGGGTTAGGGTTAGGGTTAGATATATTAATGTGTTCAAATGATAGAGTTAGGGTTAGGGTTAGGGTTAGGTTAGGTTTAGGTTTTGGTTAGGGTTAGGGTTACAGTTAGGGTTAGGGTAGGGTTAGGGTTAGGGTTAGATATATAGATGTGTTAGGGTTAGGATTAGGGTTAGGGTTAGGGTAGGATTAGGCTTAGAAATATAGATGTGTTCAAATGATAGCGTTAGGGTCAGGGTTAGATATATAAATGTGTTCAAATGATAGGGATAGGGTTAGGGTTAGTTTAGGGTTAGGTTTTGGTTAGGGTTAGGGTTACAGTTAGGGTTAGAGTAGGGTTAGGGTAAGGGTTAGATATATAGATGTGATCAAATGGTAGAGTTAGGGTTAGGGTTAGATATATAGAAGTGTTCAAATGATAGGGTTAGGGTTAGGGTTAGATATATAGAAGTGTTCAAATGATAGGGTCGGGGTTAGGGTTAGCATTAGGTTTAGATAGATGGATAGATGCTTTCAAATTATAGAGTTATGGTTAGGGTTAGGGTTAGAGTTAGAGTTAGGGTTAGGGTTAGGGTTGGGGTTGGGTTAGGGTTGGGGTTAGATATATAGATGTATTCAAATGATAGAGTTGGGGTTAGGGTTAGGGTTAGATATATAGTGTATTCAAATGATGGAGTTAGGGTTAGGGTTACGGTTACATATATAGAAGTGTTCAAATGATAGGGTTAGGGTTAGGGTTAGATATATAGATGTGTTCAAATGATAGGGTCGGAGTTAGGGTTAAGGTTAGGGTTAGAGTTAGGGTTAGGGTTTCAGTTAGGGTTAGTGTTAGATAGATAGATAGGGTTAAGGTTAGTGTTAGAGTGGGGTTAGGGTTAGATATATAGATATTTTCAAATGATAGGGTTAGGGTTAGGGTGAGATATATAGAAGTGTTGAAATGATAGAGTTAGGGTTAGGGTTAGGGTAGGGTTAGATTAGGGTTAGGGTTAGATTTGTAGATATGTTCAAATAATAGGGTTAGGGTTAGGGTTAGAGTTAGGGTTAGGGTTAGGGTTATCCTTTTCCTTTGCCAAATCCTTTTCCTATTTGGCACCTAAACTCTGGAACAATGTTGCTGTAATCTATAGTAATATCTTCAGTATTACTCAAAAGTCTTTCAAATATATCTCTTTTGAAGTGATGGTGCTCTATGTAACGTTATATAATGTAAGTGACAAATCTCATTTGAAATTTGTGTTGGCTACTGTATACAGGCCACCAGGGCACCATACAGATTTTATCAAAGAATTTGCTGATTTTCTATCGGAGTTAGTACTGGCTGTGGATAAAGTCCTTATTGTTGGTGATTTTAATATACATGTAGATAATGAAAAGACGCTTTGGGATTGGCACTAACAGATATTCTGAGCTCTATTGGAGTTAGACAACACGTGTCAGGACCAACTCATTGTCGTAATCATACTCTAGATCTAATATTGTCACATGGAATCGATATTGATGCCGTTGAAATTCTGCAGCAGAGCGATGACGTCTCAGATCATTATCTAGTCTCATGCGTGCTACATTTATCCAAGGCTGGAAAACCGCCTGTCTGCCATAAATATGTTAGAACCATCACTTCTACCACTAAAAATTGCTTTATAAATAATCTTCCTGATCAGTTTCATCAACTTAGCAAACCAGACAGCTTAGAAGAACTCGATGTTGCAACAGAAACTATTGACGCTCTCTTTTCGAACACTCTAGACTCTGTCGCTCCTTTGCGCTTAAAAAAGATTAAGGATATTAGTCCAACGCCATGGTATAACGAGCACACTCGGGCCCTTAAGAGAGCAGCCAGAAAACTGGAGCGCAGCTGGAAGAATTCAAAACTAGAAGTTTTTCGGATTTCATGGAGAGAGAAAATGATGGAGTACAGAAAGGCTGTAAAAACCGCTAGATCTGCTTATTTTTCAAATCTTTTAGAAGAAAATAAACACAACCCTAAGTATTTATTTAATACAGTGGCTAAATTAACAAGAAATACAGCCTCAACTTCTGATGTTTCCAAACAGCACAGCAGTAATGACTTTATGAACTTCTTTACTTGCAAGATTGACAACATTAGAGAGAAAATTATAGCCATGCAACTGTCTACTACAGTATCACATCAGACAGTGGGTTGTTGTATCCCTGAGGAAAAATTCCATTCATTCGCTGCCATAGGAAAGGAAGAATTGTTTAAACTTGTTAAATCATCAAAATCTACAACATGTATGTTAGACCCTATACCGACTAAGCTATTGAAAGAGATGCTTCCAGAGGTCATAGATCCTCTTCTTAAGATCATTAATTCATCTTTATCACTAGGTTACGTACCAAAAAATTTTAAGCAGGCTATTATCAAACCTCTTATTAAAAAACCACAACTTGATCCTGGTGAATTAGTCAATTACAGACCGATTTCCAATCTACCTTTTCTGTCAAAAATACTAGAAAAGGCAGTATCATCTCAGCTTAGTTCCTACTTGGAAAGAAATGGTATCTGTGAGGTTTTCATCATTAGATCATGGTTGTATCTCTCTATTAGTGTTAAGTACCACAAGGCTCAGTTCTAGGACCGTTGCTTTTCACTCTGTACATGCTACCCTTGGGAGATGTCATTAGGAAGCATGGCATTAGCTTTCACTGTTACGCTGACGATACTCAGCTCTATATTTCCTCGCGCCCTGACGAAACCTACCAATTCTCAAAATTAACAGAATGCGTAGCTGATATAAAAAATTGGATGACTTGTAATTTCCTACTACTAAACTCAGAAAAAACAGAGATTCTAATTATTGGACCAAAAACTTCACATAAAAACCTAGAATACTGTCTAACACTTGATGGCTGCTCTGTTAAGTCGTCTTCGTCAGTTAGGAACCTGGGTGTGCTCTTTGATACCAATCTTTCATTTGAAAGCCACATTTCTAGCATATGTAAAACCGCATTCTTCCATCTTAAAAATATATCTAAATTGCGACATATGCTCTCAATGACAAATGCGGAACAGCTAGTTCATGCGTTTATGACCTCGAGACTAGATTACTGTAACGCTCTATTGGGTGGTTGCCCTGCTCGCGTGATAAACAAATTACAGCTGGTCCAAAACGCAGCTGCTAGAGTCCTTACTAGAACCAGGAAATATGAACATATTAGCCCTGTTCTGTCAAAACTGCACTGGCTCCCTATTAAACATCGTATAGATTTTAAAATCTTGCTAATTACTTACAAAGCACTAAATGGCTTAGCTCCCCAGTACCTGAGTGAGCTCTTAATGCATTATAGTCCTTCGCGTCTATTACGATCTCAGAATTCTGGCCAGTTGTTAATACCTAGAACACTTTTTTGAAACAAAGATCGTACTTTACAATTTATCAGTGTGATCGAGATCTACCACACCAAACAGAAAAGTATCGTTAATAACAGCGCATCTCCAGATTTGTGAATCAGAAGGCAGAGGAACAAATCCATTTGCAACAATTTATATAAACAGAAACTCATCAGTTGCAGGAGACAGATCCATTAGATACATTTTTTCAGGATCAAAACAGAGGGAAACGAGAACAGGCTGGGAGGTCAGTAGGAGGATATCAGGTTTCAGGAATCCAGAAGAAGGTTTGGGTCAGTAGGCCAGGCTGCAGACAATTCAGATCCAGAACGGCTTTGGTGTCAGTAGGCAAGGGCAGGGTCAGTAGCAGCAGCAGACCCAGGCAGGAGTCAGTAGGCAGGCAGTCAGTAGCAGAACAATCAGAATCCAGAACCAGTGGTCAGTAGGCAGGTCAGGCAAGCAGGCAGCAGTTAGAATCAGCATAAGGGTCAGAGACAAGGCAGGTCAGCAGCACAAAGCAAATGCTCAGTAGAGATTAATAACAAAAAATATAATAAAGTTATTTCTTACCTTAGACAAGAGAATGTCTCAGAGGAGGCACTAGTTTAAAAAATAGTCATAAAGTTAAGAGATGGTTGCAAGCCTTAAGCCAGGCACTGGGGTGTATCAGTCATTGTAGGATCAGTATCAGTCAGGGCAGTGTTTTCATGTGAGAGAGAAAGCACATACACAGGTAGTCAGACCGAAAAAGTGCTGTCAAGTTGAAATTTGATTTTCTGAGGTTGTAGATACTGGCACAGCACAAGTAGTTCCAGAACTCTCCATTCATGTCAGATGTTGCCCTGGATTTGATCTCAATGTGATTTTTACTTTTTGGCAGTAAGTTTCTTTCCAGAACCTTCATGTCAGGAAGTGGAACAGTGATACAATTTTGGAGGGCAATAATTTTGCAGTGTGACTTGCTCAACATGGAAAAACAGATAGCTGGAAACAGAAACAAGGATTCAAAATCTGTAGCAATACTCATATTTCTAACAAGATGCTCTTTGAACCTGCTCCTCAATAACGTGCATGTCAAGCTGGACGAAGTCTTGGCACATGACGCTGAAGTTCTGGGCCTGCATGTGAGGAAAGTTACGTAGGTAAACCGTCTGCAGGTCTATTGAAAGAAGTCTTTGCCCTGTCGCCGAAGTTCTGCCGGTGGAGAAAATATGTTGATTACATACCGTTGCAGTCTATTTTGAAAGCATTGTAAAATCATTAAGCAGATGTTGTGAGATCGGTCAGGAACGCTAATTACAATGTTTGTCTTTTACACTGCAGCTCTAAATTAAAAAATCATGTTTCGTGTCATGAGAGGTGTCATGAACTCTAAATCCAATAGCCACTGGTAGTCCTCTAGTGGGCATATTCTGCATGTTTCGAAAGCTTCAGAAAAAAGCAACAGGTCTGTGCAACAACACTCTGCACCTCGCTAAAAATTTACCGCTACACAGCCATTCTCTGTAGACTCAGCCCGAACTGAACCACACAATCTTCATTGCAACATCCATCACTTCTTTCATGTTTAAACTCTCTGTAGACATCCTGGCCCTGGTGGAACATACAGTCATAAATTAGGAGTCTCATCAATACTCACTCTGTTTGCACAATGCAATACATCGCAGTGTACGGCCCATATACAGTGGAGCACGTCCGTTGTGATAGAGATGAGTTTGAAGAGGGGCAATTGGGTCTTGAATGAATTCATGAAAACGGCCCACCATTGCTTCGCCTCCGTAGTGTCCGATAGAGATGAGTTTGGTGAGGGGCTCTTGGGGGAGACCCATGTCTCCTAAAAACCATTCTGGAAAATATCTTCGCCTCTTGTGTGTCCAACCAAATGGTAAAATTGTGAGCAGCTCTTCTTTTTGCACCCATGTCTCCAAAAATCATTCTTAATTAAAACCATATTGCGCCACATCAACAACATCATTCGTTCGTGTACAGTGCCACGAAATAATTGCATGTCCTTAATCATCCTTATTGATGTCCTCCCTATTCTTAAAGTCACCACAAATTGCGTCTGCATCTCGGTCAAACGGATAAATTGCATGTCCTTTAATGGCAAAGAGATGTTGTGTTTTGCAAGAAACATTGATGACAAAATAATGCGTATAGTTGCAGTTACCCTTGGTGTCAAAACTTCGCCAAATGGACCCTTCTTCTTGAGAGTGACTATATGTGCTGCTGTACACCCCTTCAATTCCCGGACTTTTTCGGGTGCGATAGAGTGATTTTGCGGGAAAAAATGGACATCTTGCTTTGTGCACGCCCTTGAAATGATCGCTCAAATTGCCCTTCTTCGTAGGCACACTTGAATTGCAAATAAGACATCTTTTTGTGCGAATTTTTGAAAACAAAAAGTATGCCCCTCTTCCCAGTCAGAATGAAAATATTGAAGTTTTCGTTTTTTTGGCTGTATGCCATAATTGCGTTTTATTTAAAAAACGTCGTGATTCGCAGCTCTCAACGTCTCCATAGCAACAGTTTTTTTGTGCGCGAATGAGGCGGCTCGATTTCCATGTCCGTTGTTCGTGTGTGGAGGACCGTCGGGGAGCTGCTATATCTGAATGAGCTACTCTATTTTAAAAATTTATAGAAATGATAAATTAAATAATTAGGTAATAATGAATATTGAATATTTTAATTTAAAACTATAGTGTGTGTTTTAATAAGTATTTATAATAAAATATTGGAATAACATGGCAAATAAGAGTGTGGAATAAGAGGGACCATTTTAATCCTTTCAGTGGTTTTAACATTCTAATAAAAGAAGAGAGAAAGGGAATATGGATTTTATTCTTTCAGTTTTTGAATGTTGTTTTTATACTTTTTTTTTCTTAATTTTTTTTTTAATTATTTAGTATTTTTAAATAACTTTTAGAATTAAACTGGTCACTCTTTTTCTCTCTTCTTTATTGGTTTGTTTAAATCAGCACTCTAGCAATTTAACTCTTAAATTGAACACACACTATTATTTTAAATAAGAATTATTCATATTTCATTATTACATATTATTTAGCATCAATAGCAATTATTATTTATTTTCATCAGATAATTTCAATATTTTCCATATTTGCACACCAACATAGTGTTTAAATTTAATTTTCTATAGCAATTTTCGAATGCTTGTTCATCAAGTTATTGTGCTTCCTCGGTGATGAAGCTTCACACGAGCTATGGAGTGCGCTATCCAACTCCGGATAATGCAGCAAAGCCTTCACAATATGTTCTTCAGAGCTCTCCAAATTTCTCCACACCACTGGACTTTATTTTCCATGCGTAGGCTACATGTCGACAAATTTACTATTAATTTCTCCTATTCTTTTCTTCAACTTCAGATCATCTCATAGACTGGCAAGCAGATCGCTAGAGTGCGCGGTTATGATGGATTTTTAAACGTGAAAGTAGCCAGGTACGTATATAGCAGCTGATGTGTTGTATAAACATGCTGTGGTGCGCGTTTATGATGCTTTTTTGAAATACCAGGCATAGCTTGAGTAGATTATACCTAAAAAATGCATATTTTTATTATTGCATGTGATTGTTTTTAATCCCGTGTTTAGATTGTATGATCCCCCGTGTATTTTGTAGCATATTTTTACAGTTGGATATTTATTTTTTTTTTTGAGCAAATATTTGCGGGTCACCCAACGGTTTTTTTTTTTTTTTTTTCCACAGTTGACCCATTTTTTTTTTTTTTTTAGTTTTTTTTTTTTTTGTTATGGGTACCCGGAACGTTGCAGGACTCTATCTCACTCACAGCTCAAAGCTCCCTCTCCGCCCCCAGCCAGCGCATTGTGAAACGTATATCAGTGATCTTGTAAGATTAATAAATAACTTTTTAAAATAATTTTTTTTTTTTTTTTTTTTTAAATAAGTTCAGCGATTTTCTTACTGTTAGAATACTATGTCTACTCTATTAAGATTTTATTTTATGTTTTTGCAGGGAGCGGTGAAGAGAGAGAAGAGAGAAGGCAAACCAGAGTACAATTCACTCTCTCGGCGATTCGACTGGAATGCAGTCCGCGATCGACAGGTCGACCCGCGATCGATGGGTTGGGCAGTTCTGACCATAGAATATCAAAATCAACCGCAGGCGGTAGATCCTTTTCCTAATTGGCACCTAAACTCTGGAACAATCTTCCTAGCATTGTTCGGGAAGCAGACACACTCTGTCAGTTTAAATCTAGACTAAAAACGCATCTATTTAACTTGGCATACACATGACGCACTATAAACTTTTGTCTTCATATCCGTTAAAGGATTGTTAGGCTGCATAGATCAGGTCAGCCGGAACCGGGATCACTTCCTATAACACCAGATGTACTCGGTACATCAGAAGAAGAATGGCGTCTACGCTAATTTTTTGTCTCTTTGCTTATCCCGAGGTTTACCAATTAACGTGATTGGCTGGATCTGGGCCGTGTCCGGGTCGGACGGGGAACCTGTGCCTGTGTGCGGCAGCAATGTGGCCCTGTGGTGTCGGCGGAGACTGTGTTAACTAGCCCATCCTTTGTTAAGACCTTACCGACTCATCAGCCAGTGGCACATATCCCAACAAACCGTCCCATACCGGCGTGATCAAAAAGATCTTAAACTAGATTAAATATTTTGACTGTTGCGATTCCAAAACGGTTTAATGACCTGTAACTCTGCCTGAGTATCGGACAAGTGTTCACTGTTGGCCAGAGGAGAACTGGCCCCCCGACTAAGCCTGGTTTCTCCCGAGGTTTTTTTCTCCATTTGTTGGAGTTTTGGTTCCTTGCCGCTGTTGCCTTTGGCTTGCTTAAGTTGGGGACACTTGCTTGATATTCAGCAGTGTTTTTGATATGCCTGTATTGGCGCCATTGTATACAAACTGAGCTGAGCCGGACGATTACGTCACTGTTTTCTGCAGTGCTGATATACATAAATTAACTAGACTAATAACTATTGATATTTGCAACGGAATGAATCAATAATATATAGAATAAACTGCACAATGACACCATTTTCTTATTAATGTAAAGCTGCTTTGCCACAATTTGCATTGTAAAAAGCGCTATATAAATAAAGATGACTTGACTTGACTTGATAGATGCTTTCAAATTATAGAGCTTTGGTTAGGGTTAGGGTTAGAGTTAGAGTTGGGGTTACAGTTAGGGTTGGGTAGGGTTAGGGTAAGGGTTAGATATATAGATGTGTTCAAATGATAGGGTCAGGGTTAGGGTTAGATATATAGATGTGCTCAAATGATAGGGTTAAGGTTAGGGTTAGATATATAGATGTGTTAGGGTTAGGGTTAGGGTTAAGGTTAAGTTTTGGTTAGGGTTAGGGTTACAGTTAGGGTTAGGGTTAGATAGATAGGGTTATGGTTAGGGTTAGGGTTAGATATATAAATGTGTTCAAATGACAGAGTTAGGGTTAGAATTAGATGTATAGATGTGTTCAAATGATAGAGGTAGGGTTAGAGTTAGAGTTGGGGTTACAGTTAGGGTTGGGTAGGGTTAGGGTAAGGGTTAGATATATAGATGTGTTCAAATGATATGGTCAGGGTTAGGGTTAGATATATAGATGTGCTCAAATGATAGGGTTAAGGTTAGGGTTAGATATATAGATGTGTTAGGGTTAGGGTTAGGGTTAAGGTTAAGTTTTGGTTAGGGTTAGGGTTACAGTTAGGGTTAGGGTTAGATAGATAGGGTTATGGTTAGGGTTAGGGTTAGATATATAAATGTGTTCAAATGACAGAGTTAGGGTTAGAATTAGATGTATAGATGTGTTCAAATGATAGAGGTAGGGTTAGAGTTAGGGTTAGGGTTAGGGTTAGGGTTATGGTTATGGTTAGGGTTAGGGTTAGATATATAGATGTGTTCAAATGATAGAGTTAGGGTTATGGTATTGTTAGGGTTAGGAATAGGGTTAGTGTTAGGTTAGGGTTAGGTTTTGGTTAGGGTTACAGTTAGGGTTAGGGTTGGGTTAGGGTTAGATATATAGATGTGTTCAAATGATAGGGTTTGGGTTAGGGTTAGAAATATAGATGTGTTCAAAAGATAGAGTTAGGGTTAGGTTTGGGTTGGGTTAGGGTTAGGATTAGGGTTAGGGTTAGGGTTACAGTTAGGGTTAGGGTTAGGAAAATAGATGTGTTCAAATGATAGCGTTAGTGTTAGGGTTAGAGTTAGATATGTAGATGTGTTCAAATAATAGGGTTAGGGTTAGGTACAGGGTTAGAGTTAGGGTTAGGGTTAGGGTTATGGTTAGGTTAGGGTTAGGGTTGGGGTTAGGGTTAGGGTTAGGGTTAGGTTTTGGTTAGGTTTTGGTTAGGGTTAGGGTTACAGTTAGGGTTAGGGTAGGGTTAGGCTTAGATATATAGATGTGTTCAAATGATGAAGTTAGGGTTAGGGTTGGATATATAGCTGTGTTCAAATGATAGGGTTAGGGTTAGGTTAGGGTTAGGTTTTGGTTAGGGTTAGGGTTAAAGTTAGGGTTAGGGTTAGATATATAGATGTGTTAGGGTTAGGATTAGGGTTAGGGTTAGAGTTACAGTTAGGCTTAGGGTAGGGTTAGGCTTATAAATATAGATGTGTTCAAATGATAGCGTTAGGGTCAGGGTTAGATATATAAATGTGTTCAAATGATAGGGTTAGGGTTAGGGTTAGTTTAGGGTTAGATTTTGGTTAGGGTTAGGGTTACAGTTAGGGTTAGAGTAGGGTTAGGGTAAGGGTTAGATATATGGATGTGATCAAATGATAGAGTTAGGGTTAGGGTTAGATATATAGAAGTGTTCAAATGATAGGGTTAGGGTTAGGGTTAGATATATAGAAGTGTTCAAATGATAGGGTCGGATTTAGGGTTAGCATTAGGTTTAGATGGATGGATAGATGCTTTCAAATGATAGAGTTAGGGTTAGGGCTAGAGTTAGGGTTAGGGTTAGGGTCGGGGTTAAGGTTAGGGTTAGGGTTAGGTTTTGGTTAGGGTTAGGGTTACAGTTAGGGTTAGGGTAGGGTTATGGTTCGGGTTAGATATATAAATGTGTTCAAATGATAAAGTTAGGGTTAGGGTTAGTGTTAGATATATAGATGTGTTCAAATGATAGGGTTATGGTTAGGGTTAGATATATAGATGTGTTCAAATGATAGAGTTAGAGTTGGGGTTAGGGTTAGGGTTAGGGTTAGGTTATAGTTAGGTTTTGGTTATGGTTAGGGTTACAGTTAGGGTTAGGCTTAGATATAGATGTGTTCAAATGATTGGGTTGGGGTTAGGTTTAGATGGTTGGATAGATGCTGTCAAATTATAGAGTTATGGTTAAGGTTAGGGTTAGAGTTAGAGTTAGAGTTAGAGTTAGGGTTAGGGTTAGGGTTGGGGTTAGGGTTATGGTTAGGGTGAGATATATAGATGTGTTAAAATGATAGGGTTAGGTTTAGGGTTAGATATATAGTGTATTCAAATAATAGAGTTAGGGTTAGGGTTACGGTTAGATATATAGAAGTGTTCAAATGATAGGGTTAGGGATAGGGTTAGATATATAGATGTGTTCAAATGATGGGGTCAGAGTTATGGTTAAGGTTAGGGTTAGAGTTAGGGTTAGGGTTTTAGTTAGGGTTAGTGTTAGATTGATAGATAGGGTTAGTGTTAGAGTAGGGTTAGGGTTAGATATATAGATGTTTTCAAATGATAGGGTTAGGGTTAGGGTGAGATATATAGAAGTGTTCAAATGATAGCGTTAGGATCAGGGTTAGGGTAGGGTTAGATTAGGGTTAGGGTTAGGGTTAGAATTATAGATATGTTCAAATAATAGGGTTAGGGTTAGGGTTAGGGTTAGGGAAGGAGTTAGAGTTAGAGTTAGAGTTAGGGTTAGGTTTTGGTTAGGGTTAGGGTTACAGTTAGGGTTAGGGTAGGGTTAGGGTAAGGGTTAGATATATAGATGTGTTCAAATGATAGGGTTAGGGTTAGGGTTAGATATATAGATGTGTTAGGGTTAGGGTTAGGGTTAGGGTTAGGTTTAGGGTCAGGGTTGGGGTTAGATATATAGATGTGTTCAAATGATGAAGTTAGGGTTAGGGTTAGATATATAGATGTGTTCAAATGATAGGGTTAGGGTTAGGTTAGGTTAGGGTTAGTTTTTGGTTAGGGTTAGGGTTACAGTTAGGGTTAGGGTAGTGTTAAGGTTAGGGTTAGATATATAGATGTGTTCAAATGATAGGGTTATTGTTAGGGTTAGATATATAGATGTGTTCAAATGATAGAGTTAGGGTTAGGGTAGGGTTAGGGTTAGGATTAGTGTCAGGGTTAGATATATAGATGTGTTCAAATGATAGGGTTAGGGTTAGATATATAGATGTGTTCAAATGATAGAGTTAGGGTTGGGGTTAGGGTTAGGGTTAGGTTAGGGTTAGGTTTTGGTTAGGGTTAGGGTTACCGTTAGGGTTAGGGTTAAGGTTAGATATAGATGTGTTCAAAGGATTGGGTTAGGGTTAGGGTTAGGTTTAGAGTTAGAGTTAGAGTTAGGGTTAGGGTTAGGTTTTGGTTAGGGTTGGGGTTAGGGTTAGGGTTACCGTTAGGGTTAGGGTTAGGGTTAGATATAGATGTGTTCAAAGGATTGGGTTAGGGTTAGGTTTAGATAGATGGATAGATGCTTTCAAATTATAGAGTTAGGGTTAGGGTTAGGGTTAGGGTTAGAGCTAGAGTTAGAGTTAGAATTAGGGTTAGGGTTAGGGTTAGGGTCGGGGTTAAGGTTAGGGTTAGGGTTAGGGTTAGGTTTTGGTTAGGGTTAGGGTTACAGTTAGGGTTAGGGTAGGGTTATGGTTCGGGTTAGGTATATAAATGTGTTCAAATGATAAAGTTAGGGTTAGGGTTAGTGTTAGATATATAGATGTGTTCAAATGATAGGGTTAGGGTTAGGGTTAGATATATAGATGTGTTCAAATGATAAAATTAGGGTTGGGGTTAGGGTTAGGGTTAGGTTATTTTTAGGTTTTGCTTACGGTTAGGGTTAGGGTTAGGGTTGGGGTTAGAGTTAGGGTTAGGGTTTCAGTTAGGGTTAGTGTTAGATTGATAGATAGGGTTAGTGTTAGAGTAGGGTAGGGTTAGATATATAGATGTTTTCAAATGATAGGGTTAGGGTTAGTGTGAGATATATAGAAGTGTTCAAATAATAGGGTTAGGGTTAGGGTTGGAGTTAGAGTTAGAGTTAGAGTTAGAGTTAGAGTTAGAGTTAGAGTTAGAGCTAGAGTTAGGGTTAGGTTTTGGTTAGGGTTAGGGTTATGGTTACAGTTAGGGTTAGGGTAGGGTTAGGGTAAGGGTTAGAGATATAGATGTGTTCAAATGATAGGGTTAGGGTTAGGGTTAGATATATAGATGTGTTCAAATGATTGGGTTAGGGTTAGGGTTAGATATATAGATGTGTTAGGGTTAGGTTTAGGGTTAGGGTTGTGGTTAGATATATAGATGTTTTCAAATGATAAAGTTAGGGTTAGGGTTAAATATATAGATGTGTTCAAATGATAGGGTTAGGGTAAGGTTAGGTTAGGTTAGGGTTAGGTTTTGGTTAGTTTTAGGGTTACAGTTCGGGTTAGGGTAGTGTTAAGGTTAGGGTTAGATATATAGATGTGTTCAATTGATTGGGTTAGGGTTAGGTTTAGATAGACGGATATATTCTTTCAAATGATAGAGTTGGGGTTAGGGTTAGGGTTAGAGTTAGGGTTAGGGTTGGAATTGGGGTTAGGGTTAGAGTTAGGGTTAGGGTTAGATATATAGATGTGTTCAAATGATAGAGTTAGGGCTAGGGTAGGGTTAGGGTTAGGATTAGGGTTAGGGTTAGGGTTAGATATATAGATGCGTTCAAATGATAGGGTTAGGGTTAGGGTTAGATATATAGATGTGTTCATATGATAGAGTTAAGGTTGGGGTTAGGGTTAGGGTTAGGTTAGGGTTAGGTTTTGGTTAGGGTTAGGGTTACCGTTAGGGTTAGGGTTAGGGTTAGATATAGATGTGTTCAAAGGATTGGGTTAGGGTTAGGTTTACATAGATGGATAGATGATTTCAAATTATAGAGTTAAGGTTAGGGTTAGGGTTAGAGTTAGAGTTAGAGTTAGAGTTAGGGTTAGGGTTAGGTTTTGGTTAGGGTTACAGTTAGGGTTAGGGTAGGGTTATGGTTCGGGTTAGATATATAAATGTGTTCAAATGATAAAGTTAGGGTTAGGGTTAGTGTTAGATATATAGATGTGTTCAAATAATAGGGTTAGGGTTAGGGTTAGAAATATAGATTTGTTCAAATGATAGCGTTAGGGTTGGGGTTAGGGTTAGGGTTAGGTTATGGTTAGGTTTTGGTTAGGGTTAGGGTTACAGTTAAGGATAGGCTTATATATAGATGTGTTCAAATGATTGGGTTGGGGTTAGGTTTAGATAGATGGATAGATGCTTTCAAATTATAGAGTTAGGGTTAGGGTAGGGTTAGGGTTAGGATTAGGGTTAGGGTTAGGGTTAGATATATAGATGTGTTCAAATGATAGGGTTAGGGTTAGGGTTAGATATATGGATGTGTTCAAATGATAGAGTTAGGGCTGGGGTTAGGGTTAGGGTTAGGGTTAGGTTAGGGTTAGGTTTTGGTTAGGGTTAGGATTACCGTTAGGGTTAGGGTTAGATATAGATGTGTTCAAAGTATTGGGTTAGGGTTAGGTTTAGAGTTAGAGTTAGAGCTAGAGTTAGGGTTAGGGTTAGGTTTTGGTCAGGGTTGGGGTTAGGGTTAGGGTTAGGGTTACCGTTAGGGTTAGGGTTAGATATAGATGTGTTCAAAGGATTGGGTTAGGGTTAGGTTTACATAGATGGATAGATGCTTTCAAATTATAGAGTTAGGGTTGGGTTAGGGTTAGAGCTAGAGTTAGAGTTAGAATTAGGGTTAGGGTTAGGGTCGGGGTAAAGGTTAAGGTTAGGGTTAGGGTTAGGGTTAGGTTTTGGTTAGGGTTAGGGTTACAGTTAGGGTTAGGGTTAGGGTAGGGTTATGGTTCGGGTTAGATACATAAATGTGTTCAAATGATAAAGTTAGGGTTAGGGTTAGTGATAGATATATAGATGTGTTCAAATGATAGGGTTAGGGTTAGGGTTAGATATATAGATGTGTTCAAATGATAGAATTAGGGTTGGGGTTAGGGTTAGGGTTAGGGTTAGGTTATGGTTAGGTTTTGGTTACGGTTAGGGTTACAGTTAGGGTTAGGCTTAGATATAGATGTGTTCAAATGACTGGGTTGGGGTTAGGTTTAGATTGATGGATAGATGCTTTCAAATTATAGAGTTATGGTTAGGGTTAGGGTTACAGTTAGAGTTAGGGTTAGGGTTAGGGTTGGGGTTAGGGTTATGGTTAGGGTTAGATATATAGATGTGTTAAAATGATAGGGTTAGGGTTATGGTGAGATATATAGTGTATTCAAATGATAGAGTTAAGGTTAGGGTTACGGTTAGATATATAGAAGTGTTCAAATGATAGGGTAACGGTTAGGGTTAGATATATAGATGTGTTCAAATGATAGGGTCAGAGTTAGGGTTAAGGTTAGGGTTAGAGTTAGGGTTAGGGTTTCAGTTAGGGTTAGTGTTAGATTGATAGATAGGGTTAGTGTTAGAGTAGGGTAGAGTTAGATATATAGATGTTTTCAAATGATAGGGTTAGGGTTAGGGTGAGATATATAGAAGTGTTCAAACGATAAAGTTAGGGTTATGGTTAGGGTTAGGGTAGGGTTAGATTAGGGTTAGGGTTAGGGTTTGATTTATAGATATGTTCAAATAATAGGGTTAGGGTTAGGGTTAGAGTTAGAGTTAGAGTTAGATTTAGAGTTAGAGTTAGGGTTGGGGTTAGGGTTAGGTTTTGGTTAGGGTTAGGGTTACAGTTAGGGTTAGGGTAGGTTTAGGGTAAGGGTTAGATATATAGATGTGTTCAAATGATAGGGTTAGGGTTAGGGTTAGATATATAGATGTATTCAAATGATTGGGTTAGGGTTAGGGTTAGATATATAGATGTGTAGGGGTTAGGGTTTGGGTTGGGGTTAGATATATAGATGTGTTCAAATGATAAAGTTAGGGTTAGGGTTAGATATATAGATTTGTTCAAATGATTTGGTTAGGGTTAGGGTTAGATATATAGATGTGTTCAAATGATAGAGTTAGGGCTAGGGTAGGGTTAGGGTTAGGATTAGGGTTAGGGTTAGGGTTAGATATATAGATGTGTTCCAATGATAGGGTTAGGGTTATGGTTAGATATATAGATGTGTTCAAATGATAGAGTTAAGGTTGGGGTTAGGGTTAGGGTTAGGTTAGGGTAGGTTTTGGTTAGGGTTAGGGTTACCGTTAGGGTTAGGGTTAGGGTTAGATATAGATGTGTTCAAAGGATTGGGTTAGGGTTAGGTTTAGATAGATGGATAGATGCTTTCAAATGATAGAGTTAAGGTTAGGGTTAGGGTTAGAGTTAGAGTTAGAGTTAGAGTTAGAGTTAGGGTTAGGGTTAGGGTTATGGTTTGGGTTAGATATATAAATGTGTTTAAATGATAAAGTTAGGGTTAGGGTTCGTGTTAGATATATGGATGTGTTCAAATGATAGGGTTAGGGTTAGATATATAGATGTGTTCAAATGATAGAGTTAGGGTTGGGGTTATGGTTAGGGTTAGGTTATGGTTAGGTTTTGGTTAGGGTTAGGGTTACAGTTAAGGGTTAGGGTTAGATATAGATGTGTTCAAATGATTGGGTTGTGGTTAGGTTTAGATATATGGATAGATGCTTTCAAATTATAGAGTTAGGGTTAGGGTAGGGTTAGGGTTAGGATTAGGGTTAGGGTTAGGGTTAGATATATAGATGTGTTCAAATGATAGGGTTAGGGTTAGGGTTAGATATATAGATGTGTTCAAATGATAGAGTTAGGCCTGGGGTTAGGGTTAGGGTTAGGGTTAGGTTAGGTTAGGGTTAGGGTTAGGTTTTGGTTAGGGTTAGGGTTACTGTTAGGGTTAGGGTTAGGGTTAGATATAGATGTGTTCAAAGGATTGGGTTAGGGTTAGGTTTAGAGTTAGAGTTAGAGCTAGAGTTAGGGTTAGGGTTAGGTTTTGGTTAGGGTTGGGGTTAGGGTTACCGTTAGGGTCAGGGTTAGGGTTAGATATAGATGTGTTCAAAGGATTGGGTTAGGTTTAGGTTTACATAGATGGATAGATGCTTTCAAATTATACAGTTAGGGTTAGGGTTAGGGTTAGGGTTAGGGTTAGAGCTAGAGTTAGAGTTAGAATTAGGGTTAGGGTTAGTTTTAGGGTCGGGGTAAAGGTTAGGTTTAGGGTTAGGGTTAGGTTTTGGTTAGGGTTAGGGTTACAGTTAGGGTTAGGGTAGGGTTATGGTTCGGGTTAGATATATAAATGTGTTCAAATGATAAAGTTAGGGTTAGGGTTAGTGTTAGATATATAGATGTGTTCAAATGATAGGGTTAGGGTTAGGGTTAGATATATAGATGTGTTCAAATGATAGAATTAGGGTTGAGGTTAGGGTTAGGGTTAGGGTTAGGTTATGGTTAGGTTTTGGTTACGGTTAGGGTTACAGTTAGGGTTAGGCTTAGATATAGATGTGTTCAAATGACTGGGTTGGGGTTAGGTTTAGATTGATGGATAGATGTTTTCAAATTATAGAGTTATGGTTAGGGTTAGGGTTAGAGTTAGAGTTAGGGTTAGGGTTGGGGTTAGGGTTATGGTTAGGGTTAGATATATAGATGTGTTAAAATGATAGGGTTAGAGTTATGGTTAGATATATAGTGTATTCAAATGATGGAGTTAGGGTTAGGGTTACGGTTAGATATATAGAAGTCTTCAAATGATAGGGTTACGGTTAGGGTTAGATATATAGATGCGTTCAAATGATAGGGTCAGAGTTAGGGTTAAGGTTAGGGTTAGAGTTAGGGTTAGGGTTTCAGTTAGGGTTAGTGTTAGATTGATAGATAGGGTTAGTGTTAGAGTAGGGTAGGGTTAGATATATAGATGTTTTCAAATGATAGGGTTATGGTTAGGGTGAGATATATAGAAGTGTTCAAACGATAGAGTTAGGGTTAGGGTTAGGGTTAGGGTTAGGGTAGGGTTAGATTAGGGTTAGGGTTAGGGTTAGATTTATAGATATGTTCAAATAATAGGGTTAGGGTTAGGGTTAGAGTTAGAGTTAGAGTTAGAGTTAGATTTAGATTTAGATTTAGATTTAGAGTTAGGGTTGGGGTTAGGGTTAGGTTTTGGTTAGGGTTAGGGTTACAATTAGGGTTAGGGTAGGGTTAGGGTAAGGGTTAGATATATAGATGTGTTCAAATGATAGGGTTAGGGTTAGGGTTAGATATATAGATGTGTTCAAATGATTGGGTTAGGGTTAGGGTTAGATACATAGATGTGTAGGGGTTAGGGTTAGGGTTGGGGTTAGATATATAGATGTGTTCAAATGATAAAGTTAGGGTGAGGGTTAGATATATAGATTTGTTCAAATGATAGGAATAGGGTTAGGGTTAGATATATAGTGTATTCAAATGATAGAGTTAGGGTTAGGGTTGCGATTAGATATATAGAAGTGTTCAAATGATAGGGTTAGGGTTAGGGTTAGATATATAGATGTTTTCAAATGATAGGGTCAGAGTTAGGGTTAGGTTAGGGTTAGAGTTAGGGTTAGGGTTTATGTTAGGGTTAGTGTTAGATTGATAGATAGGGTTAGTGTTAAAGTAGGGTTAGGGTTAGATATATAGCTGTTTTCAAATGATAGGGTTAGGGTATAGGGTGAGATATATAGAAGTGTTCAAATGATAGAGTTAGGGTTAGGGTTAGGGTTAGGGAAGGGTTAGATTAGGGTTAGGGTTAGGGTTAGATTTCATAAATATGTTCAAATAATAGGGTTAGGGTTAGGGTTGGAGTTAGAGTTAGAGTTAGAGTTAGAGTTAGAGTTAGAGTTAGGGTTAGGGATAGGTTTTGGTTAGGGTTATGGTTACAGCTAGGGTTAGGGTAGGGTTAGGGTAAGGGTTAGATATATAGATGTGTTCAATTGATTGGGTTAGGGTTAGGTTTAGATAGATGGATAGATTCTTTCAAATGATAGAGTTAGGGTTCGGGTTAGGGTTAGAGTTAGGGTTAGGGTTAGAGTTGGGGTTAGGGTTAGGGTTAGGTTTAGGGTTAGATATATAGATGTGTTCAAATGATAGAGTTAGGGTTAGGGTAGGGTTAGGGTTAGGATTAGGGTTAGGGTTAGGGTTAGATATATAGATGTGTTCAAATGATAGGGTTAGGGTTAGGGTTAGATATATAGATGTGTTCAAATAATAGAGTTAAGGTTGGGGTTAGGGTTAGGGTTAGGGTTAGGGTTAGGTTAGGGTTAGGTTTTGGTTAGGGTTAGGGTTACCGTTAGGGTTAGGGTTAGGGTTAGATATAGATGTGTTCAAAGGATTGGGTTAGGGTTAGGTTTAGATAGATGGATAGATGCTTTCAAATGATAGAGTTAGGGTTAGGGTTAGAGTTAGAGTTAGAGTTAGAGTTAGAGTTAGAGTTAGAGTTAGGGTTAGGGTTAGGGTTAGGTTTTGGTTAGGGTTAGGGTTACAGTTAGGGTTAGGGTAGGGTTATGGTTCGGGTTAGATATATAAATGTGTTCAAATGATAAAGTTAGGGTTAGGGTTAGTGTTAGATATATAGATGTGTTCAAATGATAGGGTTACGATTAGGGTTAGAAATATAGATGTGTTCAAATAATAGAATTAGGGTTGGGTTTAGGGTTAGGGTTAGGTTATGGTTAGGTTTTGGTTAGGGTTAGGGTTACAGTTAAGGTTAGGCTTAGATATAGATGTGTTCAAATGATTGGGTTGGGGTTAGGTTTAGATTGATGGATAGAAGCTTTCAAATTATAGAGTTATGGTTAGGGTTAGGGTTAGGGTTAGGGTTAGAGTTAGAGTTAGGGTTAGGGTTAGGGTTGGGGTTAGGATTATGGTTAAGGTTAGATATATGGATGTGTTAAAATGATAGGGTTAGGGTTAGGGTTAGATATATAGTGTATTCAAATGGTAGAGTTAGGGTTAGGGTTACGGTTATATATATAGAAGTGTTCAAATGATAGGGTTACGGTTAGGGTTAGATATATAGATGTGTTCAAATGATAGGGTCAGAGTTAGGGTTAAGGTTAGGGTTAGAGTTAGGGTTAGGGTTTCAGTTAGGGTTAGTGTTAGATTGATCGATAGGGTTAGTGTTAGAGTAGGGTAGGGTTAGATATATAGATGTTTTCAATTGAGAGGGTTAGGGTTAGGGTGAGATATATAGAAGTGTTCAAATGATAGAGTTAGGGTTAGGGTTAGGGTTAGGGTAGGGTTAAATTAGGGTTAGGGTTAGGGTTAGATTTATAGATATTTTCAAATAATAGGGTTAGGATTAGGGTTAGAGTTAGAGTTAGAGTTAGAGTTAGAGTTAGGGTTAGGGTTAGTGTTAGAGTAGGGTTAGGGTTAGATATATAGAAGTGTTCAAATGATAGAGTTAGGGTTAGGGTTAGGGTTAGGGTAGGGTTAGATTAGGGTTAGGGTCAGGGTTAGATTTATAGATATGTTCAAATAATAGGGTTAGGGTTAGGGTTAGAGTTAGGGTTAGGGTTGGGGTTAGATATATAGATGTGTTCAAATGATAAAGTTAGGGTTAGGGTTAGATATATAGATGTGTTCAAATGATAGAGTTAGGGTTGGGGTTAAGGTTAGGGTTAGGGTTAGGGTTAGGTTAGGGTTGGGTTTTGGTTAGGGTTAGGGTTACAGTTAGGGTTAGGGTAGTGTTAGGGTTAGGGTTAGGGTTAGGTTTTGGTTAGGGTTAGGGTTACAGTTAGGGTTAGGGTTAGGGTTAGATGTAGATGTGTTCAAAGGATTGGGTTAGGGTTAGGTTTAGATAGATCGATATATGCTTTCAAATTATAGAGTTAGGGTTAGGGTTAGGGTTAGGGTTAGGGTTAGAGTTAGAGTTAGAGTTAGGGTTAGGTTTGGGGTTGGGGTTAGGGTTAGATATATAGATATGTTCAAATGATAGAGTTAGGGTTGGGGTTATGGTTAGATATATAAAATGGGTTAAGGTGAGGGTTAGGGTTAGATATATAAATGTGTTCAAATGACAGAGTTAGGGTTAGAGTTAGGGTTAGGTTTTGGTTAGGGTTACAGTTAGGGTTAGGGTTTCATATATAGATGTGTTCAAATGATAGATTTAGGGTTAGGTTAGGGTTAGATATATAGATGTGTTCAAAAGATAGAGTTAGGGATAGGGTTAGATATATAGATGTGTTCAAAAGATTGAGTTAGGGTTAGGGTTGGGTTGGGTTAGGGTTAGGATTAGGGTTAGGGTTAGGGTTACAGTAAGGTTAGGGTAGGGTTAGGGTTAGAAAAATAGATGTGTTCAAATGATAGCGTTAGCGTTAGAGTTAGGGTTAGATATGTAGATGTGTTCAAATGATAGGGTTAGGGTTAGTTTTAGGATTAGGGTTAGGTTAGGGTTAGGTTTTGGTTAGGGTTAGGGTTACAGTTAGGGTTAGAGTAGGGCTAGGGTAAGGGTTAGATATATAGATGTGTTCAAATGATAGAGTTAGGGTTAGGGTTTGGGTTAGATACATAGATGTGTTCAAATAATAGGGTTAGGGTTAGGTACAGGGTTAGAGTTAGGGTTAGGGTTAGGGTTAGGTTTTGTTCAGAGTTACAGTTAGAGTTTGGTCAGGGTTATGGTTAGGGTTAGATATATAGATGTGTTCAAATGATAAAGTTAGGGTTAGGGTTAGATATATAGATGTGTTAGGGTTAGGGTTGGGGTTAGATATATACGGTTAGGGTTAGGGTTAGGGTTAGGTTAGGGTTAGGTTTTGGTTATGGTTAGGGTTACAGTTAGGGTTAGGGTTAGGGTTAGATATAGATGTGTTCAAAGGATTGGGTTTGGGTTAGGTTTAGATAGATCGATAGATGCTTTCAAATTATAGAGTTAGGGTTAGGCTTATGGTTAGAGTTAGAGTTATGGTTAGGGTTATGGTTGGTGTTAGGGTTAGGGTTAGATATATAGATGTGTTCAAATGTTAGAGTTAGCGTTAGGGTTAGGGTTATGGTTAGATTTATAGATGTGTTAAAATGATAGGGTTAGGTTTAGGGTTAGATATATAGTGTGTTGAAATGATAGAGTTAGGGTTAGGGTTACATTTAGATATATGGAAGTGTTCAAATGAAAGGGTTAGGGTTAGGGTTAGATATATAGATGTTTTCAAATGATAGGGTCGGGTTTAGGGTAAGGGTTAGGTTTAGATAGATGGATAGATGCTTTCAAATGATAGAGTTAGGGTTAGGGTTAGGGTTAGGGTTGGGTTAGGGTTAGGGTTAGGTTTTGGTTAGGGTTAGGGTTACAGTTAGGGTTAAGGTAGGGTTATGGTTCGGGTTAGATATATAAATGTGTTCAAATGATAAAGTTAGGGTTAGAGTTAGGATTAGATATATAGATGTGTTCAAATGATAGGGTTAGGGTTAGGGTTAGATATATAGATGTGTTCAAATGATAGAGTTAGGGTTGGGGTTAGGGTTAGGGTTAGGTTAGGGTTAGGTTCTGGTTAGGGTTAGGGTTACAGTTAGGGTTAGGGTTAGGGTTAGGGTTAGATATAGAGTTGTTCAAATTATTGTGTTAGGGTTAGGTTCAGATAGATGGATAGATGCTTTCAAATTATAGAGTTAGGGTTAGGGTTAGGGTTAGGGTTAGGGTTAGAGTTAGAGTTAGAGTTAGAGTTATGGTTAGGGTTAGGGTTAGGGTTAGATATATAGATGTGTTCAAATGATAGATTTAGGGTTAGGGTTAGGGTTATGGTTAGATTTATAGATGTGTTAAAATGATAGGCTTAGGGTTAGGGTTAGATATATAGTGTGTTCAAATGATAGAGTTAGGGTTAGGGTAAGGGTTAGGTTTAGATAGATGATAGATGCTTTCAAATGATAGAGTTAGGGTTAAGGTTAGGGTTAGAGTTAGGGTTAGGGTTTCAGTTAGGGTTAGAGTTAGATAGATAGATAGGGTTAGGGTTAGAGTAGGGTTAGGGTTAAACATATAGATGATTTCAAATGGTAGGGTTAGGGTTAGGGTGAGCTATATAGAAGTGTTCAAATGATAGAGTTAGGGTTAGGGTTAGGGTTAGATTTATAGATATGTTCAAATAATAGGGTTAGTGTTACTTGCAGTTAGGGTTAGGTTAGGGTTAGGGTTGGGGTTAGATATAAAGATGTGTTCAAATGATAGGGTTAGGGTTTGGGTTAGATATATAAATGTGTTCAAATGATGGAGTTAGGGTTAGGGTTAGGGTTAGGTTAGGGTTAGGTTTTCGTTAGGGTTAGGGTTACAGTTATGGTTAGGGTAGGGTTAGGGTTAGACATATAGATGTGTTAGGGTTAGGGCTAGGGTTGGGATTAGATATATAGATGTGTTCAAAAGATAGGGTTAGGGTTAGGGTTGGGTTAGGGTTAGGGTTAGGGTAAGGATTAGGGTTAGGGTTAGGGTTACAGTTAGGGTTAGGGTAGGGTTAGGCTTAGAAATATAGATTTGTTCAAATGATAGCGTTAGGGTTAGGGTTAGATATATAAATGTGTTCAAATGATAGGGTTAGGGTTAGGGTTTGGTTAGGGTTAGGTTTTGGTTAGGGTTAGGGTTACAGTTAGGGTTAGAGTAGGGTTAGGGTAAGGGTTAGATATATAGATGTGATCATATGATAGAGTTAGGGTTAGGGTTAGATATAGAGAAGTGTTCAAATGATAGGGTTAGGGTTAGGGTTATATATATAGAAGTGTTCAAATGATAGGGTTAGGGTTAGGGTTATATATATAGATGTGTTCAAATGATAGGGTCGGGGTTAGGGTTAGCGTTAGGTTTAGATGGATATATAGATGCTTTCAAATGATAGAGTTAAGGTTAGGGTTAGGGTTAGGGTTAGGGTTAGAGTTAGGGTTAGGGTTAGGGTTAGGGTTGGGGTTAGGGTTAGGGTTAGGATTATGGTTAGGTTTTGGTTAGGCTTAGGGTTACAGTTAGTGTTAGGGTTCAGGTTAGATATATAAATGTGTTCATATGATAAAGTTAGGGTTAGGGTTAGTGTTAGATATATAGATGTGTTCAAATGATAGGGTTAGGGTTAGGGTTAGATATATAGATGTGTTCAAATAATAGGGTTAGGGTTAGGTACAGGGTTAGAGTTAGGGTTAGGGTTAGGGTTATGGTTAGGGTTAGGGTTAGGGTTGGGTTAGGGTTAGGGTTAGGGTTAGGTTTTGGTTAGGTTTTGGTTAGGGTTAGGGTTACAGTTAGGGTTAGGGTAGGGTTAGGCTTAGATATATAGATGTGTTCAAATGATGAAGTTAGGGTTAGGGTTGGATATATAGATGTGTTCAAATGATAGGGTTAGGGTTAGGTTAGGGTTAGGTTTTGGTTAGGGTTAGGGTTACAGTTAGGGTTAGGGTTAGATATATAGATGTGTTAGGGTTAGGATTAGGGTTAGGGTTAGAGTTACAGTTAGGCTTAGGGTAGGGTTAGGCTTATAAATATAGATGTGTTCAAATGATAGCGTTAGGGTCAGGGTTAGATATATAAATGTGTTCAAATGATAGGGTTAGGGTTAGGGTTAGATATATAGAAGTGTTCAAATGATAGGGTTAGGGTTAAGGTTAGATATATAGAAGTTTTCAAATGATAGGGTCGGATTTAGGGTTAGCATTAGGTTTAGATGGATGGATAGATGCTTTCAAATGATAGAGTTAGGGTTAGGGCTAGAGTTAGGGTTAGGGTTAGGGTCGGGGTTAAGGGGTTAGATATATAGATGTGTTCAAATGATGGGGTCAGAGTTATGGTTAAGGTTAGGGTTAGAGTTAGGGTTAGGGTTTTAGTTAGGGTTAGTGTTAGATTGATAGATAGGGTTAGTGTTAGAGTAGGGTTAGGGTTAGATATATAGATGTTTTCAAATGATAGGGTTAGGGTTAGGGTGAGATATATAGAAGTGTTCAAATGATAGCGTTAGGATCAGGGTTAGGGTAGGGTTACATTAGGGTTAGGGTTAGGGTTAGATTTATAGATATGTTCAAATAATAGGGTTAGGGTTAGGGTTAGGGTTAGGGAAGGAGTTAGAGTTAGAGTTAGAGTTAGGGTTAGGTTTTGGTTAGGGTTAGGGTTACAGTTAGGGTTAGGGTAGGGTTTAGGGTAAGGGTTAGATATATAGATGTGTTCAAATGATAGGGTTAGGGTTAGGGTTAGATATATAGATGTGTTAGGGTTAGGGTTAGGGTTAGGGTTAGGTTTAGGGTCAGGGTTGGGGTTAGATATATAGATGTGTTCAAATGATGAAGTTAGGGTTAGGGTTAGATATATAGATGTGTTCAAATGATAGGGTTAGGGTTAGGTTAGGTTAGGTTAGGGTTAGTTTTTGGTTAGGGTTAGGGTTACAGTTAGGGTTAGGGTAGTGTTAAGGTTAGGGTTAGATATATAGATGTGTTCAAATGATAGGGTTATTGTTAGGGTTAGATATATAGATGTGTTCAAATGATAGAGTTAGGGTTAGGGTTAGGATTAGTGTCAGGGTTAGATATATAGATGTGTTCAAATGATAGGGTTAGGGTTAGGGTTAGATATATAGATGTGTTCAAATGATAGAGTTAGGGTTGGGGTTAGGGTTAGGGTTAGGTTAGGGTTAGGTTTTGGTTAGGGTTAGGGTTACCGTTAGGGTTAGGGTTAGGGTTAGATATAGATGTGTTCAAAGGATTGGGTTAGGGTTAGGTTTAGAGTTAGAGTTAGAGTTAGGGTTAGGGTTAGGTTTTGGTTAGGGTTGGGGTTAGGGTTAGGGTTACCGTTAGGGTTAGGGTTAGGGTTAGATATAGATGTGTTCAAAGGATTGGGTTAGGGTTAGGTTTAGATAGATGGATAGATGCTTTCAAATTATAGAGTTAGGGTTAGGGTTAGGGTTAGGGTTAGAGCTAGACTTAGAGTTATAATTAGGGTTAGGGTTAGGGTTAGGGTCGGGGTTAAGGTTAGGGTTAGGGTTAGGGTTAGGTTTTGGTTAGGGTTAGGGTTACAGTTAGGGTTAGGGTAGGGTTATGGTTCGGGTTAGATATATAAATGTGTTCAAATGATAAAGTTAGGGTTAGGGTTAGTGTTAGATATATAGATGTGTTCAAATGATAGGGTTAGGGTTAGGGTTAGATATATAGATGTGTTCAAATGAAAAAATTAGGGTTGGGGTTAGGGTTAGGGTTAGGTTATTTTTAGGTTTTGCTTACGGTTAGGGTTAGGGTTAGGGTTGGGGTTAGAGTTAGGGTTAGGGTTTCAGTTAGGGTTAGTGTTAGATTGATAGATAGGGTTAGTGTTAGAGTAGGGTAGGGTTAGATATATAGAAGTTTTCAAATGATAGGGTTAGGGTTAGTGTGAGATATATAGAAGTGTTCAAATAATAGGGTTAGGGTTAGGGTTGGAGTTAGAGTTAGAGTTAGAGTTAGAGTTAGAGCTAGAGTTAGGGTTAGGTTTTGTTTAGGGGTAGGGTTATTGTTACAGTTAGGGTTAGGGTAGGGTTAGGGTAAGGGTTAGAGATATAGATGTGTTCAAATGATAGGGTTAGGGTTAGGGTTAGATATATAGATGTGTTCAAATGATTGGGTTAGGGTTAGGGTTAGATATATAGATGTGTTAGGGTTAGGTTTAGGGTTAGGGTTGTGGTTAGATATATAGATGTTTTCAAATGATAAAGTTAGGGTTAGGGTTAAATATATAGATGTGTTCAAATGATAGGGTTAGGGTAAGGTTAGGTTAGGTTAGGGTTAGGTTTTGGTTAGTTTTAGGGTTACAGTTCGGGTTAGGGTAGTGTTAAGGTTAGGGTTAGATATATAGATGTGTTCAATTGATTGGGTTAGGGTTAGGTTTAGATAGACGGATATATTCTTTCAAATGATAGAGTTGGGGTTCGGGTTAGGGTTAGAGTTAGGGTTAGGGTTGGAATTGGGGTTAGGGTTAGAGTTAGGGTTAGGGTTAGATATATAGATGTGTTCAAATGATAGAGTTAGGGCTAGGGTAGGGTTAGGGTTAGGATTAGGGTTAGGGTTAGGGTTAGATATATAGATGCGTTCAAATGATAGGGTTAGGGTTAGGGTTAGATATATAGATGTGTTCAAATGATGGAGTTAAGGTTGGGGTTAGGGTTAGGGTTAGGTTAGGGTTAGGTTTTGGTTAGGGTTAGGGTTACCGTTAGGGTTAGGGTTAGGGTTAGATATAGATGTGTTCAAAGGATTGGGTTAGGGTTAGGTTTAGATAGATGGATAGATGATTTCAAATTATAGAGTTAAGGTCAGGGTTAGGGTTAGAGTTAGAGTTAGAGTTAGAGTTAGAGTTAGGGTTAGGGTTAGGTTTTGGTTTTGGTTAGGGTTACAGTTAGGGTTAGGGTAGGGTTATGGTTCGGGTTAGATATATAAATGTGTTCAAATGATAAAGTTAGGGTTAGGGTTAGTGTTAGATATATAGATGTGTTCAAATGATAGGGTTAGGGTTAGGGTTAGAAATATAGATTTGTTCAAATGATAGCGTTAGGGTTGGGGTTAGGGTTAGGGTTAGGTTATGGTTAGGTTTTGGTTAGGGTTAGGGTTACAGTTAAGGATAGGCTTATATATAGATGTGTTCAAATGATTGGGTTGGGGTTAGGTTTAGATAGATGGATAGATGCTTTCAAATTATAGAGTTAGGGTTAGGGTAGGGTTAGGGTTAGGATTAGGGTTAGGGTTAGGGTTAGATATATAGATGTGTTCAAATGATAGGGTTAGGGTTAGGGTTAGATATATAGATGTGTTCAAATGATAGAGTTAGGGCTGGGGTTAGGGTTAGGGTTAGGTTAGGGTTAGGTTTTGGTTAGGGTTAGGATTACCGTTAGGGTTAGGGTTAGATATAGATGTGTTCAAAGGATTGGGTTAGGGTTAGGTTTAGAGTTAGAGTTAGAGCTAGAGGTAGGGTTAGGGTTAGGTTTTGGTCAGGGTTGGGGTTAGGGTTAGGGTTAGGGTTACCGTTAGGGTTAGGGTTAGATATAGATGTGTTCAAAGGATTGGGTTAGGGTTAGGTTTACATAGATGGATAGATGCTTTCAAATTATAGAGTTAGGGTTAGGGTTAGGGTTAGAGCTAGAGTTAGAGTTAGAATTAGGGTTAGGGTTAGGGTTAGGGTCGGGGTAAAGGTTAAGGTTAGGGTTAGGGTTAGGGTTAGGTTTTGGTTAGGGTTAGGGTTACAGTTAGGGTTAGGGTAGGGTTATGGTTCGGGTTAGATATATAAATGTGTTCAAATGATAAAGTTAGGGTTAGGGTTAGTGATAGATATATAGATGTGTTCAAATGATAGGGTTAGGGTTAGGGTTAGATATATAGATGTGTTCAAATGATAGAATTAGGGTTGGGGTTAGGGTTAGGGTTAGGGTTAGGTTATGGTTAGGTTTTGGTTACGGTTAGGGTTACAGTTAGGGTTAGGCTTAGATATAGATGTGTTCAAATGACTGGGTTGGGGTTAGGTTTAGATTGATGGATAGATGCTTTCAAATTATAGAGTTATGGTTAGGGTTAGGGTTACAGTTAGAGTTAGGGTTAGGGTTAGGGTTGGGGTTAGGGTTATGGTTAGGGTTTAGATATATAGATGTGTTAAAATGATAGGGTTAGGGTTATGGTGAGATATATAGTGTATTCAAATGATAGAGTTAAGGTTAGGGTTACGGTTAGATATATAGAAGTGTTCAAATGATAGGGTAACGGTTAGGGTTAGATATATAGATGTGTTCAAATGATAGGGTCAGAGTTAGGGTTAAGGTTAGGGTTAGAGTTAGGGTTAGGGTTTCAGTTAGGGTTAGTGTTAGATTGATAGATAGGGTTAGTGTTAGAGTAGGGTAGAGTTAGATATATAGATGTTTTCAAATGATAGGGTTAGGGTTAGGGTGAGATATATAGAAGTGTTCAAACGATAAAGTTAGGGTTAGGGTTAGGGTTAGGGTAGGGTTAGATTAGGGTTAGGGTTAGGGTTTGATTTATAGATATGTTCAAATAATAGGGTTAGGGTTAGGGTTAGAGTTAGAGTTAGAGTTAGATTTAGAGTTAGAGTTAGGGTTGGGGTTAGGGTTAGGTTTTGGTTAGGGTTAGGGTTACAGTTAGGGTTAGGTTAGGTTTAGGGTAAGGGTTAGATATATAGATGTGTTCAAATGATAGGGTTAGGGTTAGGGTGAGATATATAGAAGTGTTCAAACGATAAAGTTAGGGTTAGGGTTAGGGTTAGGGTAGGGTTAGATTAGGGTTAGGGTTAGGGTTTGATTTATAGATATGTTCAAATAATAGGGTTAGGGTTAGGGTTAGAGTTAGAGTTAGAGTTAGAGTTAGAGTTAGATTTAGAGTTAGAGTTAGGGTTGGGGTTAGGGTTAGGTTTTGGTCAGGGTTAGGGTTACAGTTAGGGTTAGGGTAGGGTTAGGGTAAGGGTTAGATATATAGATGTGTTCAAATGATAGGGTTAGGGTTAGGGTTAGATATATAGATGTGTTCAAATGATTGGGTTAGGGTTAGGGTTAGATATATAGATGTGTAGGGGTTAGGGTTAGGGTTGGGGTTAGATATATAGATGTGTTCAAATGATAAAGTTAGGGTTAGGGTTAGATATATAGATTTGTTCAAATGATTTGGTTAGGGTTAGGGTTAGATATATAGTGTATTCAAATGATAGAGTTAGGGTTAGGGTTGCGGTTAGATATATAGGAGTGTTCAAATGATAGGGTTAGGGATAGGGTTAGATATATAGATGTGTTCAAATGATAGGGTCAGAGTTAGGGTTAGGTTAGGATTAGGGTTAGGGTTAGGGTTAGATATATAGATGTGTTCCAATGATAGGGTTAGGGTTAGGGTGAGATATATAGAAGTGTTCAAATGATAGAGTTAGGGTTAGGGTTAGGGTTAGGGTAGGGTTAGATTAGGGTTAGGGTTAGGGTTAGATATAGATGTGTTCAAAGGATTGGGTTAGGGTTAGGTTTAGAGTTAGAGATAGAGTTAGTGTTAGGGTTAGGTTTTGGTTAGGGTTGGGGTTAGGGTTAGAGTTACCGTTAGGGTTAGGGTTAGGGTTAGATATAGATGTGTTCAAAGGATTGGGTTAGGGTTAGGTTTAGATAGATGGATAGATGCTTTCAAATTATAGAGTTAGGGTTAGGGTTAGGGTTAGAGCTAGAGTTAGAGTTAGAATTAGGGTTAGGGTTAGGGTTAGGGTCGGGGTTAAGGTTAGGGTTAGGGTTAGGGTAGTGTTAAGGTTAGGGTTAGATATATAGATGTGTTCAATTGATTGGGTTAGGGTTAGGTTTTGATATACGGATAGATTCTTTCAAATGATAGAGTTAGGGTTCGGGTTAGGGTTAGAGTTAGGGTTAGGGTTTGAGTTGGGGTTAGGGTTAGGGTTATGGTTAGATATATAGATGTGTTCAAATGATAGAGTTAGGGCTAGGGTAGGGTTAGGGTTAGGATTAGGGTTAGGGTTAGGGTTAGATATATAGATGTGTTCCAATGATAGGGTTAGGGTTAGGGTTAGATGTATAGATGTGTTCAAATGATAGAGTTAAGGTTGGGGTTAGGGTTAGGGTTAGGGTTAGGGTTAGATATAGATGTGTTCAAAGGATTGGGTTAGGGTTAGGTTTAGATAGATGGATAGATGCTTTCAAATGATAGAGTTAAGGTTAGGGTTAGGGTTAGAGTTAGAGGTAGAGTTAGAGTTAGAGTTAGAGTTAGGGTTAGGGTTAGAGTTATGGTTTGGGTTAGATATATAAATGTGTTCAAATGATAAAGTTAGGGTTAGGGTTCGTGTTAGATATATAGATGTGTTCAAATGATAGGGTTAGGGTTAGATATATAGATGTGTTCAAATGATAGAGTTAGGGTTGGGGTTATGGTTAGGGTTAGGTTATGGTTAGGTTTTGGTTAGGGTTAGGGTTACAGTTAAGGGTTAGGGTTAGATATAGATGTGTTCAAATGATTGGGTTGGGGTTAGGTTTAGATAGATGGATAGATGCTTTCAAATTATAGAGTTAGGGTTAGGGTAGGGTTAGGGTTAGGATTAGGGTTAGGGTTAGGGTTAGATATATAGATGTGTTCAAATGATAGGGTTAGGGTTAGGGTTAGATATATAGATGTGTTCAAATGATAGAGTTAGGGCTGGGGTTAGGGTTAGGGTTAGGGTTAGGTTAGGGTTAGGTTTTGGTTAGGGTTAGGGTTACTGTTAGGGTTAGGGTTAGGGTTAGATATAGATGTGTTCAAAGGATTGGGTTAGGGTTAGGTTTAGAGTTAGAGTTAGAGCTAGAGTTAGGGTTAGGGTTAGGTTTTGGTTAGGGTTGGGGTTAGGGTTAGGGTTACCGTTAGGGTTAGGGTTAGATATAGATGTGTTCAAAGGATTGGGTTAGGGTTAGGTTTACATAGATGGATAGATGCTTTGAAATTATACAGTTAGGGTTAGGGTTAGGGTTAGAGCTAGAGTTAGAGTTAGAATTAGGGTTAGGGTTAGTTTTAGGGTCGGGGTAAAGGTTAGGGTTAGGGTTAGGGTTAGGTTTTGGTTAGGGTTAGGGTTACAGTTAGGGTTAGGGTAGGGTTATGGTTCGGGTTAGATATATAAATGTGTTCAAATGATAAAGTTAGGGTTAGGGTTAGTGTTAGATATATAGATGTGTTCAAATGATAGGGTTAGGGTTAGGGTTAGATATATAGATGTGTTCAAATGATAGAATTAGGGTTGAGGTTAGGGTTAGGGTTAGGGTTAGGTTATGGTTAGGTTTTGGTTACGGTTAGGGTTACAGTTAGGGTTAGGCTTAGATATAGATGTGTTCAAATGACTGGGTTGGGGTTAGGTTTAGATTGATGGATAGATGTTTTCAAATTATAGAGTTATGGTTAGGGTTAGGGTTAGAGTTAGAGTTAGGGTTAGGGTTAGGGTTGGGGTTAGGGTTATGGTTAGGGTTAGATATATAGATGTGTTAAAATGATAGGGTTAGAGTTATGGTTAGATATATAGTGTATTCAAATGATGGAGTTATGGTTAGGGTTAGGGTTAGAGTTAGAGTTAGGGTTAGGGTTAGGGTTGGGGTTAGGGTTACGGTTAGGGTTAGATATATAGATGTGTTCAAATGATAGGGTCAGAGTTAGGGTTAAGGTTAGGGTTAGAGTTAGGGTTAGGGTTTCAGTTAGGGTTAGTGTTAGATTGATAGATAGGGTTAGTGTTAGAGTAGGGTAGGGTTAGATATATAGATGTTTTCAAATGATAAGGTTAGGGTTAGGGTGAGATATATAGAAGTGTTCAAACGATAGAGTTAGGGTTAGGGTTAGGGTTAGGGTAGGGTTAGATTAGGGTTAGGGTTAGGGTTAGATTTATAGATATGTTCAAATAATAGGGTTAGGGTTAGGGTTAGAGTTAGAGTTAGAGTTAGAGTTAGATTTAGATTTAGATTTAGATTTAGATTTAGAGTTAGGGTTGGGGTTAGGGTTAGGTTTTGGTTAGGGTTAGGGTTACAATTAGGGTTAGGGTAGGGTTAGGGTAAGGGTTAGATATATAGATGTGTTCAAATGATAAAGTTAGGGTTAGGGTTAGTGTTAGATATATAGATGTGTTCAAATGATAGGGTTAGGGTTAGGGTTAGATATATAGATGTGTTCAAATGATAAAATTAGGGTTGGGGTTAGGGTTAGGGTTAGGGTTAGGTTATTTTTAGGTTTTGCTTACGGTTAGGGTTAGGGTTAGGGTTGGGGTTAGAGTTAGGGTTAGGGTTTCAGTTAGGGTTAGTGTTAGATTGATAGATAGGGTTAGTGTTAGAGTAGGGTAGGGTTAGATATATAGATGTTTTCAAATGATAGGGTTAGGGTTAGTGTGAGATATATAGAAGTGTTCAAATAATAGGGTTAGGGTTAGGGTTGGAGTTAGAGTTAGAGTTAGAGTTAGAGTTAGAGCTAGAGTTAGGGTTAGGTTTTGGTTAGGGTTAGGGTTATTGTTACAGTTAGGGTTAGGGTAGGGTTAGGGTAAGGGTTAGAGATATAGATGTGTTCAAATGATAGGGTTAGGGTTAGGGTTAGATATATAGATGTGTTCAAATGATTGGGTTAGGGTTAGGGTTAGATATATAGATGTGTTAGGGTTAGGTTTAGGGTTAGGGTTGTGGTTAGATATATAGATGTTTTCAAATGATAAAGTTAGGGTTAGGGTTAAATATATAGATGTGTTCAAATGATAGGGTTAGGGTAAGGTTAGGTTAGGTTAGGGTTAGGTTTTGGTTAGTTTTAGGGTTACAGTTCGGGTTAGGGTAGTGTTAAGGTTAGGGTTAGATATATAGATGTGTTCAATTGATTGGGTTAGGGTTAGGTTTAGATAGACGGATATATTCTTTCAAATGATAGAGTTGGGGTTCGGGTTAGGGTTAGAGTTAGGGTTAGGGTTGGAATTGGGGTTAGGGTTAGAGTTAGGGTTAGGGTTAGATATATAGATGTGTTCAAATGATAGAGTTAGGGCTAGGGTAGGGTTAGGGTTAGGATTAGGGTTAGGGTTAGGGTTAGATATATAGATGCGTTCAAATGATAGGGTTAGGGTTAGGGTTAGATATATAGATGTGTTCAAATGATGGAGTTAAGGTTGGGGTTAGGGTTAGGGTTAGGTTAGGGCTAGGTTTTGGTTAGGGTTAGGGTTACCGTTAGGGTTAGGGTTAGGGTTAGATATAGATGTGTTCAAAGGATTGGGTTAGGGTTAGGTTTAGATAGATGGATAGATGATTTCAAATTATAGAGTTAAGGTCAGGGTTAGGGTTAGAGTTAGAGTTAGAGTTAGAGTTAGGGTTAGGGTTAGGTTTTGGTTAGGGTTACAGTTAGGGTTAGGGTAGGGTTATGGTTCGGGTTAGATATATAGATGTGTTCAAATGATAGGGTTAGGGTTAGGGTTAGAAATATAGATTTGTTCAAATGATAGCGTTAGGGTTGGGGTTAGGGTTAGGGTTAGGTTATGGTTAGGTTTTGGTTAGGGTTAGGGTTACAGTTAAGGATAGGCTTATATATAGATGTGTTCAAATGATTGGGTTGGGGTTAGGTTTAGATAGATGGATAGATGCTTTCAAATTATAGAGTTAGGGTTAGGGTAGGGTTAGGGTTAGGATTAGGGTTAGGGTTAGGGTTAGATATATAGATGTGTTCAAATGATAGGGTTAGGGTTAGGGTTAGATATATAGATGTGTTCAAATGATAGAGTTAGGGCTGGGGTTAGGGTTAGGGTTAGGTTAGGGTTAGGTTTTGGTTAGGGTTAGGATTACCGTTAGGGTTAGGGTTAGATATAGATGTGTTCAAAGGATTGGGTTAGGGTTAGGTTTAGAGTTAGAGTTAGAGCTAGAGGTAGGGTTAGGGTTAGGTTTTGGTCAGGGTTGGGGTTAGGGTTAGGGTTAGGGTTACCGTTAGGGTTAGGGTTAGATATAGATGTGTTCAAAGGATTGGGTTAGGGTTAGGTTTACATAGATGGATAGATGCTTTCAAATTATAGAGTTAGGGTTAGGGTTAGGGTTAGAGCTAGAGTTAGAGTTAGAATTAGGGTTAGGGTTAGGGTTAGGGTCGGGGTAAAGGTTAAGGTTAGGGTTAGGGTTAGGGTTAGGTTTTGGTTAGGGTTAGGGTTACAGTTAGGGTTAGGGTAGGGTTATGGTTCGGGTTAGATATATAAATGTGTTCAAATGATAAAGTTAGGGTTAGGGTTAGTGATAGATATATAGATGTGTTCAAATGATAGGGTTAGGGTTAGGGTTAGATATATAGATGTGTTCAAATGATAGAATTAGGGTTGGGGTTAGGGTTAGGGTTAGGGTTAGGTTATGGTTAGGTTTTGGTTACGGTTAGGGTTACAGTTAGGGTTAGGCTTAGATATAGATGTGTTCAAATGACTGGGTTGGGGTTAGGTTTAGATTGATGGATAGATGCTTTCAAATTATAGAGTTATGGTTAGGGTTAGGGTTACAGTTAGAGTTAGGGTTAGGGTTAGGGTTGGGGTTAGGGTTATGGTTAGGGTTAGATATATAGATGTGTTAAAATGATAGGGTTAGGGTTATGGTGAGATATATAGTGTATTCAAATGATAGAGTTAAGGTTAGGGTTACGGTTAGATATATAGAAATGTTCAAATGATAGGGTAATGGTTAGGGTTAGATATATAGATGTGTTCAAATGATAGGGTCAGAGTTAGGGTTAAGGTTAGGGTTAGAGTTAGGGTTAGGGTTTCAGTTAGGGTTAGTGTTAGATTGATAGATAGGGTTAGTGTTAGAGTAGGGTAGAGTTAGATATATAGATGTTTTTAAATGATAGGGTTAGGGTTAGGGTGAGATATATAGAAGTGTTCAAACGATAAAGTTAGGGTTAGGGTTAGGGTTAGGGTAGGGTTAGATTAGGGTTAGGGTTAGGGTTTGATTTATAGATATGTTCAAATAATAGGGTTAGGGTTAGGGTTAGAGTTAGAGTTAGAGTTAGAGTTAGATTTAGAGTTAGAGTTAGGGTTGGGGTTAGGGTTAGGTTTTGGTCAGGGTTAGGGTTACAGTTAGGGTTAGGGTAGGGCTAGGGTTAGGGTTAGGTTTAGAAATATAGATGTGTTCAATTGATTGGGTTAGGGTTAGGTTTAGATAGATGGATAGATTCTTTCAAATGATAGAATTAGGGTTCGGGTTAGGGTTATGGTTAGGGTTAGGGTTAGGTTAGGGCTAGGTTTTGGTTAGGGTTAGGGTTACAGTTAGGGTTAGGGTTAGAGTTAGATATATATGTGTTCAAATGATTGGGTTAGGGTTAGGTATAGATAGAAGGATAGATACTTTCAAATGATAGAGTTAGGGTTAGGTTTAGGGTTAGAGTTAGGGTTAGGGTTAGGGTTAGGGTTGGGGTTAGGGTTAGGGTTAGGGTCAGGGTTAGATATATAGATGTGTTCAAATGATAGAGTTAGGGTTAGGGTTAGATACATAGAAGTGTTCAATTTTTTGGGTTAGGGTAAGGTTTAGATAGATGGATAGATTCTTTCAAATGATAGAGTTAGAGTTAGGGTTAGGGTTAGGGTTAGGGTTAGGGTTAGGGATACGGTTAGGGTTAGGGTTCGGGTTAGGGTTAGGGTTAGAGTTAGAGTTAGGGTTAGGGTTAGGGTTGGGGTTAGGGTTAGGATTAGGGTTAGATATATAGATGTGTTCAAATGATAGATTTAGGGTTAGGGTTACAGTCAGGGTTAGGGTAGGGTTATGGTTCGGGTTAGATATATAAAGGTTTTCAAATGATAAAGTTAGGGTTAGGGTTAGGGTTAGATATATAGATGTGTTCAAATGATAGGGTTAGGGTTAGATATATAGATGTGTTCAAATGATAGAGTTAGGGTTGGGGTTGGGGTTAGGGTTAGGGTTAGGGCTAGGGTTAGGTTAGGATTAGGGTTAGTTTTTGGTTAGGGTTAGGATTACAGTTAGGGTTAGGGTTAGGGTTAGGGTTAGTTATAGATGTGTTCAAATGATTGGGTTACGGTTAGGTTCAGATAGATGGATAGATGCTTTCAAATGATAGAGTTAGGGTTCGGGTTAGGGTTAGATTTAGAGTTAGGGTTAGGGTTAGGGTTAGGGATAGGGTTAGGGTTGGGGTTAGGGTTATGGTTAGATATATAGATGTGTTCAAATGATAGAGTTAGGGTTAGGATTAGGGTTAGGGTTAGATATATAGATGAGTTCAAATGATAGGGTTAGGGATAGGGTTAGATATATAGATGTGTTCAAATGATAGAGTTAGGTTTGGGTTAGGGTTAGGGTAAGGGTTAGGGTTAGGGTTAGGGTTAGGTTAGGGTTAGGTTTTGGTTAAGGTTAGGGTTACAGTTAGGGTTAGGGTTAGATATAGATGTGTTCAAATGATTGGGTTAGGGTTAGGTTCAGATAGATGGATAGATGCTTTCAAATGATAGAGTTAGGGTTCGGGTTAGGGTTAGGGTTAGGGTTAGGGTTAGGGTTAGAGTTAGGGTTAGGGCTAGGGTTAGGTTAGGATTAGGGTTAGTTTTTGGTTAGGGTTAGGATTACAGTTAGGGTTAGGGTTAGGGTTAGGGTTAGTTATAGATGTGTTCAAATGATTGGGTTACGGTTAGGTTCAAATAGATGGATAGATGCTTTCAAATGATAGAGTTAGGGTTCGGGTTAGGGTTAGATTTAGAGTTAGGGTTAGGGTTAGGGATAGGGTTAGGGTTGGGGTTAGGGTTATGGTTAGATATATAGATGTGTTCAAATGATAGAGTTAGGGTTAGGATTAGGGTTAGGGTTAGATATATAGATGAGTTCAAATGATAGGGTTAGGGATAGGGTTAGATATATAGATGTGTTCAAATGATAGAGTTAGGTTTGGGGTTAGGGTTAGGGTAAGGGTTAGGGTTAGGGTTAGGTTAGGGTTAGGTTTTGGTTAAGGTTAGGGTTACAGTTAGGGTTAGGGTTAGGGTTAGGGTTAGATATAGATGTGTTCAAATGATTGGGTTAGGGTTAGGTTCAGATAGATGGATAGATGCTTTCAAATGATAGAGTTAGGGTTCGGGTTAGGGTTAGGGTTAGGGTTAGGGTTAGAGTTAGGGTTAGGGTTAGGGTTAGGGTTGGGGTTAGGGTTATGGTTAGATATATAGATGTGATCAAATGATAGAGTTAGGGTTAGGGTAGGGTTAGGGTTAGGATTAGGGTTAGGGTTAGATATATAGATGTGTTCAAATGATAGGGTTAGGGATAGGGTTAGATATATAGATGTGTTCAAATGATAGAGTTAGGTTTGGGGTTAGGGTAAGGGTTAGGGTTAGGGTTAGGTTAGGGTTAGGTTTTGGTTAAGGTTAGGGTTACAGTTAGGGTTAGGGTTAGGGTTAGATATATATGTGTTCAAATGATTGGTTTAGGGTTAGGTATAGATAGATGGATAGATGCTTTCAAAGTATAGAGTTAGGGTTAGGGTTAGGGATATGGTTAGATATATAGATGTGTTCAAATGATAGAGTTAGGGTTAGGGTTAGGGTTAGGGTTAGGGTTAGGGATAGGGTTAGGGTTAGGGTTAGGGTTAGGGTTAGTGTTAGGGTTCGGGTTAAGGTTAGGGTTAGGGTTAGAGTTAGAGTTAGGGTTAGGGTTAGGGTTGGGGTTAGGGTTAGGGTTAGATATATAGATGTGTTCAAATGATAGAGTTAGGGTTAGGGTTACAGTTAGGATTAGGGTAGGGTTATGGTTCGGGTTAGATATATAAATGTTTTCAAATGATAAAGTTAGGGTTAGGGTTAGGGTTAGATATATAGATGTGTTCAAATGATAGGGTTAGGGTTAGGGTTAGATATATAGATGTGTTCAAATGATAGAGTTAGGGTTGGGGTTAGGGTTAGGGCTAGGGTTAGGTTAGGGTTAGGGTTAGGTTTTGGTTAGGGTTAGGATTACAGTTAGGGTTAGGGTCAGGGTTAGGGTTAGATATAGATGTGTTCAAATGATTGGGTTAGGGTTAGGTTCAGATAGATGGATTGATGCTTTCAAATTATACAGTTAGGGTTAGGGTTAGGGTTAGGGTTAGGGTTAGAGTTAGAGTTAGGGTTAGGGTTAGGGTTGGGGTTAGTTTAGGGTTAGGTTCTGTTTAGGGTTAGGGTTACAGTAAGGGCTAGGGTTAGGGTTAGATATAGATGTATTCAAATTATTGTGTTAGGGTTAGGTTCAGATAGATGGATAGATGCTTTCAAATTAAAGAGTTAGGGTTAGGGTTAGGGTTAGGGTTCGGGTTAGGGTTAGGGTTAGAGTTAGAGTTAGGGTTAGGGTTAGGGTTAGGGTTGGGGTTAGGGTTAGGGTTAGGGTTAGATATATAGATGTGTTCAAATCAAGTCAAGTCAAGTCATCTTTATTTATATAGCGCTTTTTACAATGCAAATTGTGGCAAAGCAGCTTTACATTAATAAGAAAATGGTGTCATTGTGCAGCTTATTCTATATTTTTTATTTATTCATTCCGTTGCAAATATCAATAGTTAGTAGTCTAGTTAATTTATGTATATCAGCACTGCAGAAAACAGTGACGTAATCGTCCGGCTCAGCTCAGTTTGTATACAACGGCGCCACTGCAGGCATATCAAAAACACTGCTGAATATCAAGCAAGTGTCCCCAACTTAAGCAAGCCAAAAGCAACAGCGGCAAGGAACCAAAACTCCAACAAATGGAGAAAAAAACCTCGGGAGAAACCAGGCTTAGTCGGGGGGCCAGTTCTCCTCTGGCCAAAAATGATAGAATTAGGGTTAGGGTTAGGGTTATGGTTAGATTTATATATGTGTTAAAATGATAGGGTTAGGGTTAGGGTTAGATATATTGTGTGTTCAAATGATAGAGTTAGGGTTACATTTAGATAAATGGAAGTGTTCAAATGATAGGGTTAGGGTTAGATATATAGATGTGTTCAAATGATTGGGTCGGGATTAGGGAAAGGGTTAGGTTTAGATAGATGGATAGATGCTTTCAAATGATAGAGTTAGGGTTAGGGTTAGGGTTGGGGTTAGGGTTAGGGTTAGGATTAGGGTTAGGGTTAGGGTTACAGTTAGGGTTAGGGTAGGGTTAGGCTTAGAAATATAGATGTGTTCAAATGATAGCGTTAGGGTTAGGATTAGATATATAAATGTGTTCAAATGATAGAGTTAGGGTTAGGGTTAGATATATAGAAGTGTTCAAATGATAGGGTTAGGGTTAGGGTTAGATATATAGATGTGTTCAAATGATAGGGTCGGGGATAGGGTTAGCGTTAGGTTTAGATGGATGTATAGATGCTTTCAAATGATAGAGTTAAGGTTAGGGTTAGGGTTAGGGTTAGGGTTCGGGTTAGGGTTAGAGTTAGGGTTAGGGTTGGGGTTAGGGTTAGGGTTAGGAATGGGGTTAGGTTTTGGTTAGGGTTAGGGTTACAGTTAGGGTTAGGGTAGGGTTAGGGTTAGATATATAGATGTGTTTAGGTTAGGGTTAGGGTTGGGGTTAGATAGATGGATAGATGCTTTCAAATGATTGAGTTAGGGTTAGGGTTAGGGTTGGAGTTAGTGTTTACGGTTAGGGTTAGGTTTTGGTTAGGGTTAGGGTTACAGTTAGGGTTAGGGTAGGGTTATGGTTCGGGTTAGATATATAAATGTGTTCAAATGATAAAGTTACATAGATGTGTTCAAATGATAGGGTTAGGGTTAGATATATAGATGTGTTCAAATGATAGAGTTAGGGTTAGGGTTAGGGTTAGGCTTAGGGTTGGGGTTAGGGTTAGGGTTAGGGTTAGGTTTTGGTTAGGGTTAAGTTTACAGTTAGGGTTAGGGTAGGGTTATGGTTCGGGTTAGATGTATAAATGTGTTCAAATGATAAAGTTAGGGTTAGGGTTAGGGTTAGATATATAGATGTGTTCAAATGATAGGGTTAGGGTTAGGGTTAGATATATAGAGGTGTTCAAATGATAGAGTTAGGGTTGGGGTTAGGGTTAGGGTTAGTTTAGGGTTAGGTTCTGGTTAGGGTTAGGGTTACAGTTAGGGTTAGGGTTAGGGTTAGATATAGATGTGTTCAAATGATTGTGTTAACGTTAGGTTCAGATAGATGGATAGATGCTTTCAAATTAAAGAGTTAGGGTTAGGGTTAGGGTTAGGGTTAGGGTTAGGGTTCGGGTTAGGGTTAGAGTTAGAGTTAGGGTTAGGGTTAGGGTTGGGGTTAGGGTTAGGGTTTGCGTTAGATGTATAGATGTGTTCAAATGATAGAGTTAGGGTTAGGGTTAGGGTTAGGGTTATGGTTAGATTTATAGATGTGTTAAAATTATAGAGTTAGGGTTAGAGTTAGGGTTAGGGTTGGAGTTAGTGTTAGGGTTAGGGTTAGGTTTTGGTTTTGGTTAGGGTTAGGGTTACAGTTAGGGTTAGGGTAAGGTTATGGTTCGGGTTAGATATATGAATGTGTTCAAATGATAAAGTTACGGTTAGAGTTAGGGTTAGATATATAGATGTGTTCAAATGATAGTGTTAACGTTAGGTTGAGATAGATGGATAGATGCTTTCAAATTAAAGAGTTAGGGTTAGGGTTAGGGTTAGGGTTCGAGTTAGGGTTAGGGTTAGGGTTAGGGTTAGAGTTAGAGTTAGGGTTAGGGTTAGGGTTGGGGTTAGGGTTAGGGTTAGGGTTAGATATATAGATGTGTTCAAATGATAGGGTTAGGGTTAGGGTTAGATACATAAATGTGTTCAAATGATAGAGTTAGGGTTAGGGTTAGGGTTAGGGTTAGGGTTAGGGTTAGGTTAGGGTGAGGTTTTGGTTAGGGTTAGGGTTACAGTTAAGGTTAGGGTAGGGCTAGGCTTAGGGTTAGGTTTAGAAATATAGATTGTTCAATTAGATATATAATAAGTTAGAGTTAGGGTTAGGGTTAGGGTTGGGGTTAGTTTAGGGTCAGGTTCTGGTTAGGGTTAGGGTTACAGTAAGGGCTAGGGTTAGGGTTAGATATAGATGTATTCAAATTATTGTGTTAGGGTTAGGTTCAGATAGATGGATAGATGCTTTCAAATTAAAGAGTTAGGGTTAGGGTTAGGGTTAGGGTTCGGGTTAGGGTTAGGGTTAGAGTTAGAGTTAGGGTTAGGGTTAGGGTTAGGGTTGGGGTTAGGGTTAGGGTTAGGGTTAGATATATAGATGTGTTCAAATCAAGTCAAGTCAAGTCATCTTTATTTATATAGCGCTTTTTACAATGCAAATTGTGGCAAAGCAGCTTTACATTAATAAGAAAATGGTGTCATTGTGCAGCTTATTCTATATTTTTATTTATTCATTCCGTTGCAAATATCAATAGTTAGTAGTCTAGTTAATTTATGTGTATCAGCACTGCAGAAAACAGTGACGTAATCGTCCGGCTCAGCTCAGTTTGTATACAACGGCGCCACTGCAGGCATATCAAAAACACTGCTGAATATCAAGCAAGTGTCCCCAACTTAAGCAAGCCAAAAGCAACAGCGGCAAGGAACCAAAACTCCAACAAATGGAGAAAAAAACCTCGGGAGAAACCAGGCTTAGTCGGGGGGCCAGTTCTCCTCTGGCCAAAAATGATAGAATTAGGGTTAGGGTTAGGGTTATGGTTAGATTTATATATGTGTTAAAATGATAGGGTTAGGGTTAGGGTTAGATATATTGTGTGTTCAAATGATAGAGTTAGGGTTACATTTAGATATATGGAAGTGTTCAAATGATAGGGTTAGGGTTAGATATATAGATGTGTTCAAATGATTGGGTCGGGATTAGGGTAAGGGTTAGGTTTAGATAGATGGATAGATGCTTTCAAATGATAGAGTTAGGGTTAGGGTTAGGGTTGGGGTTAGGGTTAGGGTTAGGATTAGGGTTAGGGTTAGGGTTACAGTTAGGGTTAGGGTAGGGTTAGGCTTAGAAATATAGATGTGTTCAAATGATAGCGTTAGGGTTAGGATTAGATATATAAATGTGTTCAAATGATAGAGTTAGGGTTAGGGTTAGATATATAGAAGTGTTCAAATGATAGGGTTAGGGTTAGGGTTAGATATATAGATGTGTTCAAATGATAGGGTCGGGATAGGGTTAGCGTTAGGTTTAGATGGATGTATAGATGCTTTCAAATGATAGAGTTAAGGTTAGGGTTAGGGTTAGGGTTGGGGTTAGGGTTAGAGTTAGGGTTAGGGTTGGGGTTAGGGTTAGGGTTAGGATTGGGGTTAGGTTTTGGTTAGGGTTAGGGTTACAGTTAGGGTTAGGGTAGGGTTAGGGTTAGATATATAGATGTGTTTAGGTTAGGGTTAGGGTTGGGGTTAGATAGATGGATAGATGCTTTCAAATGATTGAGTTAGGGTTAGGGTTAGGGTTGGAGTTAGTGTTACGGTTAGGGTTAGGTTTTGGTTAGGGTTAGGGTTACAGTTAGGGTTAGGGTAGGGTTATGGTTCGGGTTAGATATATAAATGTGTTCAAATGATAAAGTTACATAGATGTGTTCAAATGATAGGGTTAGGGTTAGATATATAGATGTGTTCAAATGATAGAGTTAGGGTTAGGGTTAGGGTTAGGCTTAGGGTTGGGGTTAGGGTTAGGGTTAGGGTTAGGTTTTGGTTAGGGTTAAGTTTACAGTTAGGGTTAGGGTAGGGTTATGGTTCGGGTTAGATGTATAAATGTGTTCAAATGATAAAGTTAGGGTTAGGGTTAGGGTTAGATATATAGATGTGTTCAAATGATAGGGTTAGGGTTAGGGTTAGATATATAGAGGTGTTCAAATGATAGAGTTAGGGTTGGGGTTAGGGTTAGGGTTAGTTTAGGGTTAGGTTCTGGTTAGGGTTAGGGTTACAGTTAGGGTTAGGGTTAGGGTTAGATATAGATGTGTTCAAATGATTGTGTTAACGTTAGGTTCAGATAGATGGATAGATGCTTTCAAATTAAAGAGTTAGGGTTAGGGTTTGGGTTAGGGTTAGGGTTAGGGTTCGGGTTAGGGTTAGAGTTAGAGTTAGGGTTAGGGTTAGGGTTGGGGTTAGGGTTAGGGTTTGCGTTAGATGTATAGATGTGTTCAAATGATAGAGTTAGGGTTAGGGTTAGGGTTAGGGTCTTGGTTAGATTTATAGATGTGTTAAAATTATAGAGTTAGGGTTAGAGTTAGGGTTAGGGTTGGAGTTAGTGTTAGGGTTAGGGTTAGGTTTTGGTTTTGGTTAGGGTTAGGGTTACAGTTAGGGTTAGGGTAAGGTTATGGTTCGGGTTAGATATATGAATGTGTTCAAATGATAAAGTTACGGTTAGAGTTAGGGTTAGATATATAGATGTGTTCAAATGATAGTGTTAACGTTAGGTTGAGATAGATGGATAGATGCTTTCAAATTAAAGAGTTAGGGTTAGGGTTAGGGTTAGGGTTCGAGTTAGGGTTAGGGTTAGGGTTAGAGTTAGAGTTAGGGTTAGGGTTAGGGTTGGGGTTAGGGTTAGGGTTAGGGTTAGATATATAGATGTGTTCAAATGATAGGGTTAGGGTTAGGGTTAGATACATAAATGTGTTCAAATGATAGAGTTAGGGTTAGGGTTAGGGTTAGGGTTAGGGTTAGGGTTAGGGTTAGGTTAGGTTTTGGTTAGGGTTAGGGTTACAGTTAAGGTTAGGGTAGGGCTAGGCTTAGGGTTAGGTTTAGAAATATAGATGTGTTCAATTGATTGGGTTAGGGTTATGTTTAGATAGATGGATAGATTCTTTCAAATGATAGAGTTAGGGTTCGGGTTCGGGTTATGGTTAGAGTTAGGGTTAGGGTTAGGGTTAGGGTTAGGGTTGGGGTTAGGGTTATGGTTAGATATATAGATGTGTTCAAATGATAGAGTTAGGGTTAGGGTAGGGTTAGGGTTAGGATTAGGGTTAGGGTTATATATATAAATGTGTTCAAATGATGGGGTTAGGGTTAGGGTTAGATATATAGATGTGTTCAAATGATAGAGTTAGGGTTGGGGTTAGGGTTAGGGTTAGGGTTAGGGTTAGGGTTAGGTTAGGATTAGGTTTTGGTTAGGGTTAGGGTTACAGTTAGGGTTAGGGTTAGGGTTAGATATATATGTGTTCAAATGATAGGGTTAGGGTTAGGTTTAGATAGATGGATAGATGCTTTCAAATTATAGAGTTAGGGTTAGGGTTAGGGTTAGGGTTAATGTTAGGGTTAGGGTTAGGGTTAGGGTTGGGGTTAGGGTTAGGGTTAGGGTCAGGGTTCAAATGATAGAGTTAGGGTTAGGGTTAGGGTTAGATATATAGAAGTGTTCAATTGATTGGGTTAGGGTTAGGTTTAGATAGATGGATAGATTCTTTCAAATGATAGAGTTAGGGTTAGGGTTAGGGTCAGGGATAGGGTTAGGGTTAGGGTTAGGGTTAGGGTTGGGGTTAGGGTTAGAGTTAGAGTTAGGGTTAGGGTTAGGGTTGGGGTTAGGGTTAGGGTTAAGGTAAGATATATAGATGTGTTCAAATGATAGACTTAGGGTTAGTGTTACAGTTAGGGTTAGGGTAGGGTTATGGTTCGGGTTAGATATATAAAGGTTTTCAAATGATAAAGTTAGGGTTAGGGTTAGGTTTAGATATATAGATGTGTTCAAATGATAGGGTTAGGGTTAGGGTTAGATATATAGATGTGTTCAAATGATAGAGTTAGGGTTGGGGTTAGGGTTAGGGTTAGGGTTAGGTTTTGGTTAGGGTTAGGATTACAGTTAGGGTTAGGGTTAGGGTTAGATATAGATGTGTTCAAATGATTGGGTTAGGGTTAGGTTCAGATAGATGGATAGATGCTTTCAAATGATAGAGTTAGGGTTCGGGTTAGGGTTAGGGTTAGAGTTAGGGTTAGGGTTAGGGTTAGGGTTGGGGTTAGGGTTATGGTTAGATATATAGATGTGTTCAAATGATAGATTTAGGGTTAGGGTTACAGTTAGGGTTAGGGTAGGGTTATGGTTCGGGTTAGATATATAAATGTTTTCAAATGATAAAGTTGGGGTTAGGGTTAGGGTTAGATATATAGATGTGTTCAAATGATAGAGTTAGGGTTTAGGTTAGGGTTAGGGTTAGGGCTAGGGTTAGGTTAGGGTTAGGGTTAGGTTTTGGTTAGGGTTAGGATTACAGTTAGGGTTAGGGTTAGGGTTAGATATAGATGTGTTCAAATGATTGGGTTAGGGTTAGGCTCAGATAGATGGATAGATACTTTCAAATGATAGAGTTAGGGTTCGGGTTAGGGTTAGGGTTAGGGTTAGAGTTAGGGTTAGGGTTGGGGTTAGGGTTATGGTTAGATATATAGAGGTGTTCAAATGATAGAGTTAGGGTTGGGGTTAGGGTTAGGGTAAGGGTTAGGGTTAGGTTTTGGTTAGGGTTAGGGTTACAGTTAGGGTTAGGGTAAGGGTTAGATATATATGTGTTCAAATGATTGGGTTAGGGTTAGGTATAGATAGATGGATAGATGCTTTCAAAGTATAGAGTTAGGGTTAGGGTTAGGGTTAGGGTTAGGGTTAGAGTTAGGGTTAGGGTTGGGGTTAGGGTTAGAGTCAGGGTTAGATATATAGATATGTTCAAATGATAGAGTTAGGGTTAGGGTTAGATATCTAGAAGTGTTCAATTGATTGGGTTAGGGTTAGGTTTAGAGAGATGGATAGATTCTTTCAAATGATAGAGTTAGGGTTAGGGTTAGGGTTAGGGTTAGGGTTAGGGTTAGGGTTCGGGTTAAGGTTAGGGTTAGAGTTAGACACTCTATATTAGATATATAGTGTGTGCAAATGATAGAGTTAGGGTTAGGGTTAGATATATAGATGTGTTCAAATGATAGGGTCGGGGTTAGGGTAAGGGTTAGGTTTAGATAGATGGATAGATGCTTTCAAATGATGGAGTTAGGGTTAAGGTTAGGGTTAGAGTTAGGGTTAGGGTGTCAGTTAGGGTTAGATAGATAGATAGGGTTAGGGTTAGGGTTAGGGTTAGAGTAGGGTTAGGGTTAGAAATATAGATGTTTTCAAATGATAGGGTTAGGGTTAGGGTGAGATATATAGAAGTGTTCAAATAATAGAGTTAGGGTTAGGGTTAGGGTAGGGTTAGATTAGGGTAAGAGTTAGGGTTAGGGTTAGATTTATAGGGATAGGGTTAGGGTTAGGGTTAGAGTAGGGTTAGGGTTAGACTTATAGATGTTTTCAAATAATAGGGTTAGGGTTAGGGTTAGAGTTAGGGTTAGAGTTAGAGTTAGGGTTAGGGTTAGGGTTAGGATTTGGTTAGGGTTAGGATTACAGTTGGGGTTAGGGTAGGGTTAGGGTAAGGGTTAGATATATAGATGTGTTCAAATGATAGGTTAGAGTTAGGGTTAGGGTTATATACATAAATGTGTTCAAATGATAGAGTTAGGGTTAGGGTTAGGGTTAGGCTTAGGTTAGGATTAGGTTTTGGTTAGGGTTAGGGTTACAGTTAAGGTTAGGGTAGGGCTAGGGTTAGGGTTAGGTTTAGAAATATAGATGTGTTCAATTGATTGGGTTAGGGTTAGGTTTAGATAGATGGATAGATTCTTTCAAATGATAGAATTAGGGTTCGGGTTAGGGTTATGGTTAGGGTTAGGGTTAGGTTAGGGCTAGGTTTTGGTTAGGGTTAGGGTTACAGTTAGGGTTAGGGTTAGAGTTAGATATATATGTGTTCAAATGATTGGGTTAGGGTTAGGTATAGATAGAAGGATAGATACTTTCAAATGATAGAGTTAGGGTTAGGGTTAGGGTTAGAGTTAGGGTTAGGGTTAGGGTTAGGGTTGGGGTTAGGGTTAGGGTTAGGGTCAGGGTTAGATATATAGATGTGTTCAAATGATAGAGTTAGGGTTAGGGTTAGATACATAGAAGTGTTCAATTTTTTGGGTTAGGGTAAGGTTTAGATAGATGGATAGATTCTTTCAAATGATAGAGTTAGAGTTAGGGTTAGGGTTAGGGTTAGGGTTAGGGTTAGGGATACGGTTAGGGTTAGGGTTCGGGTTAGGGTTAGGGTTAGAGTTAGAGTTAGGGTTAGGGTTAGGGTTGGGGTTAGGGTTAGGATTAGGGTTAGATATATAGATGTGTTCAAATGATAGATTTAGGGTTAGGGTTACAGTCAGGGTTAGGGTAGGGTTATGGTTCGGGTTAGATATATAAAGGTTTCAAATGATAAAGTTAGGGTTAGGGTTAGGGTTAGATATATAGATGTGTTCAAATGATAGGGTTAGGGTTAGATATATAGATGTGTTCAAATGATAGAGTTAGGGTTGGGGTTGGGGTTAGGGTTAGGGTTAGGGTTAGGGCTAGGGTTAGGTTAGGATTAGGGTTAGTTTTTGGTTAGGGTTAGGATTACAGTTAGGGTTAGGGTTAGGGTTAGGGTTAGTTATAGATGTGTGTATAGATAGATGGATAGATGCTTTCAAATGATGGAGTTAGGGTTAAGGTTAGGGTTAGAGTTAGGGTTAGGGTGTCAGTTAGGGTTAGATAGATAGATAGGGTTAGGGTTAGGGTTAGGGTTAGAGTAGGGTTAGGGTTAGAAATATAGATGTTTTCAAATGATAGGGTTAGGGTTAGGGTGAGATATATAGAAGTGTTCAAATAATAGAGTTAGGGTTAGGGTTAGGGTAGGTTAGATTAGGGTAAGAGTTAGGGTTAGGGTTAGATTTATAGGGATAGGGTTAGGGTTAGGGTTAGGTTAGGATTAGGGTTAGTTTTTGGTTAGGGTTAGGATTACAGTTAGGGTTAGGGTTAGGGTTAGGGTTAGTTATAGATGTGTTCAAATGATTGGGTTACGGTTAGGTTCAGATAGATGGATAGATGCTTTCAAATGATAGAGTTAGGGTTCGGGTTAGGGTTAGATTTAGAGTTAGGGTTAGGGTTAGGGATAGGGTTAGGGTTGGGGTTAGGGTTATGGTTAGATATATAGATGTGTTCAAATGATAGAGTTAGGGTTAGGATTAGGGTTAGGGTTAGATATATAGATGAGTTCAAATGATAGGGTTAGGGATAGGGTTAGATATATAGATGTGTTCAAATGATAGAGTTAGGTTTGGGGTTAGGGTTAGGGTAAGGGTTAGGGTTAGGGTTAGGTTAGGGTTAGGTTTTGGTTAAGGTTAGGGTTACAGTTAGGGTTAGGGTTAGGGTTAGATATAGATGTGTTCAAATGATTGGGTTAGGGTTAGGTTCAGATAGATGGATAGATGCTTTCAAATGATAGAGTTAGGGTTCGGGTTAGGGTTAGGGTTAGGGTTAGGGTTAGGGTTAGAGTTAGGGTTAGGGCTAGGGTTAGGTTAGGATTAGGGTTATTTTTGGTTAGGGTTAGGATTACAGTTAGGGTTAGGGTTAGGGTTAGGGTTAGTTATAGATGTGTTCAAATGATTGGGTTACGGTTAGGTTCAAATAGATGGATAGATGCTTTCAAATGATAGAGTTAGGGTTCGGGTTAGGGTTAGATTTAGAGTTAGGGTTAGGGTTAGGGATAGGGTTAGGGTTGGGGTTAGGGTTATGGTTAGATATATAGATGTGTTCAAATGATAGAGTTAGGGTTAGGATTAGGGTTAGGGTTAGATATATAGATGAGTTCAAATGATAGGGTTAGGGATAGGGTTAGATATATAGATGTGTTCAAATGATAGAGTTAGGTTTGGGTTAGGGTTAGGGTAAGGGTTAGGGTTAGGGTTAGGTTAGGGTTAGGTTTTGGTTAAGGTTAGGGTTACAGTTAGGGTTAGGGTTAGGGTTAGGGTTAGATATAGATGTGTTCAAATGATTGGGTTAGGGTTAGGTTCAGATAGATGGATAGATGCTTTCAAATGATAGAGTTAGGGTTCGGGTTAGGGTTAGGGTTAGGGTTAGAGTTAGGGTTAGGGTTAGGGTTAGGGTTGGGGTTAGGGTTATGGTTAGATATATAGATGTGATCAAATGATAGAGTTAGGGTTAGGGTAGGGTTAGGGTTAGGATTAGGGTTAGGGTTAGATATATAGATGTGTTCAAATGATAGGGTTAGGGATAGGGTTAGATATATAGATGTGTTCAAATGATAGAGTTAGGTTTGGGGTTAGGGTAAGGGTTAGGGTTAGGGTTAGGTTAGGGTTAGGTTTTGGTTAAGGTTAGGGTTACAGTTAGGGTTAGGGTTAGGGTTAGATATATATGTGTTCAAATGATTGGGTTAGGGTTAGGTATAGATAGATGGATAGATGCTTTCAAAGTATAGAGTTAGGGTTAGGGTTAGGGTTATGGTTAGATATATAGATGTGTTCAAATGATAGAGTTAGGGTTAGGGTTAGGGTTAGGGTTAGGGTTAGGGATAGGGTTAGGGTTAGGGTTAGGGTTAGGGTTCGGGTTAGGGTTAGGGTTCGGGTTAAGGTTAGGGTTAGGGTTAGAGTTAGAGTTAGGGTTAGGGTTAGGGTTGGGGTTAGGGTTAGGGTTAGGGTTAGATATATAGATGTGTTCAAATGATAGAGTTAGGGTTAGGGTTACAGTTAGGATTAGGGTAGGGTTATGGTTCGGGTTAGATATATAAATGTTTTCAAATGATAAAGTTAGGGTTAGGGTTAGGGTTAGATATATAGATGTGTTCAAATGATAGGGTTAGGGTTAGGGTTAGATATATAGATGTGTTCAAATGATAGAGTTAGGGTTGGGGTTAGGGTTAGGGCTAGGGTTAGGTTAGGGTTAGGGTTAGGTTTTGGTTAGGGTTAGGATTACAGTTAGGGTTAGGGTCAGGGTTAGGGTTAGATATAGATGTGTTCAAATGATTGGGTTAGGGTTAGGTTCAGATAGATGGATTGATGCTTTCAAATTATACAGTTAGGGTTAGGGTTAGGGTTAGGGTTAGGGTTAGGGTTAGGGTTAGGGTTAGAGTTAGAGTTAGGGTTAGGGTTAGGGTTGGGGTTAGTTTAGGGTTAGGTTCTGGTTAGGGTTAGGGTTACAGTAAGGGCTAGGGTTAGGGTTAGATATAGATGTATTCAAATTATTGTGTTAGGGTTAGGTTCAGATAGATGGATAGATGCTTTCAAATTAAAGAGTTAGGGTTAGGGTTAGGGTTAGGGTTAGGGTTCGGGTTAGGGTTAGGGTTAGAGTTAGAGTTAGGGTTAGGGTTAGGGTTGGGGTTAGGGTTAGGGTTAGGGTTAGATATATAGATGTGTTCAAATCAAGTCAAGTCAAGTCATCTTTATTATATAGCGCTTTTTACAATGCAAATTGTGGCAAAGCAGCTTTACATTTATAAGAAAATGGTGTCATTGTGCAGCTTATTCTATATTTTTATTTATTCATTCCGTTGCAAATATCAATAGTTAGTAGTCTAGTTAATTTATGTATATCAGCACTGCAGAAAACAGTGACGTAATCGTCCGGCTCAGCTCAGTTTGTATACAACGGCGCCACTGCAGGCATATCAAAAACACTGCTGAATATCAAGCAAGTGTCCCCAACTTAAGCAAGCCAAAAGCAACAGCGGCAAGGAACCAAAACTCCAACAAATGGAGAAAAAAACCTCGGGAGAAACCAGGCTTAGTCGGGGGGCCAGTTCTCCTCTGGCCAAAAATGATAGAATTAGGGTTAGGGTTAGGGTTATGGTTAGATTTATATATGTGTTAAAATGATAGGGTTAGGGTTAGGGTTAGATATATTGTGTGTTCAAATGATAGAGTTAGGGTTACATTTAGATATATGGAAGTGTTCAAATGATAGGGTTAGGGTTAGATATATAGATGTGTTCAAATGATTGGGTCGGGATTAGGGTAAGGGTTAGGTTTAGATAGATGGATAGATGCTTTCAAATGATAGAGTTAGGGTTAGGGTTAGGGTTGGGGTTAGGGTTAGGGTTAGGATTAGGGTTAGGGTTAGGGTTACAGTTAGGGTTAGGGTAGGGTTAGGCTTAGAAATATAGATGTGTTCAAATGATAGCGTTAGGGTTAGGACTAGATATATAAATGTGTTCAAATGATAGAGTTAGGGTTAGGGTTAGATATATAGAAGTGTTCAAATGATAGGGTTAGGGTTAGGGTTAGATATATAGATGTGTTCAAATGATAGGGTCGGGGATAGGGTTAGCGTTAGGTTTAGATGGATGTATAGATGCTTTCAAATGATAGAGTTAAGGTTAGGGTTAGGGTTAGGGTTAGGGTTCGGGTTAGGGTTAGAGTTAGGGTTAGGGTTGGGGTTAGGGTTAGGGTTAGGATTGGGGTTAGGTTTTGGTTAGGGTTAGGGTTACAGTTAGGGTTAGGGTAGGGTTAGGGTTAGATATATAGATGTGTTTAGGTTAGGGTTAGGGTTGGGGTTAGATAGATGGATAGATGCTTTCAAATGATTGAGTTAGGGTTAGGGTTAGGGTTGGAGTTAGTGTTACGGTTAGGGTTAGGTTTTGGTTAGGGTTAGGGTTACAGTTAGGGTTAGGGTAGGGTTATGGTTCGGGTTAGATGTATAAATGTGTTCAAATGATAAAGTTAGGGTTAGGGTTAGGGTTAGATATATAGATGTGTTCAAATGATAGGGTTAGGGTTAGGGTTAGATATATAGAGGTGTTCAAATGATAGAGTTAGGGTTGGGGTTAGGGTTAGGGTTAGTTTAGGGTTAGGTTCTGGTTAGGGTTAGGGTTACAGTTAGGGTTAGGGTTAGGGTTAGATATAGATGTGTTCAAATGATTGTGTTAACGTTAGGTTCAGATAGATGGATAGATGCTTTCAAATTAAAGAGTTAGGGTTAGGGTTAGGGTTAGGGTTAGGGTTAGGGTTAGGGTTCGGGTTAGGGTTAGAGTTAGAGTTAGGGTTAGGGTTAGGGTTGGGGTTAGGGTTAGGGTTTGCGTTAGATGTATAGATGTGTTCAAATGATAGAGTTAGGGTTAGGGTTAGGGTTAGGGTTATGGTTAGATTTATAGATGTGTTAAAATTATAGAGTTAGGGTTAGAGTTAGGGTTAGGGTTGGAGTTAGTGTTAGGGTTAGGGTTAGGTTTTGGTTTTGGTTTTGGTTAGGGTTAGGGTTACAGTTAGGGTTAGGGTAAGGTTATGGTTCGGGTTAGATATATGAATGTGTTCAAATGATAAAGTTACGGTTAGAGTTAGGGTTAGATATATAGATGTGTTCAAATGATAGTGTTAACGTTAGGTTGAGATAGATGGATAGATGCTTTCAAATTAAAGAGTTAGGGTTAGGGTTAGGGTTAGGGTTCGAGTTAGGGTTAGGGTTAGGGTTAGAGTTAGAGTTAGGGTTAGGGTTAGGGTTGGGGTTAGGGTTAGGGTTAGGGTTAGGGTTAGATATATAGATGTGTTCAAATGATAGGGTTAGGGTTAGGGTTAGATACATAAATGTGTTCAATTGATAGAGTTAGGGTTAGGGTTAGGGTTAGGGTTAGGGTTAGGGTTAGGTTAGGGTTAGGTTTTGGTTAGGGTTAGGGTTACAGTTAAGGTTAGGGTAGGGCTAGGCTTAGGGTTAGGTTTAGAAATATAGATGTGTTCAATTGATTGGGTTAGGGTTATGTTTAGATAGATGGATAGATTCTTTCAAATGATAGAGTTAGGGTTCGGGTTCGGGTTATGGTTAGAGTTAGGGTTAGGGTTAGGGTTAGGGTTAGGGTTGGGGTTAGGGTTATGGTTAGATATATAGATGTGTTCAAATGATAGAGTTAGGGTTAGGGTAGGGTTAGGGTTAGGATTAGGGTTAGGGTTATATATATAAATGTGTTCAAATGATGGGGTTAGGGTTAGGGTTAGATATATAGAAGTGTTCAATTGATTGGGTTAGGGTTAGGTTTAGATAGATGGATAGATTCTTTCAAATGATAGAGTTAGGGTTAGGGTTAGGGTCAGGGATAGGGTTAGGGTTAGGGTTAGGGTTAGGGTTGGGGTTAGGGTTAGAGTTAGAGTTAGGGTTAGGGTTAGGGTTGGGGTTAGGGTTAGGGTTAAGGTAAGATATATAGATGTGTTCAAATGATAGATTTAGGGTTAGGGTTACAGTTAGGGTTAGGGTAGGGTTATGGTTCGGGTTAGATATATAAAGGTTTTCAAATGATAAAGTTAGGGTTAGGGTTAGGTTTAGATATATAGATGTGTTCAAATGATAGGGTTAGGGTTAGGGTTAGATATATAGATGTGTTCAAATGATAGAGTTAGGGTTGGGGTTAGGGTTAGGGTTAGGGTTAGGTTTTGGTTAGGGTTAGGATTACAGTTAGGGTTAGGGTTAGGGTTAGATATAGATGTGTTCAAATGATTGGGTTAGGGTTAGGTTCAGATAGATGGATAGATGCTTTCAAATGATAGAGTTAGGGTTCGGGTTAGGGTTAGGGTTAGAGTTAGGGTTAGGGTTAGGGTTAGGGTTGGGGTTAGGGTTATGGTTATATATATATATATGTGTTCAAATGATAGATTTAGGGTTAGGGTTACAGTTAGGGTTAGGGTAGGGTTATGGTTCGGGTTGGATATATAAATGTTTTCAAATGATAAAGTTAGGGTTAGGGTTAGGGTTAGATATATAGATGTGTTCAAATGATAGAGTTAGGGTTGGGGTTAGGGTTAGGGTTAGGGCTAGGGTTAGGTTAGGGTTAGGGTTAGGTTTTGGTTAGGGTTAGGATTACAGTTAGGGTTAGGGTTAGGGTTAGATATAGATGTGTTCAAATGATTGGGTTAGGGTTAGGCTCAGATAGATGGATAGATACTTTCAAATGATAGAGTTAGGGTTCGGGTTAGGGTTAGGGTTAGGGTTAGAGTTAGGGTTAGGGTTGGGTTAGGGTTATGGTTAGATATATAGAGGTGTTCAAATGATAGAGTTAGGGTTGGGGTTAGGGTTAGGGTAAGGGTTAGGGTTAGGTTTTGGTTAGGGTTAGGGTTACAGTTAGGGTTAGGGTAAGGGTTAGATATATATGTGTTCAAATGATTGGGTTAGGGTTAGGTATAGATAGATGGATAGATGCTTTCAAAGTATAGAGTTAGGGTTAGGTTAGGGTTAGGGTTAGGGTTAGGGTTAGAGTTAGGGTTAGGGTTAGGGTTGGGGTTAGGGTTAGAGTCAGGGTTAGATATATAGATATGTTCAAATGATAGAGTTAGGGTTAGGGTTAGATATCTAGAAGTGTTCAATTGATTGGGTTAGGGTTAGGTTTAGAGAGATGGATAGATTCTTTCAAATGATAGAGTTAGGGTTAGGGTTAGGGTTAGGGTTAGGGTTAGGGTTAGGGTTAGGGTTCGGGTTAAGGTTAGGGTTAGAGTTAGAGTTAGGGTTAGGGTTAGGGTTGTTGTTAGGGTAGGGTTAGGGTTAGACATATAGATGTGTTCAAATGATAGAGTTAGGGTTAGGGTTACAGGTAGGGTTATGGTTCGGGTTAGATATATAAATGTATTCAAATGATAAAGTTAGGGTTAGGGTTAGGGTTAGAAATATAGATGTGTTCAAATGATAGGGTTAGGGTTAGGGTTAGATATATAGATGTGTTCAAATGATAGAGTTAGGGTTGGGGTTAGGGTTAGGGCTATGGTTAGGTTAGGGTTAGGGTTAGGTTTTGGTTAGGGTTAGGATTAGAGTTAAGGTTAGGGTTAGGGTTAGATATAGATGTGTTCAAATGATTGGGTTAGGGTTAGGTTCAGATAGATGGATAGATGCTTTCAAATTATACAGTTAGGGTTAGGGTTAGGGTTAGTTTTAGAGTTAGGGTTAGGGTTATGGTTGGGGTTAGGGTTAGGGTTAGATATATAGATGTGTTCAAATGATAGAGTTAGGGTTAGGGTTAGGGTTATGGTTAGATTTATAGATGTGTTAAAATGATAGGGTTAGGTTTAGCGTTAGATATTTAGTGTGTTCAAATGATAGAGTTAGGGTTAGGGTTACATTTAGATATATGGAAGTGTTCAAATGATAGGGTTAGGGTTAGGGTAAGGGTTAGGTTTAGATAGATGGATAGATGCTTTCAAATGATAGAGTTAGGGTTAGGGTTAGGGTAGGGTTATGGTTCGGGTTAGATATATAAATGTGTTCAAATGATAAAGTTATGGTTAGAGTTAGGGTTAGATATATAGATGTGTTCAAATGATAGGGTTAGGGTTAGGGTTAGATATATAGATGTGTTCAAATGATAGAGTTAGGGTTGGGGTTAGGGTTAGGGTTAGTTTAGGGTTAGGTTCTGGTTAGGGTTAAGGTTACAGTAAGGGATAGGGTTAGGGCTAGATATAGATGTGTTCAAATTATTGTGTTATTGTTAGGTTCAGATAGATGGATAGATGCTTTCAAATTATAGAGTTAGGGTTAGGGTTAGAGTTAGATATATAGATGTATTCAAATGATAGAGTTAGGGTTAGGGTTATCGTTATGGTTAGATTTATAGATGTGTTAAAATGATAGGGTTAGGGTTAGGGTTAGATATATAGTGTGTTCAAATGATAGAGTTAGTGTTAGGGTTACGGTTAGATATATGGAAGAGTTCAAATGATAGGGTTAGGGTTAGGGTTAGATATATAGATGTGTTCAAATGATAGGGTCGGGTTAGGGTAAGAGTTAGGTTGAGATAGATGATAGATGCTTTCAAATGATAGAGTTAGGGTTAGGGTTAGGGTTAGAGTAGGGTTAGGGTTAGACATTTAGATGATTTCAAATGGTAGTTTTAGGGTTAGGGTGAGATATATAGAAGTGTTCAAATAATAGAGTTAGGGTTAGGGTAGGGTTAGATTAGGGTTAGGGTTAGATTTATAGATATGTTCAAATAAAAGGGTTAGGGTTAGGTTTAGGGTTAGGGTTAGAGTTAGAGTTAGGGTTAGGGTTAGGTTTAGGGTTACAGTTAGGGTTGGGGTTAGATATGTAGATGTGTTCAAATGATAAAGTTAGGGTTAGGGTTAGATTTATATATGTGTTCAAATGATAGGGTTAGGGTTGGGGTTAGGGTTAGGGTTAGGGTTAGTTTAGGGTTAGGTTCTTGTTAGGGTTAGGGTTACAGTTAGGGTTAAGGTTAGGGTTAGATATAGATGTGTTCAAATGATTGTGTTAACGTTAGGTTCAGATAGATGGATAGATGCTTTCAAATTAAAGAGTTAGGGTTAGGGTTCGGGTTAGGGTTAGGGTTAGAGTTAGGGTTAGGGTTAGGGTTGGGGTTAGGGTTAGGGTTAGATATATAGATGTGTTTCAAATGATAGAATTAGGGTTAGGGATAGGGTTAGGGTAATGGTTAGATTTATAGATGTGTTAAAATGATAGGGTTAGGGTTAGGGTTAGATATATTGTGTGTTCAAATGATAGAGTTAGGGTTACATTTAGATATATGGAAGAGTTCAAATGATAGGGTTAGGGTTAGGGTTAGATATATAGATGGGTTCAAATGATAGGGTTAGGGTTAGGGTTAGATATATAGAGGTGTTCAAATGATAGAGTTAGGGTTGGGGTTAGGGTTAGGGTTAGGGTTAGTTTAGGGTTAGGTTCTGGTTAGGGTTAGGGTTACAGTTAAGGTTAGGGTTAGGGTTGGGGTTAGGGTTAGGGTTAGATATATAGATGTGTTCAAATGATAGATTTAGGGTTAGGGTTACAGTTAGGGTTAGGGTAGGGTTATGGTTATGGTTAGATATATGAACGTTTTCAAATGAGAAAGTTAGGGTTAGGGTTAGGGATAGATATGTAGATGTGTTCAAATGATAGGGTTAGGGTTAGGGTTAGATATATAGATGTGTTCAAATGATAGAGTTAGGGTTGGGGTTAGGGTTAGGGCTAGGGTTAGGTTAGGGTTAGGGTTAGGTTTTGGTTAGGGTTAGGATTACAGTTAGGGTTAGGGTTAGGGTTAGGGTTAGATATAGATGTGTTCAAAAATTGGGTTAGGGTTAGGTACAGATAGATGGATATATGCTTTCAAATGATAGAGTTATGGTTCGGTTTAGGGTTAGGGTTAGAGTTAGGGTTAGGGTTAGGGTTAGGGTTAGGGTTAGGGTTGGGGTTAGGGTTATGGTTAGATATATAGATGTGTTCAAATGATAGAGTTAGGGTTAGGGTAGGGTTAGGGTTAGGATTAGGGTTAGGGTTGGATATATAGATGTGTTCAAATGATAGGGTTAGGGATAGGGTTAGATATATAGATGTATTCAAATGATAGAGTTAGGGTTGGGGTTAGGGTTAGGGTAAGGGTTAGGGTTAGGGTTAGGTTAGGGTTAGGTTTTGGTTAGGGTTAGGGTTACAGTTAGGGTTGGGGTTAGGGTTAGATATATATGTGTTCAAATGATTGGGTTAGGGTTAGGTATAGATAGATGGATAGATGCTTTCAAAGTATAGAGTCAGGGTTAAGGTTAGGGTTGGGGTTAGAGTTAGGGTTAGGGTTAGATATATAGATGTGTTCAAATGATAGAGTTAGGGTTAGGGTTAGGGTTATAGTTAGATTTATAGATGTGTTAAAATGATAGTGTTAGGTTTAGGGTTAGATATATAGTGTGTTCTAATGATAGAGTTAGGGTTAGGGTTACATTTAGATATATAGATGCATTCAAATGATAGGGTCGGGATTAGGGTAAGGGTTAGGTTTAGATAGATGGATAGATGCTTTCAAATTATAGAGTTAGGGTTAGGGTAGGGTTAGGCTTAGGGTTGGGGTTAGGGTTAGGTTTTGGTTAGGGTTAAGTTTACAGTTAGGGTTAGGGTAGGGTTATGGTCCGGGTTAGATGTATGAATGTGTTCAAATGATAAAGTTAGGGTTAGGGTTAGGGTTAGATATATAGATGTATTCAAATGATAGGGTTAGGGTTAGGGTTAGATATATAGAGGTGTTCAAATGATAGAGTTAGGGTTGGGGCTAGGGTTAGGGTTAGGGTTACAGTTAGGGTTAGGGTTAGGGTTAGATATAGATGTGTTCAAATGATTGTTTTAACGTTAGGTTCAGATAGATGGATAGATGCTTTCAAATTAAAGAGTTAGGGTTAGGGTTAGGGTTAGGGTTAGGGTTAGGGTTAGGTTAGAGTTAGGGTTAGGATTAGGGTTGGGGTTAGGGTTAGGGTTAGGGTTAGATATATAGATGTGTTCAAATGATAGAAATTGGGTTAGGGTTATGGTTAGATTTATATATGTGTTAAAATGATATGGTTAGGGTTAGGGTTAGATATATTTTGTGTTCAAATGATAAATTTAGGGTTACATTTAGATATATGGAAGTGTTCAAATGATAGGGTTAGGGTTAGGGTTAGATATATAGATGTGTTCAAATGATAGGTTAGGGTTAGGGTTAGGGTTAGATATATAGATGTGTTCAAATGATAGAATTAGGGTTAGGGTTATGGTTAGATTTATAGATGTGTTAAAATGATAGGGTTAGGGTTAGGGTTAGATATATTTTGTGTTCAAATGATAGATTTAGGGTTACATTTAGATATATGGAAGTGTTCAAATGATAGAGTTAGGGTTAGGTTCAGATAGATGGATAGATGCTTTCAAATGATAGAGTTAGGGTTCGGGTTAGGGTTAGGGTTAGAGTTAGGGTTAGGGCTGGGGTTAGGGTTAGGGTTAGATATATAGATGTGTTCAAATGATAGAGTTAGGGTTAGGGTAGGGCTAGGGTTAGGTTAGGGTTAGGGTTAGGTTTTGGTTAGGGTTAGGATTACAGTTAGGGTTAGGGTTAGGGTTAGATATAGATGTTTTCAAATGATAGGGTTAGGGATAGGGTTAGATATATAGATGTGTTCAAATAATATAATTAGGGTTGGGGTTAGGGTTAGGGTAAGGGTTAGGGTTAGGGTTAGTTGTTGGTTAGGGTTAGGGTTACAGTTAGGGTTAGGGTTAGGGTTAGATATATATGTGTTCAAACGATTGGGTTAGGGTTAGGTATAGATAGATGGATAGGCGCTTTCAAAGTATAGAATTAGGGTTAGGGTTAGGGTTAGGGTTAGAGTTAGGGTTAGGGTTACATTTAGATATATAGATGTATTCAAATGATAGGGTCGGGATTAGGGTAAGGGTTAGGTTTAGATAGATGGATAGATGCTTTCAAATGATAGAGTTAGGGTTAGGGTTAGGGTTAGGCTTAGGGTTGGGGTTATGGTTAGGTTTTGGTTAGGGTTAAGTTTACAGTTAGGGTTAGGGTAGGGTTATGGTCCGGGTTAGATGTATAAATGTGTTCAAATGATAAAGTTAGGGTTAGGGTTAGGGTTAGATATATAGATGTGTTCAAATGATAGGGTTAGGGTTAGGGTTAGATATATAGAGGTGTTCAAATGATAGAGTTAGGGTTGGGGCTAGGGTTAGGGTTAGGGTTAGTTTAGGGTTAGGTTCTGGTTAGGGTTAGGGTTACAGTTAGGGTTAGGGTTAGGGTTAGATATAGATGTGTTCAAATGATTGTGTTAACGTTAGGTTCAGATAGATGGATAGATGCTTTCAAATTAAAGAGTTAGGGTTAGGGTTCGGGTTAGGGTTAGGGTTAGAGTTAGGGTTAGGGTTAGGGTTGGGGTTAGGGTTAGGGTTAGATATATAGATGTGTTCAAATGATAGAATTAGGGTTAGGGATAGGGTTAGGGTAATGGTTAGATTTATAGATGTGTTAAAATGATAGGGTTAGGGTTAGGGTTAGATATATTGTGTGTTCAAATGATAGAGTTAGGGTTACATTTAGATATATGGAAGAGTTCAAATGATGGGGTTATGGTTAGGGTTAGATATATAGATGGGTTCAAATGATAGGGTTAGGGTTAGGGTTAGATATATAGAGGTGTTCAAATGATAGAGTTAGGGTTGGGGTTAGGGTTAGGGTTAGGGTTAGTTTAGGGTTAGGTTCTGGTTAGGGTTAGGGTTACAGTTAAGGTTAGGGTTAGGGTTGGGGTTAGGGTTAGGGTTAGATATATAGATGTGTTCAAATGATAGATTTAGGGTTAGGGTTACAGTTAGGGTTAGGGTAGGGTTATGGTTATGGTTAGATATATGAACGTTTTCAAATGAGAAAGTTAGGGTTAGGGTTAGGGATAGATATGTAGATGTGTTCAAATGATAGGGTTAGGGTTAGGGTTAGATATATAGATGTGTTCAAATGATAGAGTTAGGGTTGGGGTTAGGGTTAGGGCTAGGGTTAGGTTAGGGTTAGGGTTAGGTTTTGGTTAGGGTTAGGATTACAGTTAGGGTTAGGGTTAGATATAGATGTGTTCAAAAATTGGGTTAGGGTTAGGTACAGATAGATGGATATATGCTTTCAAATGATAGAGTTATGGTTCGGGTTAGGGTTAGGGTTAGAGTAGGGTTAGGGTTAGGGTTAGGGTTAGGGTTGGGGTTAGGGTTATGGTTAGATATATAGATGTGTTCAAATGATAGAGTTAGGGTTAGGGTAGGGTTAGGGTTAGGATTAGGGTTAGGGTTGGATATATAGATGTGTTCAAATGATAGGGTTAGGGATAGGGTTAGATATATAGATGTATTCAAATGATAGAGTTAGGGTTGGGGTTAGGGTTAGGGTAAGGGTTAGGGTTAGGTTAGGGTTAGGTTTTGGTTAGGGTTAGGGTTACAGTTAGGGTTGGGGTTAGGGTTAGATATATATGTGTTCAAATGATTGGGTTAGGGTTAGGTATAGATAGATGGATAGATGCTTTCAAAGTATAGAGTCAGGGTTAAGGTTAGGGTTGGAGTTAGAGTTAGGGTTAGGGTTAGATATATAGATGTGTTCAAATGATAGAGTTAGGGTTAGGGTTAGGGTTATAGTTAGATTTATAGATGTGTTAAAATGATAGTGTTAGGTTTAGGGTTAGATATATAGTGTGTTCTAATGATAGAGTTAGGGTTAGGGTTACATTTAGATATATAGATGCATTCAAATGATAGGGTCGGGATTAGGGTAAGGGTTAGGTTTAGATAGATGGATAGATGCTTTCAAATTATAGAGTTAGGGTTAGGGTTAGGGTTAGGCTTAGGGTTGGGTTAGGGTTAGGTTTTGGTTAGGGTTAAGTTTACAGTTAGGGTTAGGGTAGGGTTATGGTCCGGGTTAGATGTATAAATGTGTTCAAATGATAAAGTTAGGGTTAGGGTTAGGGTTAGATATATAGATGTATTCAAATGATAGGGTTAGGGTTAGGGTTAGATATATAGAGGTGTTCAAATGATAGAGTTAGGGTTGGGGCTAGGGTTAGGGTTAGGGTTACAGTTAGGGTTAGGTTTAGGGTTAGATATAGATGTGTTCAAATGATTGTTTTAACGTTAGGTTCAGATAGATGGATAGATGCTTTCAAATTAAAGAGTTAGGGTTAGGGTTAGGGTTAGGGTTCGGGTTAGGGTTAGGGTTAGGGTTAGAGTTAGGGTTAGGATTAGGGTTGGGGTTAGGGTTAGGGTTAGGGTTAGATATATAGATGTGTTCAAATGATAGAATTAGGGTTAGGGTTATGGTTAGATTTATAGATGTGTTAAAATGATAGGGTTAGGGTTAGGGTTAGATATATTTTGTGTTCAAATGATAGATTTAGGGTTACATTTAGATATATGGAAGTGTTCAAATGATAGGGTTAGGGTTAGGGTTAGATATATAGATGTGTTCAAATGATAGGGTTAGGGTTAGGGTTAGGGTTAGATATATAGATGTGTTCAAATGATAGAATTAGGGTTAGGGTTATGGTTAGATTTATAGATGTGTTAAAATGATAGGGTTAGGGTTAGGGTTAGATATATTTTGTGTTCAAATGATAGATTTAGGGTTACATTTAGATATATGGAAGTGTTCAAATGATAGAGTTAGGGTTAGGTTCAGATAGATGGATAGATGCTTTCAAATGATAGAGTTAGGGTTCGGGTTAGGGTTAGGGTTAGAGTTAGGGTTAGGGCTGGGGTTAGGGTTAGGGTTAGATATATAGATGTGTTCAAATGATAGAGTTAGGGTTAGGGTAGGGCTAGGGTTAGGTTAGGGTTAGGGTTAGGGTTAGGTTTTGGTTAGGGTTAGGATTACAGTTAGGGTTAGGGTTAGGGTTAGATATAGATGTGTTCAAATGATAGGGTTAGGGATAGGGTTAGATATATAGATGTGTTCAAATAATATAATTAGGGTTGGGGTTAGGGTTAGGGTAAGGGTTAGGGTTAGGGTTAGTTGTTGGTTAGGGTTAGGGTTACAGTTAGGGTTAGGGTTAGGGTTAGGGTTAGATATATATGTGTTCAAACGATTGGGTTAGGGTTAGGTATAGATAGATGGATAGGCGCTTTCAAAGTATAGAATTAGGGTTAGGGTTAGGGTTAGGGTTAGAGTTAGGGTTAGGGTTACATTTAGATATATAGATGTATTCAAATGATAGGGTCGGGATTAGGGTAAGGGTTAGGTTTAGATAGATGGATAGATGCTTTCAAATGATAGAGTTAGGGTTAGGGTTAGGGTTAGGCTTAGGGTTGGGGTTATGGTTAGGTTTTGGTTAGGGTTAAGTTTACAGTTAGGGTTAGGGTAGGGTTATGGTCCGGGTTAGATGTATAAATGTGTTCAAATGATAAAGTTAGGGTTAGGGTTAGGGTTAGATATATAGATGTGTTCAAATGATAGGGTTAGGGTTAGGGTTAGATATATAGAGGTGTTCAAATGATAGAGTTAGGGTTGGGGCTAGGGTTAGGGTTAGGGTTAGTTTAGGGTTAGGTTCTGGCTAGGGTTAGGGTTACAGTTAGGGTTAGGGTTAGGGTTAGATATAGATGTGTTCAAATGATTGTGTTAACGTTAGGTTCAGATAGATGGATAGATGCTTTCAAATTGAAGAGTTAGGGTTAGGGTTAGGGTTAGGGTTCGGGTTAAGGTTAGGGTTAGGGTTAGAGTTAGGGTTAGGGTTAGGGTTGGGGTTAGGGTTAGGGTTAGGGTTAGATATATAGATGTGTTCAAATGATAGAATTAGGGTTAGGGTTATGGTTAGGGTTATGGTTAGATTTATAGATGTGTTAAAATGATAGGGTTAGGGTTAGGGTTAGATATATAGAGGTGTTCAAATGATAGAGTTAGGGTTGGGGTTAGGGTTAGGTTAGGGTTAGTTTAGGGTTAGGTTCTGGTTAGGGTTAGGGTTACAGTTAGGGTTAGGGTTAGGGTTGGGTTAGGGTTAGGGTTAGATATATAGATGTGTTCAAATGATAGATTTAGGGTAGGGTTAAAGTTAGGGTTAGGGTAGGGTTATGGTTCGGGTTAGATATATAAACGTTTTCAAATGAGAAAGTTAGGGTTAGGGTTAGGGATAGATATATAGATGTGTTCAAATGATAGGGTTAGGGTTAGGGTTAGATATATAGATGTGTTCAAATGATAGAGTTAGGGTTAGGTTCAGATAGATGGATAGATGCTTTCAAATGATAGAGTTAGGGTTCGGGTTAGGGTTAGGGTTAGAGTTAGGGTTAGGGTTGGGGTTAGGTTTAGGGTTAGATATATAGATGTGTTCAAATGATAGAGTTAGGGTTAGGGTAGGGCTAGGGTTAGGTTAGGGTTAGGGTTAGGTTTTGGTTAGGGTTAGGATTACAGTTAGGGTTAGGGTTAGGGTTAGGGTTAGATATAGATGTGTTCAAATGATTGGGTTAGGGTTAGGTTCAGATAGATGGATAGATGCTTTCAAATGATAGAGTTAGGGTTCGGGTTAGGGTTAGGGTTAGAGTTAGGGTTAGGGTTGGGGTTAGGGTTAGGGTTAGATATATAGATGTGTTCAAATGATAGAGTTAGGGTTAGGGTAGGGTTAGGGTTAGGATTAGGGTTAGGGTTAGATATATAGATGTGTTCAAATAATAGGGTTAGGAATAAGGTTAGATAAATAGATGTGTTCAAATAATATAATTAGGGTTGGGGTTAGGGTTAAGGTAAGGGTTAGGGTTAGGGTTAGGTGTTGGTTAGGGTTAGGGTTACAGTTAGGGTTAGGGTTAGGGTTAGATATATATGTGTTCAAACGATTGGGTTAGGGTTAGGTATAGATAGATGGATAGGCGCTTTCAAAGTATAGAATTAGGGTTAGGGTTAGGGTTAGGGTTAGAGTTAGGGTTAGGGTTAGGGTTAGGGTTGGGGTTAGGGTTAGATATATAGATGTGTTCAAATGATAGAGTTATGGTTAGGGTTAGATATATAGAAGTGTTCAATTGATTGGGTTAGGGTTAGGTTTAGATAGATGGATAGATTCTTTCAAATGATAGAGTTAGGGTTAGGGTTAGGGTTAGGGATAGGGTTAGGGTTAGGGTCCGGGTTAAGGTTAGGTTAGGGTTAGGGTTAGGGTTAGATATAGATGTGTTCAAATGATTGTGTTAACGTTAGGCTCAGATAGATGGATAGATGCTTTCAAATTAAAGAGTTAGGGTTAGGGTTAGGGTTAGGGTTCGGGTTCGGGTTAGGGTTAGGGTTAGAGTTAGAGTTAGGGTTAGGGTTGGGGTTAGGGTTAGGGTTAGGGTTAGATATATGGATGTGTTCAAATGATAGAGTTAGGGTTAGGGTTAGGGTTAGGTTTATGGTTAGATTTATAGATGTGTTCAAAATGATAGGGTTAGGGTTAGGGTTAGATATATAGTGTGTTCAAATGATAGAGTTAGGGTTAGGGTTAGATATATAGATGAGTTCAAATGTTAGGGTCGGGGTTAGGGCAAGGGTTAGGTTTAGATAGATGGATAGATGCTTTCAAATGATAGAGTTAGGGTTAAGGTTAGGGTTAGAGTTAGGGTTAGGGTTTCAGTTAGGGTTAGGGTTAGATAGATAGATAGGGTTAGGGTTAGAGTTAGGGTTAGAGTAGGGTTAGGGTTAGATATATAGATGTTTTCAAATGATAGGGTTAGGGTTAGGGTGAGATATATAGAAGTTTTAAAATAATAGAGTTAGGGTTAGGGTTAGGGTAGGGTTAGATTAGGGTTAGAGTTAGGGTTAGGGTTAGATTTATAGGGATAGGGTTAGGGTTAGGGTTAGAGTAGGGTTAGGGTTAGACTTATAGATGTTTTCAAATAATAGGGTTAGGGTTAGGGTTAGGTTTTTGTTAGGGTTAGGATTACAGTTGGGGTTAGGGTAGGGTTAGGGTAAGGGTTAGATATATAGATGTGTTCAAATGATAGGGTTAGGGTTAGGGTTAGATACATAAATGTGTTCAAATGATAGAGTTAGGGTTAGGGTTAGGGTTAGGTTAGGGTTAGGTTTTGGTTAGGGTTAGGGTTACAGTTAAGGTTAGGGTAGGGCTAGGGTTAGGGTTAGGTTTAGAAATATAGATGTGTTCAATTGATTGGGTTAGGGTTAGGTTTAGATCGATGGACAGATTCTTTCAAATGATAGAGTTAGGGTTCGGGTTAGGGTTATGGTTAGAGTTATGGTTAGGGTTAGGGTTGGGGTTAGGGTTATGGTTAGATATATAGATGTGTTCAAATGATAGAGTTAGGGTTAGGGTAGGGTTAGGGTTAGGATTAGGGTTAGGGTTATATATATAAATGTGTTCAAATGATAAGGTTAGGGTTAGGGTTAGATATATAGATTTGTTCAAATGATAGAGTTAGAGTTGGGGTTAGGGTTAGGGTTAGGGTTAGGTTAGGGTTAGGTTTTGGTTAGGGTTAGGGTTACAGTTAGGGTTAGGGTTAGGGTTAGATATATATGTGTTCAAATGATTGGGTTAGGGTTAGGTATAGATAGATGGATAGATGCTTTCAAATTATAGAGTTAGGGTTAGGGTTAGGGTTAGGGTTAGAGTTAGGGTTAGGGTTAGGGTTAGGGTTAGGGTCGGGGTTAGATATATAGATGTGTTCAAATGATAGAGTTAGGGTTAGGGTTAGATATATAGAAGTGTTCAATTGATTGGGTTAGGGTTAGGTTTAGATAGATGGATAGATTCTTTCAAATGATAGAGTTAGGGTTAGGGTTAGGGTTAGGGATAGGGTTAGAGTTAGGGTTAGGGTTAGGGTTCGGGTTAGGGTTAGGGTTAGAGTTAGGGTTAGGGTTGGGGTTAGGGTTAGGGTTAGGGTTAGATATATAGATGTGTTCAAATGATAGATTTAGGGTTAGGGTTACAGTTAGGGTTAGGGTAGGGTTATGGTTCGGGTTAGATATATAAAGGTTTTCAAATGATAGTGTTAGGGTTAGGGTTAGATAAATAGATGTGTTTAAATGATAGAGTTAGGGTTGGGGTTAGGGTTAGGGTTAGGGTTAGGGTTAGGGTAGGGTTAGAGTTAGGGTTAGATATATAGATGTGTTCAAATGATAGGGTTAGGGTTAGGGTTAGATATATAGATGTGTTCAAATGATAGAGTTAGGGTTGGGGTTAGGGTTAGGGTTAGTTTAGGGTTAGGTTCTGGTTAGGGTTAAGGTTACAGTAAGGGATAGGGTTAGGGCTAGATATAGATGTGTTCAAATTATTGTGTTATTGTTAGGTTCAGATAGATGGATAGATGCTTTCAAATTATAGAGTTAGGGTTAGGGTTAGAGTTAGATATATAGATGTGTTCAAATGATAGAGTTAGGGTTAGGGTTATCGTTATGGTTAGATTTATAGATGTGTTAAAATGATAGGGTTAGGGTTAGGGTTAGATATATAGTGTGTTCAAATGATAGAGTTAGGGTTAGGGTTACGGTTAGATATATGGAAGAGTTCAAATGATAGGGTTAGGGTTAGGGTTAGATATATAGATGTGTTCAAATGATAGGGTCGGGGTTAGGGTAAGGGTTAGGTTGAGATAGATGATAGATGCTTTCAAATGATAGAGTTAGGGTTAAGGTTAGGGTTAGAGTTAGAGTTAGGGTTTCAGTTAGGGATAGGGTTAGATAGATAGAAAGGGTTAGGGTTAGGGTTAGAGTAGGGTTAGGGTTAGACATTTAGATGATTTCAAATGGTAGGTTTGGGGTTAGGGTGAGATATATAGAAGTGTTCAAATGATAGAGTTAGGGTTAGGGTAGGGTTAGATTAGGGTTAGGGTTAGGGTTAGATTTATAGATATGTTCAAATAATAGGGTTAGGGTTAGGTTTAGGGTTAGGGTTAGAGTTAGAGTTAGGGTTAGGGTTAGGTTTAGGGTTACAGTTAGGGTTGGGGTTAGATATGTAGATGTGTTCAAATGATAAAGTTAAGGTTAGGGTTAGATTTATAGATGTGTTCAAATGATGGGATTAGGGTTAGGGTTAGATATATAAATTTGTTCAAGTGATAGAGTTAGGGTTAGGGTTAGGGTTAGGTTAGGGTTAGGTTTTCGTTAGGGTTAGGGTTACAGTTAGGGTTAGGGTAGGGTTAGGGTTAGATATATAGATGTGTTAGGGTTATGGTTAGGGTTGGGGTTAGATATATAGATGTGTTCAAAAGATAGAGTTAGGGTTAGGGTTGGGTTAGGATTAGGGTTAGGGTTAGGATTAGGGTTAGAGTTAGGGTTACAGTTAGGGTTAGGGTAGGGTTAGGCTTAGAAATATAGATGTGTTCAAATAATAGCGTTAGGGTTAGGGTTAGATATATAAATGTGTTCAAATGATAGGGTTAGGGTTAGGGTTAGGTTAGGGTTAGGTTTTGGTTAGGTTTAGGGTTACAGTTAGGGTTACAGTAGGGTTAGGGTAAGGGTTAGATATATAGATGTGATCAAATGATAGAGTTAGGGTTAGGGTTATATATATAGAAGTGTTCAAATGATAGGGTTAGGGTTAGGGTTAGATATATAGATATGTTCGAATGATAGAGTTAGGGTTGGGGTTAGGGTTAGGGTTAGGGTTAGGGTTAGGTTACGGTTAGGGTTAGGTTTTGGTTAAGGTTAGGATTACAGTTGGGGTTAGGTTTAGGGTTCGGGTTAGATATAGGTGTGGTCAAATGATTGGGTTAGGGTTAGGTTCAGATAGATGGATAGATGCTTTCAAATTATAGAGTCAGGGTTAAGGTTAGGGTTAGAGTTAGAGTTAGGGTTAGGGTTAGATATATAGATGTGTTCAAATGATAGAGTTTGGGTTAGGGTTAGGGTTATGGTTAGATTTATAGATGTGTTAAAATGATAGGGTTAGGTTTAGGGTTAGATATATAGTGTGTTCAAATGATAGAGTTAGGGTTAGGGTTACATTTAGATATATAGATGGGTTCAAATGATAGGGTCGGGATTAGGGTAAGGGTTAGGTTTAGATAGATGGATAGATGCTTTCAAATGATAGAGTTAGGGTTAGGATTAGGGTTAGGGTTAGGCTTAGGGTTGGGGTTAGGGTTAGGGTTAGGTTTTGGTTAGGGTTAAGTTTACAGTTAGGGTTAGAGTAGGGTTATGGTCCGGGTTAGATGTATAAATGTGTTCAAATGATAAAGTTAGGGTTAGGGTTAGGGTTAGATATATAGATGTGTTCAAATGATAGGGTTAGGGTTGGGGTTAGGGTTAGGGTTAGGGTTAGTTTAGGGTTAGGTTCTGGTTAGGGTTAGGGTTACAGTTAGGGTTAAGGTTAGGGTTAGATATAGATGTGTTCAAATGATTGTGTTAACGTTAGGTTCAGATAGATGGATAGATGCTTTCAAATTAAAGAGTTAGGGTTAGGGTTAGGGTTAGGGTTCGGGTTAAGGTTAGGGTTAGGGTTAGAGTTAGGGTTAGGGTTAGGGATAGATATGTAGATGTGTTCAAATGATAGGGTTAGGGTTAGGGTTAGATATATAGATGTGTTCAAATGATAGAGTTAGGGTTGGGGTTAGGGTTAGGGTTAGAGTTAGGGTTAGGGTTAGGGTTAGGGTTGGGGTTAGGGTTATGGTTAGATATATAGATGTGTTCAAATGATAGAGTTAGGGTTAGGGTAGGGTTAGGGTTAGGATTAGGGTTAGGGTTAGTTATAGATGTGTTCAAATGATAGGGTTAGGGATAGGGTTAGATATATAGATGTATTCAAATGATAGAGTTAGGGTTGGGGTTAGGGTTAGGGTAAGGGTTAGGGTTAGGGTTAGGTTAGGGTTAGGTTTTGGTTAGGGTTAGGGTTACAGTTAGGGTTGGGGTTAGGGTTAGATATATATGTGTTCAAATGATTGGGTTAGGGTTAAGGTTAGGGTTAGAGTTAGAGTTAGGGTTAGGGTTAGATATATAGATGTGTTCAAATGATAGAGTTAGGGTTAGGGTTAGGGTTATAGTTAGATTTATAGATGTGTTAAAATGATAGTGTTAGGTTTAGGGTTAGATATATAGTGTGTTCAAATGATAGAGTTAGGGTTAGGGTTACATTTAGATATATAGATGTATTCAAATGATAGGGTCGGGATTAGGGTAAGGGTTAGGTTTAGATAGATGGATAGATGCTTTCAAATGATAGAGTTAGGGTTAGGGTTAGGTTAGGCTTAGGGTTGGGGTTATGGTTTGGTTTTGGTTAGGGTTAAGTTTACAGTTAGGGTTAGGGTAGGGTTATGGTCCGGGTTAGATGTATAAATGTGTTCAAATGATAAAGTTAGGGTTAGGGTTAGATATATAGATGTGTTCAAATGATAGGGTTAGGGTTAGGGTTAGATATATAGAGGTGTTCAAATGATAGAGTTAGGGTTGGGGCTAGGGTTAGGGTTAGGGTTAGTTTAGGGTTAGGTTCTGGTTAGGGTTAGGGTTACAGTTAGGGTTAGGGTTAGGGTTAGATATAGATGTGTTCAAATGATTGTGTTAACGTTAGGTTCAGATAGATGGATAGATGCTTTCAAATTAAAGAGTTAGGGTTAGGGTTAGGGTTAGGGTTCGGGTTAGGGTTAGGGTTAGGGTTAGGGTTAGAGTTAGGGTTAGGGTTAGGGTTGGGGTTATGGTTAGGGTTATGGTTAGATATATAGATGTGTTAAAATGATTGGGTTAGGGTTAGGGTTAGATATATTTTGTGTTCAAATGATAGATTTAGGGTTACATTTAGATATATGGAAGTGTTCAAATGATAGGGTTAGGGTTAGGGTTAGATATATAGATGTGTTCAAATGATAGGGTTAGGGTTAGGGTTAGATATATAGAGGTGTTCAAATGATAGAGTTAGGGTTGGCGTTAGGGTTAGGTTTAGGGTTAGTTTAGGGTTAGGTTCTGGTTAGGGTTAGGGTTACAGTTAGGGTTAGGGTTAGGGTTGGGGTTAGGGTTATGGTTAGATATATAGATGTGTTGAAATGATAGATTTAGGGTTAGGGTTAAAGTTAGGGTTAGGGTAGGGTTATGGTTCGGGTTAGATATATAAACGTTTTCAAATGAGAAAGTTAGGGTTAGGGTTAGGGATAGATATATAGATGTGTTCAAATGATAGGGTTAGGGTTAGGGTTAGATATATAGATGTGTTCAAATGATAGAGTTAGGGTTAGGTTCAGATAGATGGATAGATGCTTTCAAATGATAGAGTTAGGGTTCGGGTTAGGGTTAGGGTTAGAGTTAGGGTTAGGGTTGGGGTTAGGGTTAGGGTTAGATATATAGATGTGTTCAAATGATAGAGTTAGGGTTAGGGTTAGGGTTAGGGTAAGGGTTAGGGTTAGGGTTAGGTTTTGGTTAGGGTTAGGATTACAGTTAGGGTTAGGGTTAGGGTTAGATATAGATGTGTTCAAATGATAGGGTTAGGGATAGGGTTAGATATATAGATGTGTTCAAATAATATAATTAGGGTTGGGGTTAGGGTTAGGGTAAGGGTTAGGGTTAGGGTTAGGTGTTGGTTAGGGTTAGGGTTACAGTTAGGGTTAGGGTTAGGGTTATATATATATGTGTTCAAACGATTGGGTTAGGGTTAGGTATAGATAGATGGATAGGCGCTTTCAAAGTATAGAATTAGGGTTAGGGTTAGGGTTAGGGTTAGAGTTAGGGTTAGGGTTACATTTAGATATATAGATGTATTCAAATGATAGGGTCGGGATTAGGGTAAGGGTTAGGTTTAGATAGATGGATAGATGCTTTCAAATGATAGAGTTAGGGTTAGGGTTAGGGTTAGGGTTAGGCTTAGGGTTGGGGTTATGGTTAGGTTTTGGTTAGGGTTAAGTTTACAGTTAGGGTTAGGGTAGGGTTATGGTCCGGGTTAGATGTATAAATGTGTTCAAATGATAAAGTTAGGGTTAGGGTTAGGGTTAGATATATAGATGTGTTCAAATGATAGGGTTAGGGTTAGGGTTAGATATATAGAGGTGTTCAAATGATAGAGTTAGGGTTGGGGCTAGGGTTAGGGTTAGGGTTAGTTTAGGGTTAGGTTCTGGTTAGGGTTAGGGTTAAAGTTAGGGTTAGGGTTAGATATAGATGTGTTCAAATGATTGTGTTAACGTTAGGTTCAGATAGATGGATAGATGCTTTCAAATTAAAGAGTTAGGGTTAGGGTTAGGGTTAGGGTTCGAGTTAGGGTTAGGGTTAGGGTTAGGGTTAGAGTTAGGGTTAGGGTTAGGGTTGGGGTTAGGGTTAGGGTTAGGGTTAGATATATAGATGTGTTCAAATGATAGAATTAGGGTTAGGGTTATGGTTAGGGTTATGGTTAGATTTATAGATGTGTTAAAATGATAGGGTTAGGGTTAGGGTTAGATTTATTTTGTGTTCAAATGATAGATTTAGGGTTACATTTAGATATATGGAAGTGTTCAAATGATAGGGTTAGGGTTAGGGTTAGATATATAGATGTGTTCAAATGATAGGGATAGGGTTAGGGTTAGATATATAGAGGTGTTCAAATGATAGAGTTAGGGTTGGGGTTAGGGTTAGGTTTAGGGTTAGTTTAGGGTTAGGTTCTGGTTAGGGTTAGGGTTACAGTTAGGGTTAGGGTTAGGGTTGGGGTTAGGGTTAGGGTTAGATATATAGATGTGTTCAAATGATAGATTTAGGGTTAGGGTTAAAGTTAGGGTTAGGGTAGGGTTTATGGTTCGGGTTAGATATATAAACGTTTTCAAATGAGAAAGTTAGGGTTAGGGTTAGGGATAGATATATAGATGTGTTCAAATGATAGGGTTAGGGTTAGGGTTAGATATATAGATGTGTTCAAATGATAGAGTTAGGGTTAGGTTCAGATAGATGGATAGATGCTTTCAAATGATAGAGTTAGGGTTCGAGTTAGGGTTAGGGTTAGAGTTAGGGTTAGGGTTGGGGTTAGGGTTAGGGTTAGATATATGGATGTTTTCAAATGATAGAGTTAGGGTTAGGGTAGGGCTAGGGTTAGGTTAGGGTTAGGGTTAGGTTTTGGTTAGGGTTAGAATTACAGTTAGGGTTAGGGTTAGGGTTAGGGTTAGATATAGATGTGTTCAAATGATTGGGTTAGGGTTAGGTTCAGATAGATGGATAGATGCTTTCAAATGATAGAGTTAGGGTTCGGGTTAGGGTTAGGGTCAGAGTTAGGGTTAGGGTTGGGGTTAGGGTTAGGGTTAGATATATAGATGTGTTCAAATGATAGAGTTAGGGTTAGGGTAGGGTTAGGGTTAGGATTAGGGTCAGGGTTAGATATATAGATGTGTTCAAATAATAGGGTTAGGGATAGGGTTAGATATATAGATGTGTTCAAATAATAAATTAGGGTTGGGGTTAGGGTTAGGGTAAGGGTTAGGGTTAGGGTTAGGTGTTGGTTAGGGTTAGGGTTACAGTTAGGGTTAGGGTTAGGGTTAGATATATATGTGTTCAAACGATTGGGTTAGGGTTAGGTATAGATAGATGGATAGGCGCTTTCAAAGTATAGAATTAGGGTTAGGGTTAGGGTTGGGGTTAGGGTTAGATATATAGATGTGTTCAAATAATAGGGTTAGGGATAGGGTTAGATATATAGATGTGTTCAAATAATATAATTAGGGTTGGGGTTAGGGTTAGGGTAAGGGTTAGGGTTAGGGTTAGGTTTTGGTTAGGGTTAAGTTTACAGTTAGGGTTAGGGTAGGGTTATGGTCCGGGTTAGATGTATAAATGTGTTCAAATGATAAAGTTAGGGTTAGGGTTAGGGTTAGATATATAGATGTATTCAAATGATAGGGTTAGGGTTAGGGTTAGATATATAGAGGTTTTCAAATGATAGAGTTAGGGTTGGGGCTAGGGTTAGGGTTAGGGTTACAGTTAGGGTTAGGGTTAGGGTTAGGGTTCGGGTTAGGGTTAGGGTTAGAGTTAGGGTTAGGGTTAGGGTTGGGGTTAGGGTTAGGGTTAGGGTTAGATATATAGATGTGTTCAAATGATAGAATTAGGGTTAGGGTTATGGTTAGATTTATAGATGTGTTAAAATGATAGGGTTAGGGTTAGGGTTAGATATATTTTGTGTTCAAATGATAGATTTAGGGTTACATTTAGATATATGGAAGTGTTCAAATGATAGGGTTAGGGTTAGGGTTAGATATATAGATGTGTTCAAATGATAGGGTTAGGGTTAGGGTTAGATATATAGAGGTGTTCAAATGATAGAGTTAGGGTTGGGGTTAGGGTTAGGTTTAGGGTTAGTTTAGGGTTAGGTTCTGGTTAGGGTTAGGGTTACAGTTAGGGTTAGGGTTAGGGTTGGGGTTAGGGTTAGGGTTAGATATATAGATGTGTTCAAATGATAGAGTTAGGGTTAGGGTTGGGGTTAGGGTTAGGGTTAGATATATAGATGTGTTCAAATGATAGAGTTAGGGTTAGGGTAGGGTTAGGGTTAGGATTAGGGTCAGGGTTAGATATATAGATGTGTTCAAATAATAGGGTTAGGGATAGGGTTATATATATAGATGTGTTCAAATAATATAATCAGGGTTGGGGTTAGGGTTAGGGTAAGGGTTAGGGTTAGGGTTAGGTGTTGGTTAGGGTTAGGGTTACAGTTAGGGTTAGGGTTAGGGTTAGATATATATGTGTTCAAACGATTGGGTTAGGGTTAGGTATAGATAGATGGATAGGCGCTTTCAAAGTATAGAATTAGGGTTAGGGTTAGGGTTAGGGTTAGGGTTAGAGTTAGGGTTAGAGTTAGGGTTAGGGTTAGGGTTAGGGTTGGGGTTAGGGTTAGATATATAGATGTGTTCAAATGATAGAGTTATGGTTAGGGTTAGTTATATAGAAGTGTTCAATTGATTGGGTTAGGGTAGGTTTAGATAGATGGATAGATTCTTTCAAATGATAGAGTTAGGGTTAGGGTTAGGGTTAGGGATAGGGTTAGGGTTAGGGTTAGGGTCCGGGTTAAGGTTAGGTTAGGGTTAGGGTTAGGGTTAGATATAGATGTGTTCAAATGATTGTGTTAACTTTAGGCTCAGATAGATGGATAGATGCTTTCAAATTAAAGAGTTAGGGTTAGGGTTAGGGTTAGGTTTCGGGTTCGGGTTAGGGTTAGGGTTAGAGTTAGGGTTAGGGTTAGGGTTGGGGTTAGGGTTAGGGTTAGGGTTAGATATATGGATGTGTTCAAATGATAGAGTTAGGGTTAGGGTTAGGGTTAGGTTTATGGTTAGATTTATAGATGTGTTTAAAATGATAGGGTTAGGGTTAGGGTTAGATATATAGTGTGTTCAAATGATAGAGTTAGGGTTAGGGTTAGATATATAGATGTGTTCAAATGTTAGGGTCGGGGTTAGGGCAAGGGTTAGGTTTAGATAGATTTGTAGATGCTTTCAAATGATAGAGTTAGGGTTAAGGTTAGGGTTAGAGTTAGGGTTAGGGTTTCAGTTAGGGTTAGGGTTAGATAGATAGATAGGGTTAGGGTTAGGGTTAGGGTTAGAGTAGGGTTAGGGTTAGATATATAGATGTTTTCAAATGATAGGGTTAGGGTTAGGGTGAGATATATAGAAGTGTTAAAATAATAGAGTTAGGGTTAGGGTTAGGGTAGGGTTAGATTAGGGTTAGAGTTAGGGTTAGGGTTAGATTTATAGGGATAGGGTTAGGGTTAGGGTTAGAGTAGGGTTAGGGTTAGACTTATATATGTTTTCAAATAATAGGGTTAGGGTTAGGTTTTTGTTAGGGTTAGGATTACAGTTGGGGTTAGGGTAGGGTTAGGGTAAGGGTTAGATATATAGATGTGTTCAAACGATAGGGTTAGGGTTAGATACATAAATGTGTTCAAATGATAGAGTTAGGGTTAGGGTTAGGGTTAGGTTTTGGTTAGGGTTAGGGTTACAGTTAAGGTTAGGGTAGGGCTAGGGTTAGGGTTAGGTTTAGAAATATAGATGTGTTCAATTGATTGGGTTAGGGTTAGGTTTAGATCGATGGACAGATTCTTTCAAATGATAGAGTTAGGGTTCGGGTTAGGGTTATGGTTAGAGTTATGGTTAGGGTTACGGTTGGGGTTAGGGTTATGGTTAGATTTATAGATGTGTTCAAATGATAGAGTTAGGGTTAGGGTAGGGTTAGGGTTAGGATTAGGGTTAGGTTATATATATAAATGTGTTCAATTGATAAGTGTAGGGTTAGGGTTAGATATATAGATTTGTTCAAATGATAGAGTTAGAGTTGGGGTTAGGTTTAGGGTTAGGGTTAGGTTAGGGTTAGGTTTTGGTTAGGGTTAGGGTTACAGTTAGGGTTAGGGTTAGGGTTAGATATATATGTGTTCAAATGATTGGGTTAGGGTTAGGTATAGATAGATGGATAGATGCTTTCAAATTATAGAGTTAGGGTTAGGGTTAGGGTTAGGGTTAGAGTTAGGGTTAGGGTTAGGGTTAGGGTTAGGGTCGGGGTTAGATATATAGATGTGTTCAAATGATAGAGTTAGGGTTTGGGTTAGATATATAGAAGTGTTCAATTGATTGGGTTAGGGTTAGGTTTAGATGGATGGATAGATTCTTTCAAATGATAGAGTTAGGGTTAGGGTTAGGGATAGGGTTAGAGTTAGGGTTAGGGTTAGGGTTCGGGTTAGGGTTAGGGTTAGAGTTAGGGTTAGGGTTGGGGTTAGGGTTAGGGTTAGGGTTAGATATATAGATGTGTTCAAATGATAGATTTAGGGTTAGGGTTAGAGTTAGGGTTAGGGTAGGGTTATGGTTCGGGTTAGATATATAAAGGTTTTCAAATGATAGGGTTAGGGTTAGGGTTAGATATATAGATGTGTTTAAATGATAGAGTTAGGGTTGGGGTTAGGGTTAGGGCTAGGGTTAGGTTAGGGTTAGGGTTAGGTTTTGGTTAGGGTTAGGATTACAGTTAGGGTTAGGGTTAGGGTTAGATATAGATGTGTTCAAATGATTGGGTTAGGGTTAGGTTCAGATAGATGGAAAGATGCTTTCAAATGATAGAGTTAGGGTTCGGGTTAGGGTTAGGGTTAGAGTTAGGGTTAGGGTTGGGGTTAGGGTTATGGTTAGATATATAGATGTGTTCAAATGATAGAGTTAGGGTTAGGGTAGGGTTAGGGTTAGGATTAGGGTTAGGGTTAGATATATAGATGTATTCAAATGATAGGGTTAGGGTTAGGGTTAGATATATAGATGTGTTCAAATGATAGAGTTAGGGTTGGGGTTAGGGTTAGGGTTAGGGTAAGGGTTAGGGTTAGGGTTAGGTTAGGGTTAGGTTTTGGTTAGGGTTAGGATTACAGTTAGGGTTAGGGTTAGGGGTAGGGTTAGATATATATGTGTTCAAATGATTGGGTTAGGGTTAGGTATAGATAGATGGATAGATGCTTTCAAAGTATAGAGTTAGGGTTAGAGTTAGGGTTAGGGTTAGGGTTAGAGTTAGGGTCAGGGTTAGGGTTAGGGTTAGGGTTAGGGTTGGGGTTAGGGTTAGGGTCAGGGTTAGATATATAGATGTGTTCAAATGATAGAGTTAGGGTTAGGGTTAGATATATAGAAGTGTTCAATTGATTGGGTTAGGGTTAGGTTTAGATAGATGGATAGATTCTTCCAAATGATAGAGTTAGGGTTAGGGTTAGGGTTAGGTATAGAGTTAGGGTTAGGGTTAGGGTTCGGGTTAAGGTTAGGGTTAGAGTTAGAGTTAGAGTTAGGGTTAGGGTTAGATATAGATGTGTTCAAATGATAGGGTTAGGGTTAGGGTTAGATATATAGATGTGTTCAAATGATAGAGTTATGGTTGGGGTTAGGGTTAGGGCTAGGGTTAGGTTAGGGTTAGGGTTAGGTTTTGGTTAGGGTTAGGATTACAGTTAGGGTTAGGGTTAGATATAGATGTGTTCAAATGATTGGGTTAGGGTTAGGTTCAGATAAATGGATAGATGCTTTAAAGTTATACAGTTAGGGTTAGGGTTAGGGTTAGGGTTAGAGTTAGAGTTAGGGTTAGGGTTAGGGTTGGGGTTAGGGTTAGATTTATAGATGTGTTAAAATGATAGGGTTAGGTTTAGGGTTAGATATATAGTGTGTTCAAATGATAGAGTTAGGGTTAGGGTTACATTTAGATATATAGATGTGTTCAAATGATAAGGTCGGGATTAGGGTAAGGGTTAGGTTTAGAAAGATGGATAGATGCTTTCAAATGATAGAGTTATGGTTAGGGTTAGGGATAGGCTTAGGGTTGGGGTTAGGGTTAGGTTTTGGTTAGGTTTAAGTTTACAGTTAGGGTTAGGGTAGGGTTATGGTACGGGTTAGATGTATAAATGTGTTCAAATGATAAAGTTAGGGTTAGGGTTAGGGTTAGATATATAGATGTGTTCAAATGATAGGGTTAGGGTTAGGGTTAGATATATAGAGGTGTTCAAATGATAGAGTTAGGGTTGGGGCTAGGGTTAGGGTTAGGGTTAGTTTAGGGTTAGGTTCTGGTTAGGGTTAGGGTTACAGTTAGGGTCAGGGTTAGGGATAGATACAGATGTGTTCAAATGATTGTGTTAACGTTTGGTTCAGATAGATGGATAGATGCTTTCAAATTAAAGAGTTAGGGTTAGGGTTAGGGTTAGGGTTCGGGTTAGGGTTAGGGTTAGAGTTAGGGTTAGGGTTAGGGTTGGGGTTAGGGTTAGGGTTAGATATATAGATGTGTTCAAATGATAGAATTAGGGTTAGGGTTATGGTTAGGGTTATGGTTAGATTTACAGATGTGTTAAAATGATAGGGTTAGGGTTAGGGTTAGATATATTTTGTTTTCAAAAGATAGATTTAGGGTTACATTTAAATATATGGAAGTGTTCAAATGAAAGGGTTAGGGTTAGGGTTAGATATATAGATGTGTTCAAATGATAGGGTTAGGGTTAGGGTTAGATATATAGAGGTGTTCAAATGATAGAGTTAGGGTTGGGGTTAGGGTTAGGTTTAGGGTAAGTTTAGGGTTAGGTTCTGGTTAGGGTTAGGGTTACAGTTAGGGTTAGGGTTAGGGTTGGGGTTACGGTTAGGGTTAGATATATAGATGTGTTAAAATGATAGATTTAGGGTTAGGGTTAAAGTTAGGGTTAGGGTAGGGTTATGGTTCGGGTTAGATATATAAACGTTTTCAAATGAGAAAGTTAGGGTTAGGGATAGATATATAGATGTGTTCAAATGATAGGGTTATGGTTAGGGTTAGATATATAGATGTGTTCAAATGATAGAGTTAGGGTTGGGGTTAGGGTTAGGGTTAGGGCTAGGGTTAGGTTAGGGTTAGGGTTAGGTTTTGGTTAGGGTTAGGATTACAGTTAGGGTTAGGGTTAGGGTTAGGGTTAGGGTTAGATATAGATGTGTTCAAATGATTGGGTTAGGGTTAGGTTCAGATAGATGGATAGATGCTTTCAAATGATAGAGTTAGGGTTCGGGTTAGGGTTAGGGTTAGAGTTAGGGTTAGGGTTGGGGTTAGGGTTAGGGTTAGATATATAGATGTGTTCAAATGATAGAGTTAGGGTTAGGGTAGGGTTAGGGTTAGGATTAGGGTTAGGGTTAGATATATAGATGTGTTCAAATGATAGGGTTAGGGATAGGGTTAGATATATAGATGTGTTTAAATAATATAATTAGGGTTGGGGTTAGGGTTAGGGTAAGGGTTAGGGTTAGGGTTAGGTGTTGGTTAGGGTTAGGGTTACAGTTAGGGTTAGGGTTAGGGTTTGATATATATGTGTTCAAATGATTGGGTTAGGGTTAGGTATAGATAGATGGATAGGAGCTTTCAAAGTATAGAATTAGGGTTAGGGTTAGGGTTAGGGTTAGGGTTAGAGTTAGGGTTAGGGTTAGGGTTAGGGTTGGGGTTAGGGTTAGATGTGTTCAAATGATAGAGTTAGGGTTAGGGTTAGATATATAGAAGTGTTCAATTGATTGGGTTAGGGTTAGGTTTAGATAGATGGATAGATTCTTTCAAATGATAGAGTTAGGGTTAGGGTTAGGGTTAGGGTTAGGGATAGGGTTAGGGTTAGGGTCCGGGTTAAGGTTAGGTTAGGGTTAGGGTTAGGGTTAGATATAGATGTGTTCAAATGATTGTGTTAACGTTAGGCTCAGATAAATGGATAGATGCTTTCAAATTAAAGAGTTAGGGTTAGGGTTAGGGTTCGGGTTCGGGTTCGGGTTAGGGTTAGGGTTAGAGTTAGAGTTAGGGTTAGGGTTAGGGTTGGGGTTAGGGTTAGGGTTAGGGTTAGATATATGGATGTGTTCAAATGATAGAGTTAGGGTTAGGGTTAGGGTTAGGTTTATGGTTAGATTTATAGATGTGTTAAAATGATAGGGTTAGGGTTATGGTTAGATATATAGTGTGTTCAAATGATAGAGTTAGGCTTAGGGTTAGATATATAGATGTGTTCAAATGATAGGGTCGGGGTTAGGGCAAGGGTTAGGTTTAGATAGATCTATAGATGCTTTCAAATGATAGAGTTAGGGTTAAGGTTAGGGTTAGAGTTAGGGTTAGGGTTTCAGTTAGGGTTAGGGTTAGATAGATAGACAGGGTTTTGGTTAGGGTTAGGGTTAGGGTTAGAGTAGGGTTAGGGTTAGATATATAGATGTTTTCAAATGATAGGGTTAGGGTTAGGGTAGGGTTAGATTAGGGTTAGAGTTAGGGTTAGGGTTAGATTTATAGGGATAGGGTTAGGGTTAGGGTTAGAGTAGGGTTAGGGTTAGACTTATAGATGTTTTCAAATAATAGGGTTAGGGTTAGGGTTAGGTTTTGGTTAGGGTTAGGATTACAGTTGGGGTTAGGGTAGGGTTAGGGTAAGGGTTAGATATATAGATGTGTTCAAATGATAGGGTTAGGGTTAGGGTTAGATACATAAATGTGTTCAAATGATAGAGTTAGGGTTAGGGTTAGGGTTAGGTTAGGGTTAGGTTTTGGTTAGGGTTAGGGTTACAGTTAAGGTTAGGGTAGGGCTAGGGTTAGGGTTAGGTTTAGAAATATAGATGTGTTCAATTGATTGGGTTAGGGTTAGGTTTAGATCGATGGATAGATTCTTTCAAATGATAGAGTTAGGGTTCGGGTTAGGGTTATGGTTAGAGTTATGGTTAGGGTTAGGGTTGGGGTTAGGGTTATGGTTAGATATATAGATGTGTTCAAATGATGGAGTTAGGGTTAGGGTAGGGTTAGGGTTAGGATTAGGGTTAGGGTTATATATATAAATGTGTTCAAATGATAGGGTTAGGGTTGGGGTTAGGGTTAGGGTTAGGGTTAGGTTAGGGTTAGGTTTTGGTTAGGGTTAGGGTTAGAGTTAGGGTTAGGGTTAGGGTTAGATATATATGTGTTCAAATGATTGGGTTAGGGTTAGGTATAGATAGATGGATAGATGCTTTCAAATTATAGAGTTAGGGTTAGGGTTAGGGTTAGGGTTAGAGTTAGGGTTAGGGTTAGGGTTAGGGTTAGGGTGGGGGGTTAGATATATAGATGTGTTCAAATGATAGAGTTAGGGTTAGGGTTAGATATATAGAAGTGTTCAATTGATTGGGTTAAGGTTAGGTTTAGATAGATGGATAGATTCTTTCAAATGATAGAGTTAGGGTTAGGGTTAGGGATAGGGTTAGGGTTAGGGTTAGGATTAGGGTTAGGGTTCGGGTTAGGGTTAGGGTTAGGGTTAGGGTTAGAGTTAGGGTTAGGGTTGGGGTTAGGGTTAGGGTTAGGGTTAGATATATAGATGTGTTCAAATGATAGATTTAGGGTTAGGGTTACAGTTAGGGTTAGGGTAGGGTTATGGTTCGGGTTAGATGTATAAAGGTTTTCAAATGATAGGGTTAGGGTTAGGGTTAGATATATAGATGTTTTTAAATGATAGAGTTAGGGTTGGGGTTAGGGTTAGGGCTAGGGTTAGGTTAGGGTTAGGGTTAGGTTTTGGTTAGGGTTAGGATTACAGTTAGGGTTAGGGTTAGGGTTAGATATAGATGTGTTCAAATGATTGGGTTAGGGTTAGGTTCAGATAGATGGATAGATGCTTTCAAATGATAGAGTTAGGGTTCGGGTTAGGGTTAGGGTTAGGGTTAGAGTTAGGGTTAGGTTTAGGGTTAGGGTTGTGGTTAGGGTTATGGTTAGATATATAGATGTGTTTAAATGATAGAGTTAGGGTTAGGGTAGGGTTAGGGTTAGGATTAGGGTTAGGGTTAGACATATAGATGTATTCAAATGATAGGGTTAGGGTTAGGGTTAGATATATAGATGTGTTCAAATGATAGAGTTAGGGTTGGGGTTAGGGTTAGGGTTAGGGTAAGGGTTAGGGTTAGGGTTAGGTTAGGGTTAGGTTTTGGTTAGGGTTAGGGTTACAGTTAGGGTTAGGGTTAGGTTTAGATATATATGTGTTCAAATGATTGGGTTAGGGTTAGGTATAGATAGATGGATAGATACTTTCAAAGTATAGAGTTAGGATCAGGATTTGGGTTAGGGTTAGGGTTGGGTGTTTAGGGTTAGGGTTAGGGTCAGGGTTAGATATATAGATGTGTTCAAATGATTGGGTTAGGGTTAGGTTTAGATAGATGGATAGATTCTTTCAAATGAAAGAGTTAGGGTTAGGGTTAGGGTTAGGGTTAGGGTTAGGTTTTGGTTAGGGTTAGGGTTACAGTTAGGGTTAGGGTAGGGTTATGGTTCGGGTTAGATATATAAATGTGTTCAAATGATAAAGTTAGGGTTAGAGTTAGGGTTAGATATATAGATGTGTTCAAATGATAGGGTTAGGGTTAGGGTTAGATATATAGAAGTGTTCAAATGATAGAGTTAGGGTTGGGGTTAGGGTTAGGGTTAGTTTAGGGTTAGGTTCTGGTTAGGGTTAGGGTTACAGTAAGGGCTAGGGTTAGGGTTAGATATAGATGTGTTCAAATTATTGTGTTAGGGTTAGGTTCAGATAGATGGATAGTTGCTTTCAAATTATAGTTAGGGTTAGGGTTAGGGTTAGGGTTAGGGTTAGGGTTAGTGTTAGGGTTAGAGTTAGAGTTAGAGTTAGAGTTAGGGTTAGGGTTAAGGTTAGATGTATAGATGTGTTCAAATGATAGAGTTAGGGTTAGGGTTAGGGTTATGGTTAGATTTATAGATGTGTTAAAATGATAGGGTTAGGGTTAGGGTTAGGTTTTGGTTAGTGTTAAGTTTACAGTTAGGGTTAGGGTAGGGTTATGGTTCGGGTTAGATGTATAAATGTGTTCAAATGATAGAGTTAGGGTTGGGGTTAGGGTTAGGGTTAGGGTTAGTTTAGGGTTAGGTTCTGGTTAGGGTTAGGGTTACAGTTAGGGTTAGGGTTAGGTTTCGGGTTCGGGTTAGGGTTAGGGTTAGGGTTAGAGTAAGAGTTAGGGTTAGGGTTAGGGTTGGGGTTAGGGTTAGGGTTAGGGTTAGATATATAGATTTGTTCAAATGATAGAGTTAGGGTTAGGGTTAGGGTTAGGGTTATGGTTAGATTTATAGATGTGTTAAAATGATAGGGTTAGGGTTAGGGTTAGATATATTGTGTGTTCAAATGATAGAGTTAGGGTTAGGGTTAGATATATAGATGTGTTCAAATGATAGGGTTAGGGATAGGGTTAGATATATAGATGTGTTTAAATAATATAATTAGGGTTGGGGTTAGGGTTAGGGTAAGGGTTAGGGTTAGGGTTAGGTGTTGGTTAGGGTTAGGGTTACAGTTAGGGTTAGGGTTAGGGTTTGATATATATGTGTTCAAATGATTGGGTTAGGGTTAGGTATAGATAGATGGATAGGCGCTTTCAAAGTATAGAATTAGGGTTAGGGTTAGGGTTAGGGTTAGAGTTAGGGTTAGGGTTAGGGTTAGGGTTGGGGTTAGGGTTAGATATATAGATGTGTTCAAATGATAGAGTTAGGGTTAGGGTTAGATATATAGAAGTGTTCAATTGATTGGGTTAGGGTTAGGTTTAGATAGATGGATAGATTCTTTCAAATGATAGAGTTAGGGTTAGGGTTAGGGTTAGGGATAGGGATAGGGTTAGGGTTAGGGTTAGGGTTAGGGTTAGGGTTAGGGTCCGGGTTAAGGTTAGGTTAGGGTTAGGGTTAGGGTTAGATATAGATGTGTTCAAATGATTGTGTTAACGTTAGGTTCAGATAGATGGATAGATGCTTTCAAATTAAAGAGTTATTGTTAGGTTAGGGTTAGAGTTAGAGTTAGGGTTAGGGTTGGGGTTAGGGTTAGGGTTAGGGTTATATATAGATGTGTTCAAATGATTGGGTTAGGGTTAGGTTCAGATAGATGGATAGATGCTTTCAAATGATAGAGTTAGGGTTCGGGTTCGGGTTAGGGTTAGGGTTAGGGTTAGAGTTAGGGTTAGGGTTGGGGTTAGGGTTAGGGTTAGATATATAGATGTGTTCAAATGATAGAGTTAGGGTTAGGGTAGGGTTAGGGTTAGGATTAGGGTTAGGGTTAGATATATAGATATGTACAAATAATAGGGTTAGGGATAGGGTTAGATATATAGATGTGTTCAAATGATAGAGTTAGGGTTGGGGTTAGGGTTAGGGTTAGGGTAAGGGTTAGGGTTAGGGTAAGGTTTTGGTTAGGGTTAGGGTTACAGTTAGGGTTAGGGTTAGATATATATGTGTTCAAATGATTGGGTTAGGGTTAGGTATAGATAGATGGATAGATGCTTTCAAAGTATAGAGTTAGGGTTAGGGTTAGGGTTAGGGTTAGAGTTAGGGTTAGGGTTAGGGTTAGGGTTGGGGTTAGGGTTAGATATATAGATGTGTTCAAATGATAGAGTTAGGGTTAGGGTTAGATATATAGAAGTGTTCAATTGATTGGGTTAGGGTTAGGTTTAGATAGATGGATAGATTCTTTCAAATGATAGAGTTAGGGTTAGGGTTAGGGTTAGGGAAAGGGTTAGGGTTAGGGTTAGGGTTAGGGTTAGGGTTAGGGTTAGGGTTAGGGTTAGGGTCCGGGTTAAGGTTTAGGTTAGGGTTAGGGTTAGGGTTAGATATAGATGTGTTCAAATGATTGTGTTAACGTTAGGTTCAGATAGATGGATAGATGCTTTCAAATTAAAGAGTTATTGTTAGGGTTAGGGTTAGAGTTAGAGTTAGGGTTAGGGTTGGGGTTAGGGTTAGGGTTAGGGTGAGATATAGATGTGTTCAAATGATTGTGTTAACTTTAGGTTCAGATAGATGGATAGATGCTTTCAAATTAAAGAGTTAGTGTTAGGGTTAGGGTTAGAGTTAGAGTTAGGGTTCGGGCTAGGGTTAGGGTTAGAGTTAGAGTTAGGGTTAGGGTTAGGGTTGGGGTTAGGGTTAGGGTTAGGGTTAGATATATGGATATGTTCAAATGATAGAGTTAGGGTTAGGGTTAGGGTTAGGTTTATGGTTAGATTTATAGATGTGTTAAAATGATAGGGTTAGGGTTAGGGTTAGATTATAGTGTGTTCAAATGATAGAGTTAGGGTTAGGGTTAGATATATAGATGTGTTCAAATGATAGGGTCGGGGTTAGGGCAAGGGTTAGGTTTAGATAGATGGATAGATGCTTTCAAATGATAGAGTTAGGGTTAAGGTTAGGGTTAGAGTTAGGGTTAGGGTTTCAGTTTGGGTTAGGGTTAAATAGATTGATAGGGTTAGGGTTAGGGTTAGGGTTAGAGTAGGGTTAGGGTTAGACATATAGATGTTTTCAAATGATAGGGTTAGGGTTAGGGTGAGATATAGAAGTGTTAAAATAATAGAGTTAGGGTTAGGGTTAGGGTAGGGTTAGATTAGGGTTAGAGTTAGGGTTAGGGTTAGATTTATAGGGATAGGGTTAGGGTTAGGGTTAGAGTAGGTTTGGGTTAGACTTATAGATGTTTTCAAATAATATGGTTAGGGTTAGGGTTAGGGTTAGGGTTAGGGTTAGAGTTAGAGTTAGAGTTAGAGTTAGGGTTAGGGTTAGGGTTAGGTTTTGGTTAGGGTTAGGATTACAGTTGGGGTTAGGGTAGGGTTAGGGTAAGGGTTAGATATATAGATGTGTTCAAATGATAGGGTTAGGGTTAGGGTTAGATACATAAATGTCTTCAAATGATAGAGTTAGGGTTAGGGTTAGAGTTAGGTTAGGGTTAGGTTTTGGTTAGGGTTAGGGTTATAGTTAAGGTTAGGGTAGGGCTAGGGTTAGGGTTAGGTTTAGAAATATAGATGTGTTCAATTGATTGGGTTAGGGTTAGGTTTAGATCGATGGATAGATTCTTTCAAATGATAGAGTTAGGGTTCGGGTTAGGGTTATGGTTAGAGTTAGGGTTAGGGTTTGGGTTGGGGTTAGGGTTATGGTTAGATATATAGATGTGTTCAAATGATAGAGTTAGGGTTAGGGTAGGGTTAGGGTTAGGATTAGGGTTAGGGTTATATATAAATGTGTTCAAATGATAGGGTTAGGGTTAGGGTTAGATATATAGATTTGTTCAAATGATAGAGTTAGGGTTGGGGTTAGGGTTAGGGTTAGGGTTAGGTTAGGGTTAGGTTTTGGTTAGGGTTAGGGTTACGGTTAGGGTTAGGGTTAGGGTTAGATATATGTGTTCAAATGATTGGGTTAGGGTTAGGTATAGATAGATGGATAGATGCTTTCAAATTATAGAGTTAGGGTTAGGGTTAGGGTTAGGGTTAGGGTTAGGGTTAGAGTTAGGGTTAGGGTTAGGGTTAGGGTTAGGGTTAGGGTTAGGGTCGGGGTTAGATATATAGATGTGTTCAAATGATAGAGTTAGGGTTAGGGTTAGGGTTAGATATATAGAAGTGTTCAATTGATTGGGTTAGGGTTAGGTTTAGATAGATGGATAGATTTTTTCAAATGATAGAGTTAGGGTTAGGGTCAGGGATAGGGTTAGGGTTAGGGTCAGGGTTAGGGTTCGGGTTCGGGTTAGGGTTAGGGTTAGGGTTAGAGTTAGGGTTAGGGTTGGGGTTAGGGTTAGGGTTAGGGTTAGATATATAGATGTGTTCAAATGATAGATTTAGGGTTAGGGTTACAGTTAGGGTTAGGGTAGGGTTATGGTTCGGGGTTAGATATATAAAGGTTTTCAAATGATAGGGTTAGGGTTAGGGTTAGATATATAGATGTGTTCAAATGATAGAGTTAGGGTTGGGGTTAGGGTTAGGGCTAGGGTTAGGTTAGGGTTAGGTTTAGGTTTTGGTTAGGGTTAGGATTACAGTTAGGGTTAGGGTTAGGGTTAGATATAGATGTGTTCAAATGATTGGGTTAGGGTTAGGTTCAGATAGATGTATAGATGCTTTCAAATGATAGAGTTAGGGTTAGGGTTAGGGTTAGGGTTAGAGTTAGGGTTAGGGTTAGGGTTAGGGTTGGGGTTAGGGTTATAGTTAGATATATAGATGTGTTCAAATGATAGAGTAAGGGTTAGGGTAGGGTTAGGGTTAGGATTAGGGTTAGGGTTAGATATATAGATGTGTTCAAATGATAGGGTTAGGGTTAGGGTTAGATATATAGATGTGTTCAAATGATAGAGTTAGGGTGGGGGTTAGGGTTAGGGTAAGGGTTAGGGTTAGGGTTAGGTTAAGGTTAGGTTTTGGTTAGGGTTAGGGTTACAGTTAGGGTTAGGGTTAGGGTTAGATATATATGTATTCAAATGATTGGGTTAGGGTTAGGTATAGATAGATGGATAGATGCTTTCAAAGTATAGAGTTAGGGTTAGAGTTAGGGTTAGGGTTAGAGTTAGGGTCAGGGTTAGGGTTAGGGTTAGGGTTGGGGTTAGGGTTAGGGTTAGGGTCAGGGTTAGATATATAGATGTGTTCAAATGATAGAGTTAGGGTTAGGGTTAGATATATAGAAGTGTTCAATTGATTGGGTTAGGGTTAGGTTTAGATAGATGGATAGATTCTTTCAAATGATAGAGTTAGGGTTAGGGTTAGGGTTAGGGATAGGGTTAGGGTTCGGGTTAAGGTTAGGGTTAGAGTTAGAGTTAGAGTTAGAGTTAGGGTTAGGGTTAGGGTGGGGGTTAGGGTTAGGGTTAAGGTTAGATATATAGATGTGTTCAAATGATAGGGTTAGGGTTAGGGTTAGATATATAGATGTGTTCAAATGATAGAGTTAGGGTTGGGGTTAGGGTTAGGGCTAGGGTTAGGTTAGGGTTAGGGTTAGGTTTTGGTTAGGGTTAGGATCACAGTTAGGGATAGGGTTAGGGTTAGATATAGATGTGTTTCAATGATTGGGTTAGGGTTAGGTTCAGATAGATGGATAGATGCTTTCAAGTTATACAGTTAGGGTTAGGGTTAGGGTTAGGGTTAGGGTTAGAGTTAGAGTTAGGGTTAGGGTTAGGGTTGGGGTTAGGGTTAGGGTTAGATATATAGATGTGTTCAAATGATAGAGTTAGGGTTAGGGTTAGGGTTAGGATTATGGTTAGATTTATAGATGTGTTTAAAATGATAGGGTTAGGTTTAGGGTTATATATATAGTGTGTTCAAATGATAGAGTTAGAGTTAGGGTTACATTTAGATATATCAAAGTGTTCAAATGATAGAATTAGGGTTAGGGTTAGGGTTAGGGTTGGGGTTAGGGTTAGGGTTAGGGTTAGGTTTTGGTTAGTGTTAGGGTTACAGTTAGGGTTAGGGTAGGGTTCTGGTTCGGGTGAGATATATAAATGTGTTCAAAATGATAAAGTTAGGGTTAGAGTTAGGGTTAGATATATAGATGTGTTCAAATGATAGGGTTAGGGTCAGGGTTAGATATATAGATGTGTTTCAAATGATAGAGTTAGGGTTGGGGTTAGGTAGGGTTAGTTTAGGGTTAGGTTCTGGTAGGGTTAGGGTTACAGTAAGGGCTAGGGTTAGGGTTAGATATAGATGTGTTCAAATTATTGTGTTAGGATTAGGTTCAGATAGATGGATAGTTGCTTTCAAATTATAGTTAGGGTTAGGGTTAGGGTTAGTGTTAGGGTTAGAGTTAGAGTTAGAGTTAGGGTTAGGGTTAAGGTTAGATATATAGATGTGTTCAAATGATAGAGTTAGGGTTAGGGTTAGGGTTATGGTTAGATTTATAGATGTGTTAAAATGATAGGGTTAGGGTTAGGGTTAGAGTTAGGCTTAGGGTTTCAGTTAGGGTTAGGGTTAGATAGATAGATAGGGTTAGGGTTAGGGTTAGAGTAGGGTTAGGGTTAGACATATAGATGATTTCAAATGGTAGGGTTAGGGTTAGGGTGAGATATATAGAAGTGTTCAAATGATAGACTTTGGGTTAGGGTAGGGTTAGATTAGGGTTAGGGTTAGGGTTAGGGTTAGATTTATAGATATGTTCAAATAATAGGGTTAGGGTTAGGGTTAGGGTTAGAGTTAGAGTTGGGGTTAGGGTTAGGTTTAGGGTTACAGTTAGGGTTAGTTAGGGTTAGGGTTGGGGTTAGATATATAGATGTGTTCAAATGATAAAGATATAGTTAGGGTTAGATATATAGATGTGTTCAAATGATGGGGTTAGAGTTAGGGTTAGATATATAAATGTGTTCAAATGATAGAGTGAGGGTTAGGGTTAGGGTTAGGTTAGGGTTACAGTTAGGGTTACAGTAGGGTTAGGGTAAGGGTTAGATATATAGATGTGATCAAATGATAAAGTTAGGGTTAGGGGTAGATATATAGAAGTGTTCAAATGATAGGGTTAGGGTTAGGGTTAGATATATAGATATGTTCAAACGATAGAGATAGAGTTGGGGTTAGGGTTAGGTTACGGTTAGGGTTAGGTTTTGGTTAAGGTTAGGATTACAGTTAGGGTTAGGGTTAGGGTTAGGGTTAGGGTTAGGGTTAGATATAGGTGTGTTCAAATGATTGGGTTAGGGTTAGGTTTAGATAGTTGGATAGATGCTTTCAAATGATAGAGTTAGGGTTAAGGTTAGGGTTAAAGTTCGAGTTAGGGTTAGGGTTATGGTTGGGGTTAGGGTTAGGGTTAGATATATAGATTTGTTCAAATGATAGAGTTAGGGTTAGGGTTAGGGTTATGGTTAGATTTATAGATGTGTTAAAATGATAGGGTTAGGTTTAGGGTTAGATATATAGTGTGTTCAAATGATAGAGTTAGGGTTAGGGTTACATTTAGATATATAGATGTGTTCAAATGATAGGGTCGGGATTAGGGTAAGGGTTAGGTTTAGATAGGTGGATAGATGCTTTCAAATGATAGGGTTAGGGTTAGGGTTAGGGTTAGGGTTAGGCTTAGGGTTGGGGTTAGGGTTAGGGTTTAGGTTTTGGTTAGGGTTAAGTTTACACTTAGGGTTAGGGTAGGGTTATGGTTCGGGTTAGATGTATAAATGTGTTCAAATGATAAAGTTAGGGTTAGGGTTAGGGTTAGATATGTAGATGTGTTCAAATGATAGGGTTAGGGTTTAGGGTTAGATATATAGATGTGTTCAAATGATAGAGTTAGGGTTGGGTTAGGGTTAGGGTTAGGGCTAGGGTTAGGTTAGGGTTAGGGTTAGGTTTTGGTTAGGGTTAGGGTTACAGTTAGGGTTAGGGTTAGGTTCAGATAGATGGATAGATGCTTTCAAATTATAGAGTCAGGGTTAAGGTTAGGGTTAGAGTTAGAGTTAGGGTTAGGGTTAGATATATAGATGTGTTCAAATGATAGAGTTTGGGTTAGGGTTAGGGTTAGGGTTATGGTTAGATTTATAGATGTGTTAAAATGATAGGGTTAGGGTTAGGGTTAGATATATAGAGGTGTTCAAATAATAAAGTTAGGGTTGGGGTTAGGGTTAGGGTTAGTTTAGGGTTAGGTTCTGGTTAGGGTTAGGGTTACAGTTAGGGTTAGGGTTAGGGTTGGGGTTAGGGTTAGGGTTAGATATATAGATGTGTTCAAATGATAGATTTAGGGTTAGGGTTACAGTTAGGGTTAGGGTAGGGTTATGGTTCTGGTTAGATATATGAACGTTTTCAAATGAGAAAGTTAGGGTTAGGGTTAGACTTATAGATGTTTTCAAATAATATGGTTAGGGTTAGGGTTAGGGTTAGAGTTAGAGTTAGAGTTAGGGTTAGGGTTAGGGTTAGGTTTTGGTTAGGGTTAGGATTACAGTTGGGGTTAGGGTTAGGGTTAGGGTAAGGGTTAGATATATAGATGTGTTCAAATGATAGGGTTAGGGTTAGGGTTAGATACATAAATGTGTTCAAATGATAGAGTTAGGGTTAAGGTTAGAGTTAGGTTAGGGTTAGGTTTTGGTTAGGGTTTAGGGTTATAGTTAAGGTTAGGGTAGGGCTAGGGTTAGGGTTAGGTTTAGAAATATAGATGTGTTCAATTGATTGGGTTAGGGTTAGGTTTAGATCGATGGAAAGATTCTTTCAAATGATAGAGTTAGGGTTCGGTTAGGGTTATGGTTAGGGTTATATATATAAATGTGTTCAAATGATAGGGTTAGGGTTAGGGTTAGATATATAGATTTGTTCAAATGATAGAGTTAGGGTTGGGGTTAGGGTTAAGGTTAGGGTTAGGTTAGGGTTAGGTTTTGGTTAGGGTTAGGGTTACAGTTAGGGTTAGGGTTAGGGTTAGATATATGTGTTCAAATGATTGGGTTAGGGTTAGGTATAGATAGATGGATATATGCTTTCAAATTATAGAGTTAGGGTTAGGGTTAGGGTTAGGGTTAGAGTTAGGGTTAGGGTTAGGGTTAGGGTTAGGATCGGGTTAGATATATAGATGTGTTCAAATGATAGAGTTAGGGTTAGGGTTAGGGTTAGATATATAGAAGTGTTCAATTGATTGGGTTAGGGTTAGGTTTTAGATAGATGGATAGATTCTTTCAAATGATAGAGTTTGGGTTAGGGTCAGGGATAGGGTTAGGGTTAGGGTCAGGGTTAGGGTTCGGTTCGGGTTTAGGGTTAGGGTTAGGGTTAGAGTTAGGGTTAGGGTTGGGTTAGGGTTAGGGTTAGGGTTAGGGTTAGATATATAGATGTATTCAAATGATAGATTTAGGGTTAGGGTTACAGTTAGGGTTAGGGTAGGGTTATGGTTCGGGTTAGATATATAAAGGTTTTCAAATGATAGGGTTAGGGTTAGGGTTAGATATATAGATGTGTTCAAATGATAGAGTTAGGGTTGGGGTTAGGGTTAGGGCTAGGGTTAGGTTAGGGTTATGGTTAGGTTTTGGTTAGGGTTAGGATTACAGTTAGGGTTAGGGTTAGGGTTAGATATAGATGTGTTCAAATGATTGGGTTAGGGTTAGGTTCAGATAGATGGATAGATGCTTTCAAATGATAGAGTTAGGGTTCGGGTTAGGGTTAGGGTTAGAGTTAGGGTTAGGGTTAGGGTTAGAGTTAGGGTTAGGGTTAGGGTTGGGGTTAGGGTTAGGGTTAGATATATAGATGTGTTCAAATGATAGAGTAAGGGTTAGGGTAGGGTTAGGGTTAGGATTAGGGTTAGGGTTAGATATATAGATGTGTTCAAATGATAGGGTTAGGGTTTAGGGTTAGATATATAGATGTGTTCAAATGATAGAGTTAGGGTTGGGGTTAGGGTTAGGGTAAGGGTTAGGGTTAGGTTTTGGTTAGGGTTAGGGTTACAGATAGGGTTAGGGTTAGGGTTAGATTTATATGTGTTCAAATGATTGGGTTAGGGTTAGGTATAGATAGATGGACAGATGCTTTCAAAGTATAGAGTTAGGGTTAGAGTTAGGGTTAGGGTTAGAGTTAGGGTCAGGGTCAGGGTTAGGGTTAGGGTTAGGGTTGGGGTTAGGGTTAGGGTTAGGGTCAGGGTCAGGGTTAGATATATAGATGTGTTCAAATGATAGAGTTAGGGTTAGGATTAGATATATAGAAGTGTTCAATTGATTGGGTTAGGGTTAGGTTTAGATAGATGGATAGATTCTTTCAAATGATAGAGTTAGGGTTAGGGTTAGGGTTAGGGATAGGGTTAGGGTTAGGGTTAGGGTTAGGGTTAGGGTTCGGGTTAAGGGTTAGGGTTAGGGTTAGGGTTAGGGTTAGATTTATAGATGTGTTAAAATGATAGGGTTAGGTTAGGGTTAGAGTTAGGCTTAGGGTTTCAGTTAGGGTTAGGGTTAGATAGATAGATAGGGTTAGGTTAGGGTTAGAGTAGGGTTAGGGTTAGACATATAGATGATTTCAAATGGTAGGGTTAGGGTTAGGGTGAGATATATAGAAGTGTTCAAATGATAGACTTTGGGTTAGGGTAGGGTTAGATTAGGGTTAGGGTTAGGGTTAGGGTTAGATTTATAGATATGTTCAAATAATAGGGTTAGGGTTAGGGTTAGGGTTAGAGTTAGAGTTGGGGTTAGGGTTAGGTTTAGGGTTACAGTTAGGGTTAGGTTAGGGTTAGGGTTGGGGTTAGATATATAGATGTGTTCAAATGATAAAGATAGAGTTAGGGTTAGATATATAGATGTGTTCAAATGATGGGGTTAGAGTTAGGGTTAGATATATAAATGTGTTCAAATGATAGAGTGAGGGTTAGGGTTAGGGTTAGGTTTAGGGTTACAGTTAGGGTTACAGTAGGGTTAGGGTAAGGGTTAGATATATAGATGTGATCAAATGATAAAGTTAGGGTTAGGGGTAGATATATAGAAGTGTTCAAATGATAGGGTTAGGGTTAGGGTT
>CM074302.1:16213036-16270536 GCA_037194245.1 Opsariichthys bidens
ATGGATAGATGCTTTCAAATGATAGAATTAGGGTTAGGGTTAGGGTTAGGGTTGGGGTTAGGGTTAGGGTTAGGGTTAGGTTTTGGTTAGTGTTAGGGTTACAGTTAGGGTTATGGTAGGGTTATGGTTCGGGTTAGATATATAAATGTGTTCAAATGATAAAGTTAGGGTTAGAGTTAGGGTTAGATATATAGATGTGTTCAAATGATAGGGTTAGGGTTAGGGTTAGATATATAGATGTGTTCAAATGAGAGAGTTAGGGTTGGGGTTAGGGTTAGGGTTAGTTTAGGGTTAGGTTCTGGTTAGGGTTAGGGTTACAGTAAGGGCTAGGGTTAGGGTTAGATATAGATGTGTTCAAATTATTGTGTTAGGGTTAGGTTCAGATAGATGGATAGTTGCTTTCAAATTATAGTTAGGGTTAGGGTTAGGGTTAGGGTTAGGATTAGTGTTAGGGTTAGAGTTAGAGTTAGAGTTAGGGTTAGGGTTAAGGTTAGATATATAGATGTGTTCAAATGATAGAGTTAGGGTTAGGGTTAGGGTTAGAGTAGGGTTAGGGTTAGACATATAGATGATTTCAAATGGTAGGGTTAGGGTTAGGGTGAGATATAAAGAAGTGTTCAAATGATAGACTTTGGGTTAGGGTAGGGTTAGATTAGGGTTAGGGTTAGGGTTAGGGTAAGATTTATAGATATGTTCAAATAATAGGGTTAGGGTTAGAGTTAGGGTTAGAGTTAGAGTTGGGGTTAGGGTTAGGTTTAGGGTTACAGTTAGGGTTAGGTTAGGGTTAGGGTTGGGGTTAGATATATAGATGTGTTCAAATGATAAAGATAGAGTTAGGGTTAGATATATAGATGTGTTCAAATGATGGGGTTAGAGTTAGGGTTAGATATATAAATGTGTTCAAATGATAGAGTGAGGGTTAGGGTTAGGGTTAGGTTAGGGTTACAGTTAGGGTTACAGTAGGGTTAGGGTAAGGGTTAGATATATAGATGTGATCAAATGATAAAGTTAGGGTTAGGGGTAGATATATAGAAGTGTTCAAATGATAGGGTTAGGGTTAGGGTTAGATATATAGATATGTTCAAATGATAGAGATAGAGTTGGGGTTAGGGTTAGGTTACGGTTAGGGTTAGGTTTTGGTTAAGGTTAGGATTACAGTCAGGGTTAGGGTTAGGGTTAGGGTTAGGGTTAGATATAGGTGTGTTCAAATGATTGGGTTAGGGTTAGGTTTAGATAGTTGGATAGATGCTTTCAAATTATAGAGTTAGGGTTAAGGTTAGGGTTAAAGTTCGAGTTAGGGTTAGGGTTATGGTTGGGGTTAGGGTTAGGGTTAGATATATAGATTTGTTCAAATTATAGAGTTAGGGTTAGGGTTAGGGTTATGGTTAGATTTATAGATGTGTTAAAATGATAGGTTTAGGTTTAGGGTTAGATATATAGTGTGTTCAAATGATAGAGTTAGGGTTAGGGTTACATTTAGATATATAGATGTGTTCAAATGATAGGGTCGGGATTAGGGTAAGGGTTAGGTTTAGATAGATGGATAGATGCTTTCAAATGATAGGGTTAGGGTTAGGGTTAGGCTTAGGGTTGGGGTTAGGGTTAGGGTTAGGGTTAGGTTTTGGTTAGGGTTAAGTTTACACTTAGGGTTAGGGTAGGGTTATGGTTCGGGTTAGATGTATAAATGTGTTCAAATGATAAAGTTAGGGTTAGGGTTAGGGTTAGATATGTAGATGTGTTCAAATGATAGGGTTAGGGTTAGGGTTAGATATATAGATGTGTTCAAATGATAGAGTTAGGGTTGGGGTTAGGGTTAGGGCTAGGGTTAGGTTAGGGTTAGGGTTAGGTTTTGGTTAGGGTTATGATTACAGTTAGGGTTACGGTTTAGGGTTCGGGTTAGATATAGGTGTGGTCAAATGATTGGGTTAGGGTTAGGTTCAGATAGATGGATAGATGCTTTCAAATTATAGAGTCAGGGTTAAGGTTAGGGTTAGCGTTAGAGTTAGGGTTAGGGTTAGATATATAGATGTGTTCAAATGATAGAGTTTGGGTTAGGGTTAGGGTTAGGGTTATGGTTAGATTTATAGATGTGTTAAAATGATAGGGTTAGGTTTAGGGTTAGATATATAGTGTGTTCAAATGATAGAGTTAGGGTTAGGGTTACATTTAGATATATAGATGTGTTCAAATGATAGGGTCGGGATTAGGGTAAGGGTTAGGTTTAGATGGATGTATAGATGCTTTCAAATGATAGAGTTAGGGTTAGGGTTTAGGGTTAGGCTTAGGGTTGGGGTTAGGGTTAGGGTTAGGTTTTGGTTAGGGTTAAGTTTACAGTTAGGGTTAGAGTAGGGTTATGGTCCGGGTTAGATGTATAAATGTGGGGGTCGGGATTAGGGTAAGGGTTAGGTTTAGATAGATGTATAGATGCTTTCAAATGATAAAGTTAGGGTTAGGGTTAGGGTTAGATATATAGATGTGTTCAAATGATAGGGTTAGGGTTAGGGTTAGATATATAGAGGTTTTCAAATGATAGAGTTAGGGTTGGGGTTAGGGTTAGGGTTAGGGTTAGTTTAGGGTTAGGTTCTGGTTAGGGTTAGGGTTAAAGTTAGGGTTAAGGTTAGGGTTAGATATAGATGTGTTCAAATGATTGTGTTAACGTTAGGTTCAGATAGATGGATAGATGCTTTCAAATTAAAGAGTTAGGGTTAGGGTTAGGGTTAGGGTTCGGGTTAGGGTTAGGGTTAGGGTTAGAGTTAGGGTTAGGGTTAGGGTTGGGGTTAGGGTTAGGGTTAGATATATAGATGTGTTCAAATGATAGAATTAGGGTTAGGGATAGGGTTAGGGTTATGGTTAGATTTATAGATGTGTTAAAATGATAGGGTTAGGGTTAGGGTTAGATATATTGTGTGTTCAAATGATAGAGTTAGGGTTACATTTACATATATGGAAGTGTTCAAATGATAGGGTTAGGGTTAGGGTTAGATATATAGATGGGTTCAAATGATAGGGTTAGGGTTAGGGTTAGATATATAGAGGTGTTCAAATGATAGAGTTAGGGTTGGGGTTAGGGTTAGGGTTAGGGTTAGTTTAGGGTTAGGTTCTGGTTAGGCTTAGGGTTACAGTTAGGGTTAGGGTTAGGGTTGGGGTTAGGGTTAGGGTTAGATATATAGATGTGTTTCAAATGATAGATTTAGGGTTAGGGTTACAGTTAGGGTTAGGGTAGGGTTATGGTTCTGGTTAGATATATGAACGTTTTCAAATGAGAAAGTTAGGGTTAGGGTTAGGGATAGATATATAGATGTGTTCAAATGATAGGGTTAGGGTTAGGGTTAGATATATAGATGTGTTCAAATGATAGAGTTAGGGTTGGGGTTAGGGTTAGGGCTAGGGTTAGGTTAGGGTTAGGGTTAGGTTTTGGTTAGGGTTAGGATTACAGTTAGGGTTAGGGTTAGGGTTAGGGTTAGATATAGATGTGTTCAAAAATTGGGTTAGGGTTAGGTACTGATAGATGGATATATGCTTTCAAATGATAGAGTTAGGGTTCGGGTTAGGGTTAGGGTTAGAGTTAGGGTTAGGGTTAGGGTTAGGGTTAGGGTTAGGGTTGGGGTTAGGGTTATGGTTAGATATATAGATGTGTTCAAATGATAGAGTTAGGGTTAGGGTAGGGTTAGGGTTAGGATTAGGGTTGGATATATAGATGTGTTCAAATGATAGGGTTAGGGATAGGGTTAGATATATAGATGTGTTCAAATGATAGAGTTAGGGTTGGGGTTAGGGTTAGGGTAAGGGTTAGGGTTAGGGTTAGGTTAGGGTTAGGTTTTGGTTAGGGTTAGGGTTACAGTTAGGGTTGGGGTTAAGGTTAGATATATATGTGTTCAAATGATTGGGTTAGGAATAGGTATAGATAGATGGATAGATGCTTTCAAAGTATAGAGTCAGGGTTAAGGTTAGGGTTAGAGTTAGAGTTAGGGTTAGGGTTAGATATATAGATGTGTTCAAATGATAGAGTTAGGGTTAGGGCTAGGGTTATAGTTAGATTTATAGATGTGTTAAAATGATAGTGTTTGGTTTAGGGTTAGATATATAGTGTGTTCAAATGATAGAGTTAGGGTTAGGGTTAGGGTTAGGCTTAGAGTTGGGGTTAGGGTTAGGTTTTTGGTAAGGGTTAAGTTTTACAGTTAGGGTTAGGGTAGGGTTATGGTCCGGGTTAGATGTATAAATGTGTTCAAATGATAAAGTTAGGGTTAGGGTTAGGGTTAGATATATAGATGTGTTCAAATGATAGGGTTAGGGTTAGGGTTAGATATATAGAGGTGTTCAAATGATAGAGTTAGGGTTGGGGCTTAGGGTTAGGGTTAGGGTTAGTTTAGGGTTAGGTTCTGGTTAGGGTTAGGGTTACAGTTAGGGTTAGGGTTAGGGTTAGATATAGATGTGTTCAAATGATTGTGTTAACGTTAGGTTCAGATAGATGGATAGATGCTTTCAAATTAAAGAGTTAGGGTTAGGGTTAGGGTTAGGGTTCGGGTTAGGGTTAGGGTTAGGGTTAGATATATAGATGTGTTCAAATGATAGAATTAGGGTTAGGGTTATGGTTAGGGTTATGGTTAGATTTATAGATGTGTTAAAATGATAGGGTTAGGGTTAGGGTTAGATATATTTTGTGTTCAAATGATAGATTTAGGGTTACATTTTAGATATATGGAAGTGTTCAAATGATAGGGTTAGGGTTAGGGTTAGATATATAGATGTGTTCAAATGATAGGGTTAGAGTTAGGGTTAGATATATAGAGGTGTTCAAATGATAGAGTTAGGGTTGGGGTTAGGGTTAGGTTTAGGGTTAGTTTAGGGTTAGGTTCTGGTTAGGGTTAGGGTTACAGTTAGGGTTAGGGTTAGGGTTGGGGTTAGGGTTAGGGTTAGATATATAGATGTGTTCAAATGATAGATTTAGGGTTTGGGTTAAAGTTAGGGTTAGGGTAGGGTTATGGTTCGGGTTAGATATATAAACGTTTTCAAATGAGAAAGTTAGGGTTAGGGTTAGGGATAGATATATAGATGTGTTCAAATGATAGGGTTAGGGTTAGGGTTAGATATATAGATGTGTTCAAATGATAGAGTTAGGGTTAGGTTCAGATAGATGGATAGATGCTTTCAAATGATAGAGTTAGGGTTCGGGTTAGGGTTAGGGTTAGAGTTAGGGTCAGGGTTGGGGTTAGGGTGAGGGTTAGATATATAGATGTGTTCATATGATAGAGTTAGGGTTAGGGTAGGGCTAGGGTTAGGTTATTGTTAGGGTTAGGTTTTGGTTAGGGTTAGGATTACAGTTAGGGTTAGGGTTAGGGTTAGGGTTAGATATAGATGTGTTCAAATGATTGGGTTAGGGTTAGGTTCAGATAGATGGATAGATGCTTTCAAATGATAGAGTTAGGGTTCGGGTTAGGGTTAGGGTTAGGGTTGGGGTTAGGGTTAGGGTTAGGGTTAGGGTCAGGGTTAGATATATAGATGTGTTCAAATGATAGAGTTAGGGTTAGGGTTAGATATATAGAAGTGTTCAATTGATTGGGTTAGGGTTAGGTTTAGATAGATGGATAGATTCTTTCAAATGATAGAGTTAGGGTTAGGGTTAGGGTTAGGGTTAGGGATAGGGTTAGGGTTAGGGTTAGGGTTAGGGTTCGGGTTAAGGTTAGGGTTAGGGTTAAGGTTAGATATATAGATGTGTTCAAATGATAGGGTTAGGGTTAGGGTTAGATATATAGATGTGTTCAAATAATAGAGTTAGGGTTGGGGTTAGGGTTAGGGTTAGGGCTAGGGTTAGGTTAGGGTTAGGGTTAGGTTTTGGTTAGGGTTAGGATTACAGTTAGGTTAGGGTTAGGGTTAGATATAGATGTGTTTTCAATGATTGGGTTAGGGTTAGGTTCAGATAGATGGATAGATGCTTTCAAGTTATACAGTTAGGGTTAGGGTTAGGGTTAGGGTTAGAGTTAGGGTTAGGGTTAGGGTTGGGGTTAGGGTTAGGGTTAGATATATAGATGTGTTCAAATGATAGAGTTAGGGTTAGGGTTAGGGTTAGGATTATGGTTAGATTTATAGATGTGTTAAAATGATAGGGTTAGGTTTAGGGTTATATATATAGTGTGTTCAAATGATAGAGTTAGAGTTAGGGTTACATTTAGATATATCAAAGTGTTCAAATGATAGGGTTAGGGTTAGGGTTAGATATATAGATGTGTTCAAATGATAGGGTCGGGGTTAGGGTAAGGGTTAGGTTTAGATAGATGGATAGATGCTTTCAAATGATAGAATTAGGGTTAGGGTTAGGGTTAGGGTTGGGGTTAGGGTTAGGGTTAGGGTTAGGTTTTGGTTAGTGTTAGGGTTACAGTTAGGGTTAGGGTAGGGTTATGGTTCGGGTTAGATATATAAATGTGTTCAAATGATAAAGTTAGGGTTAGAGTTAGGGTTAGATATATAGATGTGTTCAAATGATAGGGTTAGGGTTAGGGTTAGATATATAGATGTGTTCAAATGATAGAGTTAGGGTTGGGGTTAGGGTTAGGGTTAGTTTAGGGTTAGGTTCTGGTTAGGGTTAGGGTTACAGTAAGGGCTAGGGTTAGGGTTAGATATAGATGTGTTCAAATTATTGTGTTAGGGTTAGGTTCAGATAGATGGATAGTTGCTTTCAAATTATAGTTAGGGTTAGGGTTAGGGTTAGTGTTAGGGTTAGAGTTAGAGTTAGAGTTAGGGTTAGGGTTAAGGTTAGATATATAGATGTGTTCAAATGATAGAGTTAGGGTTAGGGTTAGGGTTATGGTTAGATTTATAGATGTGTTAAAATGATAGGGTTAGGGTTAGGGTTAGAGTTTGGCTTAGGGTTTCAGTTAGGGTTAGGGTTAGATAGATAGATAGGGTTAGGGTTAGGGTTAGAGTAGGGTTAGGGTTAGACATATAGATGATTTCAAATGGTAGGGTTAGGGTTAGGGTGAGATATATAGAAGTGTTCAAATGACAGACTTTGGGTTAGGGTAGGGTTAGATTAGGGTTAGGGTTAGGGTTAGGGTTAGATTTATAGATATGTTCAAATAATAGGGTTAGGGTTAGGGTTAGGATTAGGGTTAGAGTTAGAGTTGGGGTTAGGGTTAGGTTTAGGGTTACAGTTAGGGTTAGGTTAGGGTAAGGGTTGGGGTTAGATATATAGATGTGTTCAAATGATAAAGATAGAGTTAGGGTTAGATATATAGATGTGTTCAAATGATGGGGTTAGAGTTAGGGTTAGATATATAAATGTGTTCAAATGATAGAGTGAGGGTTAGGGTTAGGGTTAGGTTAGGGTTAAAGTTAGGGTTACAGTAGGGTTAGGGTAAGGGTTAGATATATAGATGTGATCAAATGATAAAGTTAGGGTTAGGGGTAGATATATAGATATGTTCAAACGATAGAGATAGAGTTGGGGTTAGGGTTAGGTTACGGTTAGGGTTAGGTTTTGGTTAAGGTTAGGATTACAGTTAGGGTTAGGGTTAGGGTTTGGGTTAGGGTTATGGTTGGGGTTAGGGTTAGGGTTAGATATATAAATTTGTTCAAATGATAGAGTTAGGGTTAGGGTTAGGGTTATGGTTAGATTTATAGATGTGTTAAAATGATAGGGTTAGGTTTAGGGTTAGATATATAGTGTGTTCAAATGATAGAGTTAGGGTTAGGGTTACATTTAGATATATAGATGTGTTCAAATGATAGGGTCGGGATTAGGGTAAGGGTTAGGTTTAGATAGATGGATAGATGCTTTCAAATGATAGGGTTAGGGTTAGGGTTAGGGTTAGGGTTAGGCTTAGGGTTGGGGTTAGGGTTAGGGTTAGGGTTAGGTTTTGGTTAGGGTTAAGTTTACACTTAGGGTTAGGGTAGGGTTATGGTTCGGGTTAGATGTATAAATGTGTTCAAATGATAAAGTTAGGGTTAGGGTTAGGGTTAGATATGTAGATGTGTTCAAATGATAGGGTTTGGGTTAGGGTTAGATATATAGATGTGTTCAAATGATAGAGTTAGGGTTGGGGTTAGGGTTAGGGCTAGGGTTAGGTTAGGGTTAGGGTTAGGTTTTGGTTAGGGTTAGGATTACAGTTAGGGTTAGGGTTAGGGTTCGGGTTAGATATAGGTGTGGTCAAATGATTGGGTTAGGGTTAGGTTCAGATAGATGGATAGATGCTTTCAAATTATAGAGTCAGGGTTAAGGTTAGGGTTAGAGTTAGAGTTAGGGTTAGGGTTAGATATATAGATGTGTTCAAATGATAGAGTTTGGGTTAGGGTTAGGGTTAGGGTTATGGTTAGATTTATAGATGTGTTAAAATGATAGGGTTAGGTTTAGGGTTAGGTATGTAGTGTGTTCAAATGATAGAGTTAGGGTTAGGGTTACATTTAGATATATATAGATGTGTTCAAATGATAGGGTCGGGATTAGGGTAAGGGTTAGGTTTAGATAGATTTATAGATGCTTTCAAATGATAGAGTTAGGGTTAGGGTTAGGGTTAGGCTTAGGGTTGGGGTTAGGGTTAGGGTTAGGTTTTGGTTAGGGTTAAGTTTACAGTTAGGGTTAGAGTAGGGTTATGGTCCGGGTTAGATGTATAAATGTGTTCAAATGATAAAGTTAGGGTTAGGGTTAGGTTTAGATATATAGATGTGTTCAAATGATAGGGTTAGGGTTAGGGTTAGATATATAGAGGTTTTCAAATGATAGAGTTAGGTTTGGGGTTAGGGTTAGGGTTAGGGTTAGTTTAGGGTTAGGTTCTGGTTAGGGTTAGGGTTACAGTTAGGGTTAAGGTTAGGATTGGATATAGATGTGTTCAAATGATTGTGTTAACGTTAGGTTCAGATAGATGGATAGATGCTTTTCAAATTAAAGAGTTAGGGTTAGGGTTAGGGTTAGGGTTCGGGTTAGGGTTAGGGTTAGGGTTAGGGTTAGAGTTAGGGTTAGGGTTAGGGTTGGGGTTAGGGTTAGGGTTAGATATATAGATGTGTTCAAATGATAGAATTAGAGTTAGGGATAGGGTTAGGGTTATGGTTAGATTTATAGATGTGTTAAAATGATAGGGTTAGGGTTAGGGTTAGATATATTGTGTGCTCAAATGATAGAGTTAGGGTTACATTTAGATATATGGAAGTGTTCAAATGATAGGGTTAGGGTTAGGGTTAGATATATAGATGGGTTCAAATGATAGGGTTAGGGTTAGGGTTAGTAGATATATAGAGGTGTTCAAATGATAGAGTTAGGGTTGGGGTTAGGGTTAGGGTTAGGGTTAGTTTAGGGTTAGGTTCTGGTTAGGGTTAGGGTTACAGTTAGGGTTAGGGTTAGGGTTGGGGTTAGGTTTAGGGTTAGATATATAGATGTGTTCAAATGATAGATTTAGGGTTAGGTTTACAGTTAGGGTTAGGGTAGGGTTATGGTTCTGGTTAGATATATGAACGTTTTCAAATGAGAAAGTTAGGGTTAGGGTTTAGACTTATAGATGTTTTCAAATAATATGGTTAGGGTTAGGGTTAGGGTTAGGGTTAGAGTTAGAGTTAGGGTTAGGGTTAGGGTTAGGGTTAGGTTTTGGTTAGGGTTAGGATTACAGTTGGGGTTAGGGTTAGGGTAAGGGTTAGATATATAGATGTGTTCAAATGATAGGGTTAGGGTTAGGGTTAGATACATAAATGTGTTCAAATGATAGAGTTAGGGTTAGGGTTAGAGTTAGGTTAGGGTTAGGTTTTGGTTAGGGTTAGGGTTATAGTTAAGGTTAGGGTAGGGCTAGGGTTAGGGTTAGGTTTAGAAATATAGATGTGTTCAATTGATTGGGTTAGGGTTAGGTTTAGATCGATGGATAGATTCTTTCAAATGATAGAGTTAGGGTTCGGGTTAGGGTTAGGGTTATGGTTAGAGTTAGGGTTAGGGTTTGGGTTGGGGTTAGGGTTATGGTTAGATATATAGATGTGTTCAAATGATAAAGTTAGGGTTAGGGTAGGGTTAGGGTTAGGATTAGGGTTAGGGTTATATATATAAATGTGTTCAAATGATAGGGTTAGGGTTAGGGTTAGATATATAGATTTGTTCAAATGATAGAGTTAGGGTTGGGGTTAGGGTTAGGGTTAGGGTTAGGTTAGGGTTAGGTTTTGGTTAGGGTTAGGGTTACAGTTAGGGTTAGGGTTAGGGTTAGATATATGTGTTCAAATGATTGGGTTAGGGTTAGGTATAGATAGATGGATAGATGCTTTCAAATTATAGAGTTAGGGTTAGGGTTAGGGTTAGGGTTAGATTTAGGGATAGGGTTAGGGTTAGGGTTAGGGTTAGGGTTAGGGTCGGGGTTAGATATATAGATGTGTTCAAATGATAGAGTTAGGGTTAGGGTTAGGGTTAGATATATAGAAGTGTTCAATTGATTGGGTTAGGGTTAGGTTTAGATAGATGGATAGATTCTTTCAAATGATAGAGTTAGGGTTAGGGTCAGGGATAGGGTTAGGGTTAGGGTCAGGGTTAGGGTTAGGGTTCGGGTTAGGGTTAGGGTTAGGGTTAGAGTTAGGGTTAAGGTTGGGGTTAGGGTTAGGGTTAGGGTTAGGGTTAGATATATAGATGTATTCAAATGATAGATTTAGGGTTAGGGTTACAGTTAGGGTTAGGGTAGGGTTATGGTTCGGGTTAGATATATAAAGGTTTTCAAATGATAGGGTTAGGGTTAGGGTTACATATATAGATGTGTTCAAATGATAGAGTTAGGGTTGGGGTTAGGGTTAGGGCTAGGGTTAGGTTAGGGTTAGGGTTAGGTTTTGGTTAGGGTTAGGATTACAGTTAGGGTTAGGGTTAGGATTAGATATAGATGTGTTCAAATGATTGGGTTAGGGTTAGGTTAAGATAGATGGATAGATGCTTTCAAATGATAGAGTTAGGGTTCGGGTTAGGGTTAGGGTTAGAGTTAGGGTTAGGGTTAGGGTTAGGGTTGGGGTTAGGGTTATAGTTAGATATATAGATGTGTTCAAATGATAGAGTAAGGGTTAGGGTAGGGTTTGGGTTAGGATTAGGGTTAGGGTTAGATGTATAGATTTGTTCAAATGATAGGGTTAGGGTCATGGTTAGATATATAGATGTGTTCAAATGATAGAGTTAGGGTTGGGGTTAGGGTTAGGGTAAGGGTTAGGGTTAGGGTTAGGTTAGGGTTAGGTTTTGGTTAGGGTTAGGGTTACAGTTAGGGTTAGGGTTAGGGTTAGATATATATGTGTTCAAATGATTGGGTTAGGGTTAGGTATAGATAGATGGACAGATGCTTTCAAAGTATAGAGTTAGGGTTAGAGTTAGGGTTAGGGTTAGAGTTGGGGTCAGGGTTAGGGTTAGGGTTAGGGTTGGGGTTAGGTTTAGGGTTAGGGTTAGGGTCAGGGTTAGATATATAGATGTGTTCAAATGATAGAGTTAGGGTTAGGGTTAGATATATAGAAGTGTTCAATTGATTGGGTTAGGGTTAGGTTTAGATAGATGGATAGATTCTTTCAAATGATAGAGTTAGGGTTAGGTTTAGGGTTAGGGTTAGGGATAGGGTTAGGGTTAGGGTTAGGGTTAGTGTTAGGGTTAGGGTTCGGGTTAAGGTTAGGGTTAGAGTTAGAGTTAGAGTTAGAGTTAGTGTTAGGGTTAGGGTGGGGGTTAGGGTTAGGGTTAAGGTTAGATATATAGATGTGTTCAAATGATAGGGTTAGGGTTAGGGTTAGATATATAGATGTGTTCAAATGATAGAGTTAGGGTTGGGGTTAGGGTTAGGGCTAGGGTTAGGTTAGGGTTAGGGTTAGGTTTTGGTTAGGGTTCGGATTACAGTTAGGGTTAGGGTTAGGGTTAGATATAGATTTGTTTCAATGATTGGGTTAGGGTTAGGTTCAGATAGATGGATAGATGCTTTCAAGTTATACAGTTAGGGTTAGGGTTAGGGTTAGGGTTAGGGTTAGGGTTAGAGTTAGAGTTAGGGTTAGGGTTAGGGTTGGGATTAGGGTTAGGGTTAGATATATAGATGTGTTCAAATGATAGAGTTAGGGTTAGGGTTAGGTTAGGGTTAGGTTTTGGTTAGGGTTAGGGTTACAGTTAGGGTTAGGGTTAGGGTTAGATATATGTGTTCAAATGATTGGGTTAGGGTTAGGTATAGATAGATGGATAGATGCTTTCAAATTATAGATTTAGGGTTAGGGTTAGGGTTAAGGTTAGAGTTAGAGTTAGGGTTAGGGTTAGGGTTAGGGTTAGGGTCGGGGTTAGATATATAGATGTGTTCAAATGATAGAGTTAGGGTTAGGGTTAGGGTTAGATATATAGAAGTGTTCAATTGATTGGGTTAGGGTTAGGTTTAGATAGATGGATAGATTGTTTCAAATGATAGAGTTAGGGTTAGGGTCAGGGATAGGGTTAGGGTTAGGGTCAGGGTTAGGGTTCGGGTTAGGGTTAGGGTTAGGGTTAGGGTTAGAGTTAGGGTTAGGGTTGGGGTTAGGGTTAGGGTTAGGGTTAGATATATAGATGTATTCAAATGATAGATTTAGGTTTAGGGTTACAGTTAGGGTTAGGTTAGGGTTATGGTTCGGGTTAGATATATAAAGGTTTTCAAATGATAGGGTTAGGGTTAGGGTTAGATATATAGATGTGTTCAAATGATAGAGTTAGGGTTGGGGTTAGGGTTAGGGCTAGGGTTAGGTTAGGGTTAGGGTTAGGTTTTGGTTAGGGTTAGGATTACAGTTAGGGTTAGGGTTAGGGTTAGATATTGATGTGTTAAATTATGGGGTTAGGGTTAGGTTCAGATAGATGGATAGATGCTTTCAAATGATAGAGTTAGGGTTCGGGTTAGGGTTAGGGTTAGAGTTAGGGTTAGGGTTAGGGTTAGGGTTGGGGTTAGGGTTATAGTTAGATATATAGATGTGTTCAAATGATAGAGTAAGGGTTAGGGTAGGGTTAGGGTTAGGATTAGGGTTAGGGTTAGATATATAGATGTGTTCAAATGATAGGGTTAGGGTTAGGGTTAGATATATAGATGTGTTCAAATGATAGAGTTAGGGTTGGGGTTAGGGTTAGGGTAAGGGTTAGGGTTAGGGTTAGGTTAGGGTTAGGTTTTGGTTTGGGTTAAGGTTACAGTTAGGGTTATGGTTAGGGTTAGATATATATGTGTTCAAATGATTGGGTTAGGGTTAGGTATAGATAGATGGACAGATGCTTTCAAAGTATAGAGTGAGGGTTAGAGTTAGGGTTAGGTTAGGGTTAGAGTTAGGGTCAGGGTTAGGGTTAGGGTTAGGGTTGGGGTTAGGGTTAGGGTTAGGGTTAGGGTCAGGGTTAGATATATAGATGTGTTCAAATGATAGAGTTAGGGTTAGGGTTAGATATATAGAAGTGTTCAATTGATTGGGTTAGGGTTAGTTTAGATAGATGGATAGATTCTTTCAAATGATAGAGTTAGGGTTAGGGTTAGGGTTAGGGATAGGGTTAGGGTTAGGGTTAGGGTTAGGGTTAGGGTTCGGGTTAGGGTTAGGGTTACAGTTAGAGTTAGAGTTAGGGTTAGGGTTAGGGTGGGGGTTAGGGTTAGGGTTAAGGTTAGATATATAGATGTGTTCAAATGATAGGGTTAGAGTTAGGGTTAGATGTATAGATGTGTTCAAATGATAGAGTTAGGGTTGGGGTTAGGGTTAGGGCTAGGGTTAGGTTAGGGTTAGGGTTAGGTTTTGGTTAGGGTTTTAGGATTACAGTTAGGGTTAGGGTTAGGGTTAGATATAGATGTGTTTCAATGATTGGGTTAGGGTTAGGTTCAGATAGATGGATAAATGCTTTCAAGTTATACAGTTAGGGTTAGGGTTAGGGTTAGTGTTAGGGTTAGAGTTAGAGTTAGGGTTAGGGTTAGGGTTGGGGTTAGGGTTAGGTTAGATATATAGATGTGTTCAAATGATAGAGATAGGGTTAGGGTTAGGGTTAGAATTATGGTTAGATTTATAGATGTGTTAAAATGATAGGGTTAGGTTTAGGGTTATATATATAGTGTGTTCAAATGATAGAGTTAGAGTTAGGGTTACATTTAGATATATCAAAGTGTTCAAATGATAGGGTTAGGGTTAGGGTTAGATATATAGATGTGTTCAAATGATAGGGTCGGGGTTAGGGTAAGGGTTAGGTTTAGATAGATGGATAGATGCTTTCAAATTATAGAATTAGGCTTAGGGTTAGGGTTAGGGTTAGGGTTGGGGTTAGGGTTAGGGTTAGGGTTAGGTTTTGGTTAGTGTTAGGGTTACAGTTAGGGTTTAGGGTAGGGTTATGGTTCGGGTTAGATATATAAATGTGTTCAAATGATAAAGTTAGGGTTAGAGTTAGGGTTAGATATATAGATGTGTTCAAATGATAGGGTTAGGGTTAGGGTTAGATATATAGATGTGTTCAAATGATAGAGTTAGGGTTGGGGTTAGGGTTAGGGTTAGTTTAGGGTTAGGTTCTGGTTAGGGTTAGGGTTACAGTAAGGGCTAGGGTTAGGGTTAGATATAGATGTGTTCAAATTATTGTGTTAGGGTTAGGTTCAGATAGATGGATAGTTGCTTTCAAATTATAGTTAGGGTTAGGGTTAGGGTTAGTGTTAGGGTTAGAGTTAGAGTTAGAGTTAGGGTTAGGGTTAAGGTTAGATATATAGATGTGTTCAAATGATAGAGTTAGGGTTAGGGTTAGGGTTAGAGTAGGGTTAGGGTTAGACATATAGATGATTTCAAATGGTAGGGTTAGGGTTAGGGTGAGATATATAGAAGTGTTCAAATGATAGACTTTGGGTAGGGTAGGGTTAGATTAGGGTTAGGGTTAGGGTTAGGGTTAGATTTATAGATATGTTCAAATAATAGGGTTAGGGTTAGGGTTAGGCTTAGGGTTAGAGTTAGAGTTGGGTTAGGGTTAGGTTTAGGGTTACAGTTAGGGTTAGGTTAGGGTTAGGGTTGGGGTTAGATATATAGATGTGTTCAAATGATAAAGATAGAGTTAGTGTTAGATATATAGATGTGTTCAAATGATGGGGTTAGAGTTAGGGTTAGATATATAAATGTGTTCAAATGATAGAGTGAGGGTTAGGGTTAGGGTTAGGTTAGGGTTACAGTTAGGGTTACAGTAGGGTTAGGGTAAGGGTTAGATATATAGATGTGATCAAATGATAAAGTTAGGTTAGGGGTAGATATATAGAAGTGTTCAAATGATAGGGTTAGGGTTAGTGTTAGATATATAGATATGTTCAAACGATAGAGATAGAGTTGGGGTTAGGGTTAGGTTACGGTTAGGGGTTAGGTTTTGGTTAAGGTTAGGATTACAGTTAGGGTTAGGGTTAGGGTTAGGGTTAGGGTTAGATATAGGTGTGTTCAAATGATTGGGTTAGGGTTAGGTTTAGATAGTTGGATAGATGCTTTCAAATTATAGAGTTAGGGTTAAGGTTAGGGTTAAAGTTCGAGTTAGGGTTAGGGTTATGGTTGGGGTTTAGGGTTAGGGTTAGATATATAGATTTGTTCAAATGATAGAGTTAGGGTTAGGGTTAGGGTTATGGTTAGATTTATAGAATTGTTAAAATGATAGGGTTAGGTTTAGGGTTAGATATATAGTGTGTTCAAATGATAGAGTTAGGGTTAGGGTTACATTTAGATATATAGATGTGTTCAAATGATAGGGTCGGGATTAGGGTAAGGGTTAGGTTTAGATAGATGGATAGATGCTTTCAAATGATAGGGTTAAGGTTAGGGTTAGGGTTAGGGTTAGGCTTAGGGTTGGGGTTAGGGTTAGGGTTAGGGTTAGGTTTTTGGTTAGGGTTAAGTTTACACTTAGGGTTAGGGTAGGGTTATGGTTCGGGTTAGATGTATAAATGTGTTCAAATGATAAAGTTAGGGTTAGGGTTAGGGTTAGATATGTAGATGTGTTCAAATGATAGGGTTAGGGTTAGGGTTAGATATATAGATGTGTTCAAATGATAGAGTTAGGGTTGGGGTTAGGGTTAGGGCTAGGGTTAGGTTAGGGTTAGGGTTAGGTTTTGGTTAGGGTTAGGATTACAGTTAGGGTTAGGGTTAGGGTTCGGGTTAGATATAGGTGTGGTCAAATGATTGGGTTAGGGTTAGGTTCAGATAGATGGATAGATGCTTTCAAATTATAGAGTCAGGGTTAAAGTTAGGGTTAGAGTTAGAGTTAGGGTTAGGGTTAGATATATAGATGTGTTCAAATGATAGAGTTTGGGTTAGGGTTAGGGTTAGGGTTATGGTTAGATTTATAGATGTGTTAAAATGATAGGGTTAGGTTTTAGGGTTAGATATATAGTGTGTTCAAATGATAGAGTTAGGGTTAGGGTTAGGGTTAGGCTTAGGGTTGGGGTTAGGGTTAGGGTTAGGTTTTGGTTAGGGTTAAGTTTACAGTTAGGGTTAGAGTAGGGTTATGGTCCGGGTTAGATGTATAAATGTGGGGGTCGGGATTAGGGTAAGGGTTAGGTTTAGATAGATGTATAGATGCTTTCAAATGATAAAGTTAGGGTTAGGGTTAGGGTTAGATATATAGATGTGTTCAAATGATAGGGTTAGGGTTAGGGTTAGATATATAGAGGTTTTCAAATGATAGAGTTAGGGTTGGGGTTAGGGTTAGGGTTAGGGTTAGTTTAGGGTTAGGTTCTGGTTAGGGTTAGGGTTACAGTTAGGGTTAAGGTTAGGGTTAGATATAGATGTGTTCAAATGATTGTGTTAACGTTAGGTTTCAGATAGATGGATAGATGCTTTCAAATTAAAGAGTTAGGGTTAGGGTTAGGGTTAGGGTTAGGGTTAGGGTTAGGGTTCGGGTTAGGGTTAGGGTTAGGGTTAGGGTTAGAGTTAGGGTTAGGGTTAGGGTTGGGGTTAGGGTTAGGGTTAGATATACAGATGTGTTCAAATGATAGAATTAGGGTTAGGGATAGGGTTAGGGTTATGGTTAGATTTATAGATGTGTTAAAATGATAGGGTTAGGGTTAGGGTTAGATATATTGTGTGTTCAAATGATAGAGTTAGGGTTACATTTAGATATATGGAAGTGTTCAAATGATAGGGTTAGGGTTAGGGTTAGATATATAGATGGGTTCAAACGATAGGGTTAGGGTTAGGGTTAGATATATAGAGGTGTTCAAATGATAGAGTTAGGGTTGGGGTTAGGGTTAGGGTTAGGGTTAGTTTAGGGTTAGGTTCTGGTTAGGGTTAGGGTTACAGTTAGGGTTAGGGTTAGGGTTGGGGTTAGGGTTAGGGTTAGATATATAGATGTGTTCAAATGATAGATTTAGGGTTAGGGTTACAGTTAGGGTTAGGGTAGGGTTATGGTTCTGGTTAGATATATGAACGTTTTCAAATGAGAAAGTTAGGGTTAGGGTTAGGGATAGATATATAGATGTGTTCAAATGATAGGGTTAGGGTTAGGGTTAGATATATAGATGTGTTCAAATGATAGAGTTAGGGTTGGGGTTAGGGTTAGGGCTAGGTTAGGTTAGGGTTAGGGTTAGGTTTTGGTTAGGGTTAGGATTACAGTTAGGGTTAGGGTTAGGGTTAGGGATAGATATAGATGTGTTCAAAAATTGGGTTAGGGTTAGGTACAGATAGATGGATATATGCTTTCAAATGATAGAGTTAGGGTTCGGGTTAGGGTTAGGGTTAGGGTTAGAATTAGGGTTAGGGTTAGGGTTGGGGTTAGGGTTATGGTTAGATATATAGATGTGTTCAAATGATAGAGTTAGGGTTAGGGTAGGGTTAGGGTTAGGATTAGGGTTAGATATATAGATGTGTTCAAATGATAGGGTTAGGGATAGGGTTAGGGTTAGGGTTAGAATTAGGGTTAGGGTTAGGGTTAGGGTTGGGGGTAGGGTTATGGTTAGATATATAGATGTGTTCAAATGATAGAATTAGGGTTAGGGTTAGGGTTAGGGTTAGGGTTGGGGTTAGGGTTATGGTTAGATATATAGATGTGTTCAAATGATAGAGTTAGGGTTAGGGTTGGGGTTAGGGTTAGGGTTAGGGTTAGGGTTAGGTTAGGGTTAGGTTTTGGTTAGGGTTAGGGTTACAGTTAGGGTTGGGGTTAGGGTTAGATATATATGTGTTCAAATGATTGGGTTAGGGTTAGGTATAGATAGATGGATAGATGCTTTCAAAGTATAGAGTCAGGGTTAAGGTTAGGGTTAGAGTTAGAGTTAGGGTTAGGGTTAGATATATAGAAGTGTTCAAATGATAGAGTTAGGGTTAGGGTTAGGGTTATAGTTAGATTTATAGATGTGTTAAAATGATAGTGTTTGGTTTAGGGTTAGATATATAGTGTGTTCAAATGATAGAGTTAGGGTTAGGGTTAGGGTTAGGCTTAGGGTTGGGGTTAGGGTTAGGTTTTGGTAAGGGTTAAGTTTACAGTTAGGGTTAGGGTAGGGTTATGGTCCGGGTTAGATGTATAAATGTGTTCAAATGATAAAGTTAGGGTTAGGGTTAGGGTTAGATATATAGATGTGTTCAAATGATAGGGTTAGGGTTAGGGTTAGATATATAGAGGTGTTCAAATGATAGAGTTAGGGTTGGGGCTAGGGTTAGGGTTCGGGTTAGTTTAGGGTTAGGTTCTGGTTAGGGTTAGGGTTACAGTTAGGGTTAGGGTTAGGGTTAGATATAGATGTGTTCAAATGATTGTGTTAACGTTAGGTTCAGATAGATGGATAGATGCTTTCAAATGAAAGAGTTAGGGTTAGGGTTAGGGTTAGGGTTAGGGTTCGGGTTAGGGTTAGGGTTAGAGTTAGGGTTACGGTTAGGGTTGGGGTTAGGGTTAGGGTTAGGGTTAGATATATAGATGTGTTCAAATGATAGAATTAGGGTTAGGGTTATGGTTAGGGTTATGGTTAGATTTATAGATGTGTTAAAATGATAGGGTTAGGGTTAGGGTTAGATATATTTTGTGTTCAAATGATAGATTTAGGGTTACATTTAGATATATGGAAGTGTTCAAATGATAGGGTTAGGGTTAGATATATAGATGTGTTAAATGATAGGGTTAAGGTTAGGGTTAGATATATAGAGGTGTTCAAATGACAGAGTTAGGGTTGGGGTTAGGGTTAGGTTTATGGTTAGTTTAGCGTTAGGTTCTGGTTAGGGTTAGGGTTACAGTTAGGGTTAGGGTTAGGGTTGGGGTTAGGGTTAGGGTTAGATATATAGATGTGTTCAAATGATAGATTTAGGGTTAGGGTTAAAGTTAGGGTTAGGGTAGGGTTATGGTTCGGGTTATATATATAAACGTTTTCAAATGAGAAAGTTAGGGTTAGGGTTAGGGATAGATATATAGATGTGTTCAAATGATAGGGTTAGGGTTAGGGTTAGATATATAGATGTGTTCAAATGATAGAGTTAGGGTTAGGTTCAGATAGATGGATAGATGCTTTCAAATGATAGAGTTAGGGTTCGGGTTAGGGTTAGGGTTAGAGTTAGGGTTAGGGTTGGGGTTAGGGTGAGGGTTAGATATATAGATGTGTTCAAATGATAGAGTTAGGGTTAGGGTAGGGCTAGGGTTAGGTTATTGTTAGGGTTAGGTTTTGGTTAGGGTTAGGATTACAGTTAGGGTTAGGGTTAGGGTTAGGGTTAGATATAGATGTGTTCAAATGATTGGGTTAGGGTTAGGTTCAGATAGATGGATAGATGTTTTCAAATGATAGAGTTAGGGTTCGGGTTAGAGTTAGGGTTAGGGTTGGGGTTAGGGTTAGGGTTAGATATATAGATGTGTTCAAATGATAGAGTTAGGGTTAGGGTAGGGTTAGTGTTAGAATTAGGGTTAGGGTTAGATATATAGATGTGTTCAAATGATAGGGTTAGGGATAGGGTTAGATATATAGATGTGTTCAAATAATATAATTAGGGTTGGGGTTAGGGTTAGGGTAAGGGTTAGGGTTAGGGTTAGGTGTTGGTTAGGGTTAGGGTTACAGTTAGGGTTAGGGTTAGGGTTAGATATATATGTGTTCAAACGATTGGGTTAGGGTTAGGTATAGATAGATGGATAGGCGCTTTCAAAGTATAGAATTAGGGTTAGGGTTAGGGTTAGGGTTAGAGTTAGGGTTAGGGTTAGGGTTAGGGTTGGGGTTAGGGTTAGATATATAGATGTGTTCAAATGATAGAGTTAGGATTAGGGTTAGATATATAGAAGTGTTCAATTGATTGGGTTAAGGTTAGGTTTAGATAGATGGATAGATTCTTTCAAATGATAGAGTTAGGGTTAGGGTTAGGGTTAGGGATAGGGTTAGGGTTAGGGTCCGGGTTAAGGTTAGGTTAGGGTTAGGGTTAGGGTTAGATATAGATGTGTTCAAATGATTGTGTTAACGTTAGGCTCAGATAGATGGATAGATGCTTTCAAATTAAAGAGTTAGGGTTAGGGTTAGGGTTAGGGTTCGGGTTAGGGTTAGGGTTAGGGTTAAAGTTAGAGTTAGGGTTAGGGTTAGGGTTGGGGTTAGGGTTAGGGTTAGGGTTAGATATATGGATGTGTTCAAATGATAGAGTGAGGGTTAGGGTTAGGGTTAGGTTTATGGTTAGATTTATAGATGTGTTAAAATGATAGGGCAAGGGTTAGGTTTAGATAGATGGATAGATGCTTTCAAATGATAGAGTTAGGGTTAAGGTTAGGGTTAGAGTTAGGGTTAGGGTTTCAGTTAGGGTTAGGGTTAGATAGATAGATAGGGTTAGGGTTAGGGTTAGGGTTAGAGTAGGGTTAGGGTTAGGGTTAGGGTTAGAGTAGGGTTAGGGTTAGATATATAGATGTTTTCAAATGATAGGGTTAGGGTTAGGGTGAGATATATAGAAGTGTTAAAATAATAGAGTTAGGGTTAGGGTTAGGGTAGGGTTAGATTAGGGTTAGAGTTAGGGTTTTTTCTGACCTGTTGAAAAGAGATGGTATTCATCCCTCCTGGGGTGGTGCCGCTCTTCTCTCTAGTAATATGGCACATAGTCTTAGAGCTCAACCTTGACTAACTGGAGCCCAGGTCAGGAAGCAGACAGACTGGCTAAACCGACCGTCTGCTAGCTGTCTCACGTCACAGAATTCAGATAAATCCCAACACATAGAGACTCTTTCACCTAGATATCATCAGATAGAGACTGTGTCTGTACCCCGAACTAATAAATACAGAAAACTTCCAAACCCATTTACGGGTGATAATTTAATTGATGTTCAACAACTAGTAAACAGAGATTATAAAGATAACAAAATGATAAAGCTTGGGTTGCTGAATATTCGATCCCTTTCTTCAAAAGCACTTATTGTAAATGATATTATCACAGAAAATAACCTAGATGTGCTGTGTTTGACAGAAACCTGGCTAAAACCAGACGATTACATTACTTTAAATGAGTCTAGCCCTCAAGGTTACTATTATCAACACGAACCTCGTCAGAAAGGTAAAGGGGGAGGTGTTGCTGTAATCTATAGTAATATCTTCAGTATTACTCAAAAGTCTTTCAAATATATCTCTTTTGAAGTGATGGTGCTCTATGTAAGTTTATATAATGTAAGTGACAAATCTCATTTGAAATTTGTGTTGGCTACTGTATACAGGCCACCAGGGCACCATACAGATTTTATCAAAGAATTTGCTGATTTTTCTATCGGAGTTAGTACTGGCTGTGGATAAAGTCCTTATTGTTGGTGATTTTAATATACATGTAGATAATGAAAAAGACGCTTTGGGATTGGCATTAACAGATATTCTAAGCTCTATTGGAGTTAGACAACACGTATCAGGACCAACTCATTGTCGTAATCATACTCTAGATCTAATATTGTCACATGGAATCGATATTGATGCCGTTGAAATTCTGCAGCAGAGCGATGACGTCTCAGATCATTATCTAGTCTCATGCGTGCTACATTTATCCAAGGCTGGAAAACCGCCTGTCTGCCATAAATATGTTAGAACCATCACTTCTACCACTAAAAATTGCTTTATAAATAATCTTCCTGATCAGTTTCATCAACTTAGCAAACCAGACAGCTTAGAAGAACTCGATGTTGCAACAGAAACTATTGACGCTCTCTTTTCGAACACTCTAGACTCTGTCGCTCCTTTGCGCTTAAAAAAGATTAAGGATATTAGTCCAACGCCATGGTATAATGAGCACACTCGGGCCCTTAAGAGAGCAGCCAGAAAACTGGAGCGCAGCTGGAAGAATTCAAAACTAGAAGTTTTTCGGATTTCATGGAGAGAGAAAATGATGGAGACAAGAAAGGCTGTAAAAACCGCTAGATCTGCTTATTTTTCAAATCTTTTAGAAGAAAATAAACACAACCCTAAGTATTTATTTAATACAGTGGCTAAATTAACAAGAAATACAGCCTCAACTTCTGATGTTTCCAAACAGCACAGCAGTAATGACTTTATGAACTTCTTTACTTGCAAGATTGACAACATTAGAGAGAAAATTATAGCCATGCAACTGTCTACTACAGTATCACATCTGACAGTGGGTTGTTGTATCCCTGAGGAAAAATTCCATTCATTCGCTGCTATAGGAAAGGAAGAATTGTCTAAACTTGTTAAATCATCAAAATCTACAACATGTATGTTAGACCCTATACCGACTAAGCTATTGAAAGAGATGCTTCCAGAGGTCATAGATCCTCTTCTTAAGATCATTAATTCATCTTTATCACTAGGTTACGTACCGAAAAATTTTAAGCAGGCTATTATCAAACCTCTTATTAAAAAACCACAACTTGATCCTGGTGAATTAGTCAATTACAGACCGATTTCCAATCTACCTTTTCTGTCAAAAATACTAGAAAAGGCAGTATCATCTCAGCTTAGTTCCTACTTGGAAAGAAATGGTATCTGTGAGGATTTCCAGTCAGGATTTAGACCGTACCATAGTACGGAGACTGCTCTCATTAGAGTTACGAATGATTTGCTCTTATCATTAGATCATGGTTGTATCTCTCTATTAGTGTTACTAGACCTCAGTGCTGCTTTTGACACTATTGACCACAATATTCTTTTGAATAGACTAGAAAATTATGCTGGAATTAGTGGAATTGCATTGGCATGGTTCAAATCATACTTATCTGACCGTTATCAGTTTGTAGTAGTAAACGAAAAGATGTCATTTCGATCACAAGTTAAATATGGAGTACCACAAGGCTCAGTTCTAGGACCGTTGCTTTTCACTCTGTACATGCTACCCTTGGGAGATGTCATTAGGAAGCATGGCATTAGCTTTCACTGTTACGCTGATGATACTCAGCTCTATATTTCCTCGCGCCCTGATGAAACCTACCAATTCTCAAAATTAACAGAATGCGTAGCTGATATAAAAAATTGGATGACTAGTAATTTCCTACTACTAAATTCAGAAAAAACAGAGATTCTAATTATTGGACCAAAAACTTCAGCACATAAAAAACTTGAATACTGTCTAACACTTGATGGCTGCTCTGTTAAGTCGTCTTCGTCAGTTAGGAACCTGGGTGTGTTCTTTGATACCAATCTTTCATTTGAAAGCCACATTTCTAGCATATGTAAAACCGCATTCTTCCATCTTAAAAATATATCTAAATTGCGACATATGCTCTCAATGACAAATGCGGAACAGCTAGTTCATGCGTTTATGACCTCGAGACTAGATTACTGTAACGCTCTTTTGGGTGGTTGCTCTGCTCGCGTGATAAACAAATTACAGCTGGTCCAAAACGCAGCAGCTAGAGTCCTTACTAGAACCAGGAAATATGAACATATTAGCCCGGTTCTGTCAAAACTGCACTGGCTCCCTATTAAACATCGTATAGATTTTAAAATCTTGCTAATTACTTACAAAGCACTAAATGGCTTAGCTCCTCAGTACCTGAGTGAGCTCTTAATGCATTATAGTCCTTCGCGTCTATTACGATCTCAGAATTCTGGCCAGTTGTTAATCCCTAGAATATCAAAATCAACCGCAGGCGGTAGATCCTTTTCCTATTTGGCACCTAAACTCTGGAACAATCTTCCTAGCATTGTTCGGGAAGCAGACACACTCTGTCAGTTTAAATCTAGACTAAAAACGCATCTATTCAACCTGGCATACACATGACGCACTATAAACTTTTGTCTTCATATCCGTTAAAGGATTGTTAGGCTGCATAGATCAGGTCAGCCGGAACCGGGAACACTTCCTATAACACCAGATGTACTCAGTACATCAGAAGAAGAATGGCGTCTATGCTAATTTTTTGTCTCTCTGCTTATCCCGAGGTTTACCAATTAACGTGATTGGCTGGATCTGGGCCGTGTCCGGGTCGGACGGGGAACCTGTGCCTGTGTGCGGCAGCGATGTGGCCCTGTGGTGTCGGCGGAGACTGTGTTAACTAGCTCATCCTTTATTAAGACCTTACCGACTCATCAGCCAGTGGCACATATCCCAACAAACCGTCCCATACCGGCGTGATCAAAAAGATCTTAAACTAGATGGAACTAGATTAAATATTTTGACTGTTGCGATTCCAAATCGGTTTAATGACCCGTAACTCTGCCTGGGTATCGGACAAGTGTTCACTGTTGGCCAGAGGAGAACTGGCCCCCCGACATAAGCCTGGTTTCTCCCGAGGTTTTTTTTTCTCCATTTGTTGGAGTTTTGGTTCCTTGCCGCTGTTGCCTTTGGCTTGCTTAGGTTGGGGACACTTGCTTGATATTCAGCAGTGTTTTTGATATGCCTGCATTGGCGCCGTTGTATACAAACTGAGCTGAGCCGGACGATTACGTCACTGTTTTCTGCAGTGCTGATATACCTAAATTAACTAGACTAATAACTATTGATATTTGCAACGGAATGAATCAATAATATATAGAATAAGCTGCACAATGACACCATTTTCTTATTAATGTAAAGCTGCTTTGCCACAATTTGCATTGTAAAAAGCGCTATATAAATAAAGATGACTTGACTTGACTTGACTAGGGTTAGGGTTAGATTTATAGGGATAGGGTTAGGGTTAGGGTTAGAGTAGGGTTAGGGTTAGACTTATAGATGTTTTCAAATAATAGGGTTAGGGTTAGGGTTAGGTTTTGGTTAGGGTTAGGATTACAGTTGGGGTTAGGGTAGGGTTAGGGTAAGGGTTAGATATATAGATGTGTTCAAATGATAGGGTTAGGGTTAGGGTTAGATACATAAATGTGTTCAAATGATAGAGTTAGGGTTAGGGTTAGGGTTAGGTTAGGGTTAGGTTTTGGTTAGGGTTAGGGTTACAGTTAAGGTTAGGGTAGGGCTAGGGTTAGGGTTAGGTTTAGAAATATAGATGTGTTCAATTGATTGGGTTAGGGTTAGGTTTAGATCGATGGATAGATTCTTTCAAATGATAGAGTTAGGGTTCGGGTTAGGGTTATGGTTAGAGTTATGGTTAGGGTTAGGGTTGGGGTTAGGGTTATGGTTAGATATATAGATGTGTTCAAATGATAGAGTTAGGGTTAGGGTAGGGTTAGGGTTAGGATTAGGGTTAGGGTTATATATATAAATGTGTTCAAATGATAGGGTTAGGGTTAGGGTTAGATATATAGATTTGTTCAAATGATAGAGTTAGGGTTGGGGTTAGGGTTAGGGTTAGGGTTAGGTTAGGGTTAGTTTTTGGTTAGGGTTAGGGTTACAGTTAGGGTTAGGGTTAGGGTTAGATATATATGTGTTCAAATGATTGGGTTAGGGTTAGGTATAGATAGATGGATAGATGCTTTCAAATTATAGAGTTAGGGTTAGGGTTAGGGTTAGGGTTAGAGTTAGGGTTAGGGTTAGGGTTAGGGTCGGGGTTAGATATATAGATGTGTTCAAATGATAGAGTTAGGGTTAGGGTTAGATATATAGACGTGTTCAATTGATTGGGTTAGGGTTAGGTTTAGATAGATGGATAGATTCTTTCAAATGATAGAGTTAGGGTTAGGGTTAGGGATAGGGTTAGGGTTAGGGTTAGGGTTAGGGTTAGGGTTCGGGTTAGGGTTAGGGTTAGGGTTAGAGTTAGGGTTAGGGTTAGGGTTGGGGTTAGGGTTAGGGTTAGGGTTAGATATATAGATGTGTTCAAATGATAGATTTAGGGTTAGGGTTACAGTTAGGGTTAGGGTAGGGTTATGGTTCGGGTTAGATATATAAAGGTTTTCAAATGATAGGGTTAGGGTTAGGGTTAGATATATAGATGTGTTTAAATGATAGAGTTAGGGTTGGGGTTAGGGTTAGGGTTAGGGCTAGGGTTAGGTTAGGGTTAGGGTTAGGTTTTGGTTAGGGTTAGGATTACAGTTAGGGTTAGGGTTAGGGTTAGATATAGATGTGTTCAAATGATTGGGTTAGGGTTAGGTTCAGATAGATGGATAGATGCTTTTCAAATGATAGAGTTAGGGTTCGGGTTAGGGTTAGGGTTAGAGTTAGGGTTAGGGTTAGGGTTAGGGTTGGGGTTAGGGTTAGGGTTAGGGCTAGGGTTAGGTTAGGGTTAGGGTTAGGTTTTGGTTAGGGTTAGGATTACAGTTAGGGTTAGGGTTAGGGTTAGATATAGATGTGTTCAAATGATTGGGTTAGGGTTAGGTTCAGATAGATGGATAGATGCTTTCAAATGATAGAGTTAGGTTCGGGTTAGGGTTAGGGTTAGAGTTAGGGTTAGGGTTAGGGTTAGGGTTGGGGTTAGGGTTATGGTTAGATATATAGATGTGTTCAAATGATAGAGTTAGGGTTAGGGTAGGGTTAGGGTTAGGATTAGGGTTAGGGTTAGATATATAGATGTATTCAAATGATAGGGTTAGGGTTAGGGTTAGATATATAGATGTGTTCAAATGATAGAGTTAGGGTTGGGGTTAGGGTTAGGGTTAGGGTAAGGGTTAGGGTTAGGGTTAGGTTAGGGTTAGGTTTTGGTTAGGGTTAGGGTTACAGTTAGGGTTAGGGTTAGGGTTAGATATATATGTGTTCAAATGATTGGGTTAGGGTTAGGTATAGATAGATGGATAGATGCTTTCAAAGTATAGAGTTAGGGTTAGAGTTAGGGTTAGGGTTAGAGTTAGGGTCAGGGTTAGGGTTAGGGTTAGGGTTGGGGTTAGGGTTAGGGTCAGGGTTAGATATATAGATGTGTTCAAATGATAGAGTTAGGGTTAGGGTTAGATACATAGAAGTGTTCAATTGATTGGGTTAGGGTTAGGTTTAGATAGATGGATAGATTCTTTCAAATGATAGAGTTAGGGTTAGGGTTAGGTATAGGGTTAGGGTTAGGGTTAGGGTTAGGGTTCGGTTAAGGTTAGGGTTAGAGTTAGAGTTAGAGTTAGGGTTAGGGTTAGATATAGATGTGTTCAAATGATAGGGTTAGGGTTAGGGTTAGGGCTAGGGTTAGGTTAGGGTTAGGGTTAGGTTTTGGTAAGGGTTAGGATTACAGTTAGGGTTAGGGTTAGGGTTAGATATAGATGTGTTCAAATGATTGGGTTAGTGTTAGGTTCAGATAAATGGATAGATGCTTTAAAGTTATACAGTTAGGGTTAGGGTTAGGGTTAGAGTTAGAGTTAGGGTTAGGGTTAGGGTTGGGGTTAGGGTTAGGGTTAGATATATAGATGTGTTCAAATGATAGAGTTAGGGTTAGGGTTAGGGTTAGGGTTATGGTTAGATTTATAGATGTGTTAAAATGATAGCGTTAGGTTTAGGGTTAGATATATAGTGTGTTCAAATGATAGAGTTAGGGTTAGGGTTACATTTAGATATATAGATGTGTTCAAATGATAGGGTCGGGATTAGGGTAAGGGTTAGGTTTAGATAGATGGATAGATGCTTTCAAATGATAGAGTTAGGGTTAGGGTTAGGGTTGGGGTTAGGGTTAGGGTTAGGGTTAGATATATAGATGTGTTCAAATGATAGAATTAGGGTTAGGGTTATGGTTAGGGTTATGGTTAGATTTATAGATGTGTTAAAATGATAGGGTTAGGGTTAGGGTTAGATATATTTTGTGTTCAAATGATAGATTTAGGGTTACATTTAGATATATGGAAGTGTTCAAATGATAGGGTTAGGGTTAGGGTTAGATATATAGATGTGTTCAAATGATAGGGTTAGGGTTAGGGTTAGATATATAGAGGTGTTCAAATGATAGAGTTAGGGTTGGGGTTCGGGTTAGGTTTAGGGTTAGTTTAGGGTTAGGTTCTGGTTAGGGTTAGGGTTACAGTTAGGGTTAGGGTTAGGGTTAGCGTTGGGGTTAGCGTTAGGGTTAGATATATAGATGTGTTCAAATGATAGATTTAGGGTTATGGTTAAAGTTAGGGTTAGGGTAGGGTTATGGTACGGGTTAGATATATAAACGTTTTCAAATGAGAAAGTTAGGGTTAGGGATAGATATATAGATGTGTTCTAATGATAGGGTTAGGGTTAGGGTTAGATATATAGATGTGTTCAAATGATAGAGTTAGGGTTGGGGTTAGGGTTAGGGTTAGGGCTAGGGTTAGGTTAGGGTTAGGGTTAGGTTTTGGTTAGGGTTAGGATTACAGTTAGGGTTAGGGTTAGGGTTAGGGTTAGATATAGATGTGTTCAAATTATTGGGTTAGGGTTAGGTTCAGATAGATGGATAGATGCTTTCAAATGATAGAGTTAGGGTTCGGGTTAGGGTTAGGGTTAGGGTTAGAGTTAGGGTTAGGGTTGGGGTTAGGGTTAGGGTTAGATATATAGATGTGTTCAAATGATAGGGTTAGGGATAGGGTTAGATATATAGATGTGTTCAAATGATAGAGTTAGGGTTGGGGTTAGGGTTAGGGTAAGGGTTAGGGTTAGGGTAAGGTTTTGGTTAGGGTTAGGGTTACAGTTAGGGTTAGGGTTAGGGTTAGATATATATGTGTTCAAATGATTGGGTTAGGGTTAGGTATAGATAGATGGATAGATGCTTTCAAAGTATAGAGTTAGGGTTAGGGTTAGGGTTAGGGTTAGATTTAGGGTTAGGGTTAGGGTTAGGGTTAGGGTTGGGGTTAGGGTTAGATATATAGATGTGTTCAAATGATAGAGTTAGGGTTAGGAATAGATATATAGAAGTGTTCAATTGATTGGGTTAGGGTTAGGTTTAGATAGATGGATAGATTCTTTCAAATGATAGAGTTAGGGTTAGGGTTAGGGTTAGGGATAGGGTTAGGGTTAGGGTCCGGGTTAAGGTTAGGTTAGGGTTAGGGTTAGGGTTAGATATAGAGATGTGTTCAAATGATTGTGTTAACGTTAGGCTCAGATAGATGGATAGATGCTTTCAAATTAAAGAGTTAGGGTTAGGGTTAGGGTTAGGGTTCGGGTTCGGGTTCGGGTTAGGGTTAGGGTTAGAGTTAGAGTTAGGGTTAGGGTTGGGGTTAGGGTTAGGGTTAGGGTTAGATATATGGATGTGTTCAAATGATAGAGTTAGGGTTAGGGTTAGGGTTAGGTTTATGGTTAGATTTATAGATGTGTTAAAATGATAGGGTTAGGGTTATGGTTAGATATATAGTGTGTTCAAATGATAGAGTTAGGCTTAGGGTTAGATATATAGATGTGTTCAAATGATAGGGTCGGGGTTAGGGCAAGGGTTAGGTTTAGATAGATGGATAGATGCTTTCAAATGATAGAGTTAGGGTTAAGGTTAGGGTTAGAGTTAGGGTTAGGGTTTCAGTTAGGGTTAGGGTTAGATAGATAGATAGGGTTAGGGTTAGGGTTAGAGTAGGGTTAGGGTTAGATATATAGATGTTTTCAAATGATAGGGTTAGGGTTAGGGTGAGATATATAGAAGTGTTAAAATAATAGAGTTAGGGTTAGGGTTAGGGTAGGGTTAGATTAGGGTTAGAGTTAGGGTTAGGGTTAGATTTATAGGGATAGGGTTAGGGTTAGGGTTAGAGTAGGGTTAGGGTTAGACTTATAGATGTTTTCAAATAATAGGGTTAGGGTTAGGGTTAGGTTTTGGTTAGGGTTAGGATTACAGTTGGGGTTAGGGTAGGGTTAGGGTAAGGGTTAGATATATAGATGTGTTCAAATGAAAGGGTTAGGGTTAGGGTTAGATACAAATGTGTTCAAATGATAGAGTTAGGGTTAGGGTTAGGGTTAGGTTAGGGTTAGGTTTTGGTTAGGGTTAGGGTTACAGTTAAGGTTAGGGTAGGGCTAGGGTTAGGGTTAGGTTTAGAAATATAGATGTGTTCAATTGATTGGGTTAGGGTTAGGCTTAGATCGATGGATAGATGCTTTAAAATGATAGAGTTAGGGTTCGGGTTAGGGTTATGGTTAGAGTTATGGTTAGGGTTAGGGTTGGGGTTAGGGTTATGGTTAGATATATAGATGTGTTCAAATGATGGAGTTAGGGTTAGGTTAGGGTTAGGGTTAGGATTAGGGTTAGGGTTATATATATAAATGTGTTCAAATGATAGGGTTAGGGTTAGGGTTAGGGTTAGATATATAGATTTGTTCAAATGATAGAGTTAGGGTTGGGGTTAGGGTTAGGGTTAGGGTTAGGTTAGGGTTAGGTTTTGGTTAGGGTTAGGGTTACAGTTAGGGTTAGGGTTAGGGTTAGGGTTAGATATATATGTGTTCAAATGATTGGGATAGGGTTAGGTATAGATAGATGGATAGATGCTTTCAAATTATAGAGTTAGGGTTAGGGTTAGGGTTAGGGTTAGAGTTAGGGTTAGGGTTAGGGTTAGGGTTAGGGTCGGGGTTAGATATATAGATGTGTTCAAATGATAGAGTTAGGGTTAGGGTTAGGGTTAGATATATAGAAGTGTTCAATTGATTGGGTGTGGGTTAGGTTTAGATAGATGGATAGATTCTTTCAAATGATAGGGTTAGGGTTAGTGTTAGGGTTAGGGTTCGGGTTAGGGTTAGGGTTAGGGTTAGGGTTAGAGTTAGGGTTAGGGTTGGGGTTAGGGTTAGGGTTAGGGTTAGATATATAGATGTGTTCAAATGATAGATTTAGGGTTAGGGTTACAGTTAGGGTTAGGGTAGGGTTATGGTTCGGGTTAGATATATAAAGGTTTTCAAATGAAAGGGTTAGGGTTAGGGTTAGATATATAGATGTGTTTAAATGATAGAGTTAGGGTTGGGGTTAGGGTTAGGGCTAGGGTTAGGTTAGGGTTAGGGTTAGGTTTTGGTTAGGGTTAGGATTACAGTTAGGGTTAGGGTTAGGGTTAGATATAGATGTGTTCAAATGATTGGGTTAGGGTTAGGTTCAGATAGATGGATAATGCTTTCAAATGATAGAGTTAGGGTTCGGGTTAGGGTTAGGGTTAGGGTTAGGGTTAGAGTTAGGGTTAGGGTTAGGGTTAGGGTTAGGGTTGGGGTTAGGGTTATGGTTAGATATATAGATGTGTTTAAATGATAGAGTTAGGGTTAGGGTAGGGTTAGGGTTAGGATTAGGGTTAGGGTTAGATATATAGATGTATTCAAATGATAGGGTTAGGGTTAGGGTTAGGTATATAGATGTGTTCAAATGATAGAGTTAGGGTTGGGTTAGGGTTAGGGTTAGGGTAAGGGTTAGGGTTAGGGTTAGGTTAGGGTTAGGTTTTGGTTAGGGTTAGGGTTACAGTTAGGGTTAGGGTTAGGGTTAGATATATATGTGTTCAAATGATTGGGTTAGGGTTAGGTATAGATAGATGGATAGATGCTTTCAAAGTATAGAGTTAGGGTTAGAGTTAGGGTTAGGGTTAGAGTTAGGGTCAGGGTTAGGGTTAGGGTTAGGGTTGGGGTTAGGGTTAGGGTTAGGGTCAGGTTAGAAATATAGATGTGTTCAAATGATAGAGTTAGGGTTAGGGTTAGATATATAGAAGTGTTCAATTGACTGGGATAGGGTTAGGTTTAGATAGATGGATAGATTCTTTCAAATGAAAGAGTTAGGGTTAGGGTTAGGGTTAGGTATAGGGTTAGGGTTAGGGTTAGGGTTAGGGTTCGGGTTAAGGTTAGGGTTAGAGTTAGAGTTAGAGTTAGGGTTAGGGTTAGATATAGATGTGTTCAAATGATGGGGTTAGGGTTAGGGTTAGATATATAGATGTGTTCAAATGATAGAGTTATGGTTGGGGTTAGGGTTAGGGCTTGGGTTAGGTTAGGGTTAGGGTTAGGTTTTGGTTAGGGTTAGGATTACAGTTAGGGTTAGGGTTAGGGTTAGGGTTAGATATAGATGTGTTCAAATGATTGGGTTAGGGTTAGGTTCAGATAAAAGGATAGATGCTTTCAAGTTATACAGTTAGGATTAGGGTTAGGGTTAGAGTTAGAGTTAGAGTTAGGGTTAGGGTTAGGGTTGGGGTTAGGGTTAGGGTTAGATATATAGATGTGTTCAAATGATAGAGTTAGGGTTAGGGTTAGGGTTAGGGTTATGGTTAGATTTATAGATGTGTTAAAATGATAGGGTTAGGTTTAGGGTTATATATAGTGTGTTCAAATGATAGAGTTAGAGTTAGGGTTACATTTAGATATATCGAAGTGTTCAAATGATAGCGTTAGGGTTAGATATATAGATGTGTTCAAATGATAGGGTCGGGGTTAGGGTAAGGGTTAGGTTTAGATAGATGGATAGATGCTTTCAAATGATAGAGTTAGGGTTAGGGTTAGGGTTAGGGTTAGGGTTAGGGTTGGGGTTAGGGTTAGGGTTAGGGTTAGGTTTTGGTTAGGGTTAGGGTTACAGTTAGGGTTAGGGTAGGGTTATGGTTCGGGTTAGATATATAAATGTGTTCAAATGATAAAGTTAGGGTTAGAGTTAGGGTTAGATATATAGATGTGTTCAAATGATAGGGTTAGGGTTAGGGTTAGATATATAGATGTGTTCAAATGATAGAGTTAGGGTTGGGGTTAGGGTTAGGGTTAGTTTAGGGTTAGGTTCTGGTTAGGGTTAGGGTTACAGTAAGGGCTAGGGTTAGGGTTAGATATAGATGTGTTCAAATTATTGTGTTAGGGTTAGGTTCAGATAGATGGATAGTTGCTTTCAAATTATAGTTAGGGTTAGGGTTAGGGTTAGGGTTAGGGTTAGGGTTAGGGTTAGTGTTAGGGTTAGAGTTAGAGTTAGAGTTAGGGTTAGGGTTAAGGTTAGATATATAGATGTGTTCAAATGATAGAGTTAGGGTTAGGGTTAGGGTTATGGTTAGATTTATAGATGTGTTAAAATGATAGGGTTAGGGTTAGGGTTAGAGTTAGGGTTAGGGTTTCAGTTAGGGTTAGGGTTAGATAGATGGATAGGGTTAGGGTTAGGGTTAGAGTAGGGTTAGGGTTAGACATATAGATGATTTCAAATGGTAGGGTTAGGGTTAGGGTGAGATATATAGAAGTGTTCAAATGATAGAGTTAGGGTTAGGGTAGGGTTAGATTAGGGTTAGGGTTAGGGTTAGGGTTAGATTTATAGATATGTTCAAATAATAGGGTTAGGGTTAGGGTTAGGGTTAGAGTTAGAGTTAGGATTAGGGTTAGGTTTAGGGTTACAGTTAGGGTTAGTTTAGAGTTAGGGTTGGGGTTAGATATATAGATGTGTTCAAATGATAAAGTTAGGGTTAGGGTTAGATATATAGATGTGTTCAAATGATGGGTTAGAGTTAGGGTTAGATATATAAATGTGTTCAAATGATAGAGTGAGGGTTAGGGTTAGGTTAGGGTTAGGTTTTCGTTAGGGTTAGGGTTACAGTCAGGGTTAAAGTAGGGTTAGGGTTAGATATATAGATGTGTTCAAATGATAGCGTTAGGGTTACGGTTAGATATATAAATGTGTTCAAATGATAGGGTTAGGGTTAGGGTTAGATATATAGAAGTGTTCAAATGATAGGTTTGGGTTAGGGTTAGATATATAGAGGTGTTCAAATGATAGAGTTAGGGTTGGGTTAGGGTTAGGGTTAGGGTTAGTTTAGGGTTAGGTTCTGGTTAGGGTTAGGGTTACAGTTAGGGTTAGGGTTAGGGTTCGGGTTCGGGTTAGGGTTAGGGTTAGGGTTGGGGTTAGGGTTAGGGTTAGGGTTAGATATGTAGATTTGTTCAATTATAGCGACAGAGTTAGGGTTAGGGTTAGATATATAGATGTGTTCAAATGATAGGGTCGGGGTTAGGGTAAGGGTTAGGTTTAGATAGATGGATAGATGCTTTCAAATGATAGAGTTAGGGTTAAGGTTAGGGTTAGAGTTAGAATTAGGGTTTCAGTTAGGGTTAGGGTGAGATATATAGAATTGTTCAAATAATAGAGTTAGGGTTAGGGTTAGGGTTAGGGTAGGGTTAGATTAGGGTTAGAGTTAGGGTTAGGGTTAGATTTATAGGGATAGGGTTAGGGTTAGAGTAGGGTTAGGGTTAGACTTATAGATGTTTTCAAATAATAGGGTTAGGGTTAGGGTTAGGGTTAGAGTTAGAGTTAGGGTTAGGGTTAGGTTTTGGTTAGGGTTAGGATTACAGTTGGGGTTAGGGTAGGGTTAGGGTAAGGGTTAGATATATAGATGTGTTCAAATGATAGGGTTAGGGTTAGGGTTAGACACATAAATGTGTTCAAATGATAGAGTTAGGGTTAGGGTTAGGTTAGGGTTTGGTTTTGGTTAGGGTTAGGGTTAGGGTTACAGTTAGGGTTAGGGTAGGGATAGGGTTAGGGTTAGGTTTAGAAATATAGATGCATTCAATTGATTGGGTTAGGATTAGGTTTAGATAGATGGATAGATTCTTTCAAATGATAGAGTTAGGGTTCGGGTTAGGGTTAGGGTTAGAGTTAGGGTTAGGGTTAGGGTTAGGGTTAGGGTTGGGGTTAGGGTTGGGGTTAGGGTTATGGTTAGATATATAGATGTGTTCAAATGATAGAGTTAGGGTTAGGGTAGGGTTAGGGTTAGGATTAGGGTTAGGGTTAGGGTTAGATATATAGATGTGTTCAAATGATAGAATTAGGGTTAGGGTTATGGTTAGGGTTATGGTTAGATATATAGATGTGTTCAAATGATAGAGTTAGGGTTAGGGTAGGGTTAGGGTTAGGGTTAGGATTAGGGTTAGATATAAAGATGTGTTCAAATGATAGGGTTAGGGTTAGGGTTAGATATATAGAGGTGTTCAAATGATAGAGTTAGGGTTGGGGTTAGGGTTAGGTTTAGGGTTAGTTTAGGGTTAGGTTCTGGTTAGGGTTAGGGTTACAGTTAGGGTTAGGGATAGGGTTGGGGTTAGGGTTAGGGTTAGATATATAGATGTGTTCAAATGATAGATTTAGGGTTAGGGTTAAAGTTAGGGTTAGGGTAGGGTTATGGTTCGGGTTAGATATATAAACGTTTTCAAATGAGAAAGTTAGGGTTAGGGTTAGGGATAGATATATAGATGTGTTCAAATGATAGGGTTAGGGTTAGGGTTAGATATATAGATGTGTTCAAATGATAGAGTTAGGGTTGGGGTTAGGGTTAGGGCTAGGGTTAGGTTAAGGTTAGGGTTAGGTTTTGGTTAGGGTTAGGATTACAGTTAGGGTTAGGGTTAGGGTTAGGGTTAGATATAGATGTGTTCAAATGTTTGGGTTAGGGTTAGGTTCAGATAGATGGATAGATGCTTTCAAATGATAGAGTTAGGGTTCGGGTTAGGGTTAGTGTTAGAGTTAGGGTTAGGGTTGGGGTTAGGGTTAGGGTTAGATATATAGATGTGTTCAAATGATAGAGTTAGGGTTAGGGTAGGGTTAGGGTTAGGATTAGGGTTAGGATTATATATATAGATATGTTCAAATAATAGGGTTAGGGATAGGGTTAGATATATAGATGTGTTCAAATGATAGAGTTAGGGTTGGGGTTAGGGTTAGGGTAAGGGTTAGGGTTAGGGTAAGGTTTTGGTTAGGGTTAGGGTTACAGTTAGGGTTAGGGTTAGGGTTAGATATATATGTGTTCAAATGATTGGGTTAGGGTTAGGTATAGATAGATGGATAGATGCTTTCAAAGTATAGATCGATTGCTTCTGTCTGCCTCGCTGCTGAATTGTTTGAGTCTGTTGCTCCATAGCTTTATTTGAATCTATTTATTGTTATTGTTTGCTGTCTACTTTATCTTCACTATATATCTGATATTGTCTTATATTGCCTATCACATTAATTTGACATCGCTAGTTTTTAATCTTTTAATCTAAATCACCATCACAACGCGTTAGCATTACGCTAGTTTGTGTTATCCGTGCCCAACGTCATTTCTATCGTGCTCTCGTTTTCTTCAAATTCATCAAACATCTGGTAAGTCGGATCGGTCTACAAACACGGTAAGCTATGTCATCTTCTCCTTTCATTGTTACTTGCACTGCCTGTCACATGCATAGTTTAGCTTTTTCTGTCAGCGATGAAGGATTCACATGTCATAAATGTAGGGAAATAGTCAGGCTGACAGAGAAAATCTTAGAATTAGAGACACGCATCCAAACTTTAATTGAGGATAGTAAGAATGCAAGCGCTTCAGATACTGTTTTGGATGCGACTAGCCTAGTGAACTCCGTACATTGTTCGGTTTCGGCTGTAGAGCCCGTGCAGCAGGGCAACTGGGTGACCGTGAGGCGGCCTAGTCGTGTTAAAAAACACCACTCTTCCGTTCCGATTAGAACATCAAACAGGTTCTCCCACTCAGTGACGCACCCACTGAGAATCCTGTTGAAAGTGCCCTAGTTATTGGCGATTCTATTACACGGAACGTGAAAATAGAGACACCAGCCACCATAGTCACATGTTTGCCGGGAGCCAGAGCGCCTGACATCAAAGCAAATTTAAAAGTGCTGGCTAATGCTAATCGTCAATACTCTAAGATTGTTATTCACGTCGGCGCTAATGATGTCCGACTTCGCCAGTCGGAGATCACCAAAATTAACATTAAAGAGGTGTGTGAAATCGCACGTATGATGTCAGACACTGTAATTTTTTCTGGACCCCTTCCTGCTCGTAGGAGTGATGAGATAATTAGCAGACTATCATCACTCAATGGCTGGCTGTCTAAGTGGTGTTCACAGAATGATATAGGTTTCATAGACAATTGGAAAAGTTTTTGGGGCAGACCTGACCTGTTGAAAAGAGATGGTATTCATCCCTCCTGGGGTGGTGCCGCTCTTCTCTCTAGTAATATGGCACATAGTCTTAGAGCTCAACCTTGACTAACTGGGGCCCAGGTCAGGAAGCAGACAGACTGGCTAAACCGACCGTCTGCTAGCTGTCTCACGTCACAGAATTCAGATAAATCCCAACACATAGAGACTCTTTCACCTAGATATCGTCAGATAGAGACTGTGTCTGTACCCCGAACTAATAAATACAGAAAACTTCCAAACCCATTTACGGGTGATAATTTAATTGATGTTCAACAAGTAGTAAACAGAGATTATAAAGATAACAAAATGATAAAGCTTGGGTTGCTGAATATTCGATCCCTTTCTTCAAAAGCACTTATTGTAAATGATATTATCACAGAAAATAACCTAGATGTGCTGTGTTTGACAGAAACCTGGCTAAAACCAGACGATTACATTACTTTAAATGAGTCTAGCCCTCAAGGTTACTATTATCGACACGAACCTCGTCAGAAAGGTAAAGGGGAGGTGTTGCTGTAATCTATAGTAATATCTTCAGTATTACTCAAAAGTCTTTCAAATATATCTCTTTTGAAGTGATGGTGCTCTATGTAACGTTATATAATGTAAGTGACAAATCTCATCTGAAATTTGTGTTGGCTACTGTATACAGGCCACCAGGGCACCATACAGATTTTATCAAAGAATTTGCTGATTTTCTATCGGAGTTAGTACTGGCTGTGGATAAAGTCCTTATTGTTGGTGATTTTAATATACATGTAGATAATGAAAAAGACGCATTGGGATTGGCACTAACAGATATTCTAAGCTCTATTGGAGTTAGACAACACGTGTCAGGACCAACTCATTGTCGTAATCATACTCTAGATCTAATATTGTCACATGGAATCGATATTGATGCCGTTGAAATTCTGCAGCAGAGCGATGACGTCTCAGATCATTATCTAGTCTCATGCGTGCTACATTTATCCAAGGCTGGAAAACCGCCTGTCTGCCATAAATATGTTAGAACCATCACTTCTACCACTAAAAATTGCTTTATAAATAATCTTCCTGATCAGTTTCATCAACTTAGCAAACCAGACAGCTTAGAAGAACTCGATGTTGCAACAGAAACTATTGACGCTCTCTTTTCAAACACTCTAGACTCTGTCGCTCCTTTGCGCTTAAAAAAGATTAAGGATATTAGTCCAACGCCATGGTATAACGAGCACACTCGGGCCCTTAAGAGAGCAGCCAGAAAACTGGAGCGCAGCTGGAAGAATTCAAAACTAGAAGTTTTTCGGATTTCATGGAGAGAGAAAATGATGGAGTACAGAAAGGCTGTAAAAACCGCTAGATCTGCTTATTTTTCAAATCTTTTAGAAGAAAATAAACACAACCCTAAGTATTTATTTAATACAGTGGCTAAATTAACAAGAAATACAGCCTCAACTTCTGATGTTTCCAAACAGCACAGCAGTAATGACTTTATGAACTTCTTTACTTGCAAGATTGACAACATTAGAGAGAAAATTATAGCCATGCAACTGTCTACTACAGTATCACATCAGACAGTGGGTTGTTGTATCCCTGAGGAAAAATTCCATTCATTCGCTGCTATAGGAAAGGAAGAATTGTCTAAACTTGTTAAATCATCAAAATCTACAACATGTATGTTAGACCCTATACCGACTAAGCTATTGAAAGAGATGCTTCCAGAGGTCATAGATCCTCTTCTTAAGATCATTAATTCATCTTTATCACTAGGTTACGTACCAAAAAATTTTAAGCAGGCTATTATCAAACCTCTTATTAAAAAACCACAACTTGATCCTGGTGAATTAGTCAATTACAGACCGATTTCCAATCTACCTTTTCTGTCAAAAATACTAGAAAAGGCAGTATCATCTCAGCTTAGTTCCTACTTGGAAAGAAATGGTATCTGTGAGGATTTCCAGTCAGGATTTAGACCGTACCATAGTACTGAGACTGCTCTCATTAGAGTTACAAATGATTTGCTCTTATCATTAGATCATGGTTGTATCTCTCTATTAGTGTTACTAGACCTCAGTGCTGCTTTTGACACAATCGACCACAATATTCTTTTGAATAGACTAGAAAATTATGCTGGAATTAGTGGAATTGCATTGGCATGGTTCAAATCATACTTATCCGACCGTTATCAGTTTGTAGTAGTAAACGAAGAGATGTCATTTCGATCACAAGTTAAATATGGAGTACCACAAGGCTCAGTTCTAGGACCGTTGCTTTTCACTCTGTACATGTTACCCTTGGGAGATGTCATTAGGAAGCATGGCATTAGCTTTCACTGTTACGCTGATGATACTCAGCTCTATATTTCCTCACGCCCTGACGAAACCTACCAATTCTCAAAATTAACAGAATGCGTAGCTGATATAAAAAATTGGATGACTTGTAATTTCCTACTACTAAACTCAGAAAAAACAGAGATTCTAATTATTGGACCAAAAACTTCACATAAAAACCTAGAATACTGTCTAACACTTGATGGCTGCTCTGTTAAGTCATCTTCGTCAGTTAGGAACCTGGGTGTGCTCTTTGATACCAATCTTTCATTTGAAAGCCACATTTCTAGCATATGTAAAACCGCATTCTTCCATCTTAAAAATATATCTAAATTGCGACATATGCTCTCAATGACAAATGCGGAACAGCTAGTTCATGCGTTTATGACCTCGAGACTAGATTACTGTAACGCTCTATTGGGTGGTTGCCCTGCTCGCGTGATAAACAAATTACAGCTGGTCCAAAACGCAGCTGCTAGAGTCCTTACTAGAACCAGGAAATATGAACATATTAGCCCTGTTCTGTCAAAACTGCACTGGCTCCCTATTAAACATCGTATAGATTTTAAAATCTTGCTAATTACTTACAAAGCACTAAATGGCTTAGCTCCCCAGTACCTGAGTGAGCTCTTAATGCATTATAGTCCTTCGCGTCTATTACGATCTCAGAATTCTGGCCAGTTGTTAATACCTAGAATATCAAAATCAACCGCAGGCGGTAGATCCTTTTCCTATTTGGCACCTAAACTCTGGAACAATCTTCCTAGCATTGTTCGGGAAGCAGACACACTCTGTCAGTTTAAATCTAGACTAAAAACGCATCTATTTAACTTGGCATACACATGACGCACTATAAACTTTTGTCTTCATATCCGTTAAAGGATTGTTAGGCTGCATAGATCAGGTCAGCCGGAACCGGGATCACTTCCTATAACACCAGATGTACTCGGTACATCAGAAGAAGAATGGCGTCTACGCTAATTTTTTGTCTCTCTGCTTATCCCGAGGTTTACCAATTAACGTGATTGGCTGGATCTGGGCCGTGTCCGGGTCGGACGGGGAACCTGTGCCTGTGTGCGGCAGCAATGTGGCCCTGTGGTGTCGGCGGAGACTGTGTTAACTAGCTCATCCTCTGTTAAGACCTTACCGACTCATCAGCCAGTGGCACATATCCCAACAAACCGTCCCATACCGGCGTGATCAAAAAGATCTTAAACTAGATTAAATATTTTGACTGTTGCGATTCCAAAACGGTTTAATGACCTGTAACTCTGCCTGAGTATCGGACAAGTGTTCACTGTTGGCCAGAGGAGAACTGGCCCCCCGACTAAGCCTGGTTTCTCCCGAGGTTTTTTTCTCCATTTGTTGGAGTTTTGGTTCCTTGCCGCTGTTGCCTTTGGCTTGCTTAAGTTGGGGACACTTGCTTGATATTCAGCAGTGTTTTTGATATGCCTGCACTGGCGCCGTTGTATACAAACTGAGCTGAGCCGGACGATCATGTCACTGTTCTCTACAGTGCTGATATACATAAATTAACTAGACTAATAACTATTGATATTTGCAACGAAATGAATCAATAATATATAGAATAAGCTGCACAATGACACCATTTTCTTATTAATGTAAAGCTGCTTTGCCACAATTTGCATTGTAAAAAGCGCTATATAAATAAAGATGACTTGACTTGACTTGACTATAGAGTTAGGGTTAGGGTTAGGGTTAGGGTTAGAGTTAGGGTTAGGGTTAGGGTTAGGGTTGGGGTTAGGGTTAGATATATAGATGTGTTCAAATGATAGAGTTAGGGTTAGGGTTAGATATATAGAAGTGTTCAATTGATTGGGTTAGGGTTAGGTTTAGATAGATGGATACATTCTTTCAAATGATAGAGTTAGGGTTAGGGTTAGGGTTAGGGATAGGTTAGGGTTAGGGTTAGGGTTAGGGTCAGGGTTAGGGTTAGGGTCCGGGTTAAGGTTAGGTTAGGGTTAGGGTTAGGGTTAGATATAGATGTGTTCAAATGATTGTGTTAACGTTAGGTTCAGATAGATGGATAGATGCTTTCAAATTAAAGAGTTAGTGTTAGGGTTAGGGTTAGGGTTAGGGTTAGGGTTAGAGTTAGAGTTAAGGTTAGGGTTAGGGTTGGGGTTAGGGTTAGGGTTAGGGTTAGATTTATAGATGTGTTAAAATGATAGGGTTAGGGTTAGGGTTAGGATTAGGGTTAGGGTTAGGGTTAGATATATAGATGTGTTCAAATGATAGGGTTAGGGTTAGGGTTAGATATATATAGGTGTTCAAATGATAGAGTTAGGGTTGGGGTTAGGTTTAGGTTTAGGGTTAGTTTAGGGTTAGGTTCTGTTTAGGGTTAGGGTTACAGTTAGGGTTAGGGTTGGGGTTAGGGTTAGGGTTAGATATATAGATGTGTTCAAATGATAGATTTAGGGTTAGGGTTAAAGTTAGGGTTAGGGTAGGGTTATGGTTCGGGATAGATATAGATGTGTTCAAATGATTGTGTTAACGTTAGGTTCAGATAGATGGATAGATGCTTTCAAATTAAAGAGTTAGTGTTAGGGTTAGGGTTAGGGTTCGGGTTAGGGTTAGGGTTAGAGTTAGAGTTAGAGTTAAGGTTAGGGTTAGGGTTGGGGTTAGGGTTAGGGTTAGGGTTAGATATATGGATGTGTTCAAATGATAGAGTTAGGGTGAGGGTTAGGGTTAGGTTTATGGTTAGATTTATAGATGTGTTAAAATGATAGGGTTAGGGTTAGGGTTAGGATTAGGGTTAGGGTTAGGGTTAGATATATAGATGTGTTCAAATGATAGGGTTAGGGTTAGGGTTAGATATATAGAGGTGTTCAAATGATAGAGTTAGGGTTGGGGTTAGGGTTAGGTTTAGGGTTAGTTTAGGGTTAGGTTCTGGTTAGGTTTAGGGTTACAGTTAGAGTTAGGGTTAGGGTTGGGGTTAGGGTTAGGGTTAGATATATAGATGTGTTCAAATGATAGATTTAGGGTTAGGGTTAAAGTTAGGGTTAGGGTAGGGTTATGGTTCGGGTTAGATATATAAACGTTTTCAAATGAGAAAGTTAGGGTTAGGGTTAGGGATAGATATATAGATGTGTTCAAATGATAGGGTTGGGGTTAGGGTTAGATATATAGATGTGTTCAAATGATAGAGTTAGGGTTGGGGTTAGGGTTAGGGCTAGGGTTAGGTTAGGGTTAGGGTTAGGTTTTGGTTAGGGTTAGGATTACAGTTAGGGTTAGGGTTAGGGTTAGGGTTAGATATAGATGTGTTCAAATGATTGGGTTATGGTTAGGTTCAGATAGATGGATAGATGCTTTCAAATGATAGAGTTAGGGTTCGGGTTAGGGTTAGGGTTAGAGTTAGGGTTAGGGTTGGGGTTAGGGTTAGGGTTAGATATATAGATGTGTTCAAATGATAGAGTTAGGGTTAGGGTAGGGTTAGGGTTAGGATTAGGGTTAGGGTTATATATATAGATATGTTCATATAATAGGGTTAGGGATAGGGTTAGATATATAGATGTGTTCAAATGATAGAGTTAGGGTTGGGGTTAGGGTTAGGGTAAGGGTTAGGGTTAGGGTAAGGTTTTGGTTAGGGTTAAGGTTACAGTTAGGGTTAGGGTTAGGGTTAGATATATATGTGTTCAAATGATTGGGTTAGGGTTAGGTATAGATAGATGGATAGATGCTTTCAAAGTATAGAGTTAGGGTTAGGGTTAGGGTTAGGGTTAGAGTTAGGGTTAGGGTTAGGGTTAGGGTTAGGGTTGGGGTTAGGGTTAGATATATAGATGTGTTCAAATGATAGAGTTAGGGTTAGGGTTAGATAGATAGAAGTGTTCAATTGATTGGGTTAGGGTTAGGTTTAGATAGATGGATAGATTCTTTCAAATGATAGAGTTAGGGTTAGGGTTAGCGTTAGGGATAGGGTTAGGGTTAGGGTTAGGGCTAGGGTCAGGGTTAGGGTTAGGGTCCGGGTTAAGGTTAGGTTAGGGTTAGGGTTAGGGTTAGATATAGATGTGTTCAAATGATTGTGTTAACGTTAGGTTCAGATAGATGGATAGATGCTTTCAAATTAAAGAGTTAGTGTTAGGGTTAGGTTTCGGGCTAGGGTTAGGGTTAGAGTTAGAGTTAAGGTTAGGGTTAGGGTTGGGGTTAGGGTTAGGGTTAGGGTTAGGGTTAGGGTTAGACATATAGATGTATTCAAATGATAGGGTTAGGGTTAGGGTTAGATATATAGATGTGTTCAAATGATAGAGTTAGGGTTGGGGTTAGGGTTAGGGCTAGGGTTAGGTTAGGGTTAGGGTTAGGTTTTGGTTAGGGTTAGGATTACAGTTAGGGTTAGGGTTAGGGTTAGATATAGATGTGTTCAAATGATTGGGTTAGGGTTAGGTTCAGATAGATGGATAGATGCTTTCAAATGATAGAGTTAGGGTTCGGGTTAGGGTTAGGGTTAGAGTTAGGGTTAGGGTTGGGTTAGGGTTAGGGTTAGATATATAGATGTGTTCAAATGATAGAGTTAGGGTTAGGGTAGGGTTAGGGTTAGGATTAGGGTTAGGGTTAGATATATAGATATGTTCAAATAATAGGGTTAGGGATAGGGTTAGATATATAGATGTGTTCAAATGATAGAGTTAGGGTTGGGGTTAGGGTTAGGGTAAGGGTTAGGGTTAGGGTAAGGTTTGGTTAGGGTTAGGGTTACAGTTAGGGTTAGGGTTAGGGTTAGATATATATGTGTTCAAATGATTGGGTTAGGGTTAGGTATAGATAGATGGATAGATGCTTTCAAAGTATAGAGTTAGGGTTAGGGTTAGGGTTAGGGTTAGGGTTAGGGTTAGAGTTAGGGTTAGGGTTAGGGTTAGGGTTGGGGTTAGGGTTAGATATATAGATGTGTTCAAATGATAGAGTTAGGGTTAGGGTTAGATATATAGAAGTGTTCAATTGATTGGGTTAGGGTTAGGTTTAGATAGATGGATAGATTCTTTCAAATGATAGAGTTAGGGTTAGGGTTAGGGTTAGGGATAGGGATAGGTTAGGGTTAGGGTTAGGGTTAGGGTTAGGGTCCGGGTTAAGGTTAGGTTAGGGTTAGGGTTAGGGTTAGATATAGATGTGTTCAAATGATTGTGTTAACGTTAGGTTCAGATAGATGGATAGATGCTTTCAAATTAAAGAGTTATTGCTAGGGTTAGGGTTAGAGTTAGAGTTAGGGTTAGGGTTGGGGTTAGGGTTAGGGTTAGGATTAGATATAGATGTGTTCAAATGATTGTGTTAACGTTAGGTTCAGATAGATGGATAGATGCTTTCAAATTAAATAGTTAGTGTTAGGGTTAGGGTTAGAGTTAGAGTTAGGGTTCGGGTTAGGGTTAGGGTTAGAGTTAGAGTTAGGGTTAGGGTTAGGGTTGGGGTTAGGGTTAGGGTTAGGGTTAGATATATGGATATGTTCAAATGATAGAGTTAGGGTTAGGGTTAGGGTTAGGTTTATGGTTAGATTTATAGATGTGTTAAAATGATAGGGTTAGGGTTAGGGTTAGATATATAGTGTGTTCAAATGATAGAGTTAGGGTTAGGGTTAGATATATAGATGTGTTCAAATGATAGGGTCGGGGTTAGGGCAAGGGTTAGTTTAGATAGATGGATAGATGCTTTCAAATGATAGAGTTAGGGTTAAGGTTAGGGTTAGAGTTAGGGTTAGGTTTCAGTTTGCGTTAGGGTTAAATAGATTGATAGGGTTAGGGTTAGGGTTAGGGTTAGAGTAGGGTTAGGGTTAGACATATAGATGTTTTCAAATGATAGGGTTAGGGTTAGGGTGAGATATATAGAAGTGTTAAAATAATAGAGTTATGGTTAGGGTTAGGGTAGGGTTAGATTAGGGTTAGAGTTAGGGTTAGGGTTAGATTTATAGGGATAGGTTAGGGTTAGGTTAGAGTAAGGTTAGGGTTAGACTTATAGATGTTTTCAAATAATATGGTTAGGGTTAGGGTTAGGGTTAGGTTAGAGTTAGAGTTAGGGTTAGGGTTAGGGTTAGGTTTTGGTAAGGGTTAGGATTACAGTTGGGGTTAGGGTAGGGTTAGGGTAAGGGTTAGATATATAGATGTGTTCAAATGATAGGGTTAGGGTTAGGGTTAGATACATAAATGTGTTCAAATGATAGAGTTAGGGTTAGGGTTAGGGTTAGGTTAGGGTTAGGTTTTGGTTAGGGTTAGGGTTATAGTTAAGGTTAGGGTAGGGCTAGGGTTAGGGTTAGGTTTAGAAATATAGATGTGTTCAATTGATTGGGTTAGGGTTAGGTTTAGATCGATGGATAGATTCTTTCAAATTATAGAGTTAGGGTTCGGGTTAGGGTTATGGTTAGAGTTAGGGTTAGGGTTTGGGTTGGGGTTAGGGTTATGGTTAGATATATAGATGTGTTCAAATGATAGAGTTAGGGTTAGGGTAGGGTTAGGGTTAGGATTAGGGTTGGGGTTATATATATAAATGTTTTCAAATGATAGGGTTAGGGTTAGGGTTAGATATATAGATGTGTTCAAATGATAGAGTTAGGGTTGGGGTTAGGGTTAGGGTAAGGGTTAGGGTTAGGGTTAGGTTAGGGATAGGTTTGGTTAGGGTTAGGGTTACAGTTAGGGTTAGGGTTAGGGTTAGATATATATGTGTTCAAATGATTGGGTTAGGGTTAGGTATAGATAGATGGATAGATGCTTTCAAAGTATAGAGTTAGGGTTAGAGTTAGGGTTAGGGTTAGAGTTAGGGTCAGGTTAGGGTTAGGGTTAGGGTTTGGGTTAGGGTTAGGGTTAGGGTCAGGGTTAGATATATAGATGTGTTCAAATGATAGAGTTAGGGTTAGGGTTAGATATATAGAAGTGTTCAATTGATTGGGTTAGGGTTAGGTTTAGATAGATGGATAGATTCTTTCAAATGATAGAGTTAGGGTTAGGGTTAGGGTTAATGATAGGGTTAGGGTTAGGGTTAGGGTTAGGGTTAGGGTTCGGGTTAAGGTTAGGGTTAGAGTTAGAGTTAGAGTTAGGGTTAGGGTTAGGGTTGGGGTTAGGGTTAGGGTTAAGGTTAGATATATAGATGTGTTCAAATGATAGGGTTAGGGTTAGGGTTAGATATATAGATGTGTTCAAATGATAGAGTTAAGGTTGGGGTTAGGGTTAGGGCTAGGTTAGGTTAGGGTTAGGGTTAGGTTTTGGTTAGGGTTAGGATCACAGTTAGGGTTAGGGTTAGGGTTAGATATAGATGTGTTTCAAAGATTGGGTTAGGGTTAGGTTCAGATAGATGGATAGATGCTTTCAAGTTATACAGTTAGGGTTAGGGTTAGGGTTAGGGTTAGGGTTAGGGTTAGGGTTAGAGTTAGAGTTAGGGTTAGGGTTGGGGTTAGGGTTAGGGTTAGATATATAGATGTGTTCAAATGATAGAGTTAGGGTTAGGGTTAGGGTTAGGATTATGGTTAGATTTATAGATGTGTTAAAATGATAGGGTTAGGTTTAGGGTTATATATATAGTGTGTTCAAATGATAGAGTTAGAGTTAGGGTTACATTTAGATATATCGAAGTGTTCAAATGATAGGGTTAGGGTTAGGGTTAGATATATAGATGTGTTCAAATGATAGGGTCGGGGTTAGGGTAAGGTTAGGTTTAGATAGATGGATAGATGCTTTCAAATGATAGAGTTAGGGTTAGGGTTAGGGTTAGGGTTAGGGTTGGGGTTAGGGTTAGGGTTAGGGTTAGGGTTAGGGTTAGGTTTTGGTTAGGGTTAGGGTTACAGTTAGGGTTAGGGTAGGGTTATGGTTCGGGTTAGATATATAAATGTGTTCAAATGATAAAGTTAGGGTTAGAGTTAGGGTTAGATATATAGATGTGTTCAAATGATAGGGTTAGGGTTAGATATATAGATGTGTTCAAATGATAGAGTTAGGGTTGGGGTTAGGGTTACAGTAAGGGCTAGGGTTAGGGTTAGATATAGATGTGTTTAAATTATTGTGTTAGGGTTAGGTTCAGATAGATGGATAGTTGCTTTCAAATTATAGTTAGGGTTAGGGTTAGGGTTAGTGTTAGGGTTAGAGTTAGAGTTAGAGTTAGAGTTAGGGTTAGGGTTAAGGTTAGATATATAGATGTGTTCAAATGATAGAGTTAGGGTTAGGGTTAGGGTTATGGTTAGATTTATAGGGTTAGGGTTAGGGTTAGAGTTAGGCTTAGGGTTTCAGTTAGGGTTAGGGTTAGATAGATAGATAGGGTTAGGGTTAGGGTTAGAGTAGGGTTAGGGTTAGACATATAGATGATTTCAAATGGTAGGGTTAGGGTTAGGGTGAGATATATAGAAGTGTTCAAATGATAGACTTTGGGTTAGGGTAGGGTTAGATTAGGGTTAGGGTTAGGGTTAGGGTTAGGTTTAGGGTTAGAGTTAGAGTTAGGGTTAGGGTTAGGTTTAGGGTTACAGTTAGGGTTAGGTTAGGGTTAGGGTTGGGGTTAGATATATAGATGTGTTCAAATGATAAAGTTAGAGTTAGGGTTAGATATATAGATGTGTTCAAATGATGGGGTTAGAGTTAGGGTTAGATATATAAATGTGTTCAAATGATAGAGTGAGGGTTAGGGTTAGGGTTAGGTTAGGGTTAGGTTTTCGTTAGGGTTAGGGTTACAGTCAGGGTTAGGGTAGGGTTAGGGTTAGATATATAGATGTGTTCAAATGATAGCGTTAGGGTTACGGTTAGATATATAAATGTGTTCAAATGATAGGGTTAGGGTTAGGGTTAGGTTAAGGTTAGGTTTTGGTTAGGTTTAGGGTTACAGTTAGGGTTACAGTAGGGTTAGGGTAAGGGTTAGATATATAGATGTGATCAAATGATAAAGTTAGGGTTAGGGTTAGGGTTAGGGTTGGGGTTAGGGTTAGGGTTAGGGTTAGGTTTTGGTTAGGGTTAGGGTTACAGTTAGGGTTAGGGTAGGGTTATGGTTCGGGTTAGATATATAAATGTGTTCAAATGATAAAGTTAGGGTTAGAGTTAGGGTTAGATATATAGATGTGTTCAAATGATAGGGTTAGGGTTAGGGTTAGATATATAGATGTGTTCAAATGATAGAGTTGGGTTGGGGTTAGGGTTAGGGTTAGTTTAGGGTTAGGTTCTGGTTAGGGTTAGGGTTACAGTAAGGGCTAAGGTTAGGGTTAGATATAGATGTGTTCAAATTATTGTGTTAGGGTTAAGTTCAGATAGATGGATAGTTGCTTTCAAATTATAGTTAGGGTTAGGGTTAGGGTTAGTGTTAGGGTTAGAGTTAGAGTTAGAGTTAGGGTTAGGGTAAAGGTTAGATATATAGATGTGTTCAAATGATAGAGTTAGGGTTAGGGTTAGGGTTATGGTTAGATTTATAGATGTGTTAAAATGATAGGGTTAGGGTTAGGGTTAGAGTTAGGCTTAGGGTTTCAGTTAAGGTTAGGGTTAGATAGATAGATAGGGTTAGGGTTAGGGTTAGAGTAGGGTTAGGGTTAGACATATAGATGATTTCAAATGGTAGGGTTAGGGTTAGGGTGAGATATATAGAAGTGTTCAAATGATAGACTTTGGGTTAGGGTAGGGTTAAATTAGGGTTAGGGTTAGGGTTAGGGTTAGATTTATAGATTTGTTCAAATAATAGGGTTAGGGTTAGGGTTAGGGTTAGGGTTAGAGTTAGAGTTAGGGTTAGGGTTAGGGTTAGGTTTAGGGTTACAGTTAGGGTTAGGTTAGAGTTAGGGTTGGGGTTAGATATATAGATGTGTTCAAATGATAAAGTTAGAGTTAGGGTTAGATATATAGATGTGTTCAAATGATGGGGTTAGAGTTAGGGTTAGATATATAAATGTGTTCAAATGATAGAGTGAGGGTTAGGGTTAGGGTTAGGTTAGGGTTAGGTTTTCGTTAGGGTTAGGGTTACAGTCAGGGTTAGGGTAGGGTTAGGGTTAGATATATAGATGTGTTCAAATGATAGCGTTAGGGTTACGGTTAGATATATAAATGTGTTCAAATGATAGGGTTAGGGTTAGGGTTAGGTTAGGGTTAGGTTTTGGTTAGGTTTAGGGTTACAGTTAGGGTTACAGTAGGGTTAGGGTAAGGGTTAGATATATAGATGTGATCAAATGATAAAGTTAGGGTTAGGGGTAGATATATAGAAGTGTTCAAATGATAGGGTTAGGGTTAGGGTTAGCTATATAGATATGTTCAAACGATAGAGATAGAGTTGGGGTTAGGGTTAGGTTACGGTTAGGGTTAGGTTTTGGTTAAGGTTAGGATTACAGTTAGGGTTAGGGTTAGGGTTAGGGTTAGATATAGGTGTGTTCAAATGATTGGGTTAGGGTTAGGTTCAGATAGTTGGATAGATGCTTTCAAATTATAGAGTTAGGGTTAAGGTTAGGGTTAAAGTTCGAGTTAGGGTTAGGGTTATGGTTGGGGTTAGGGTTAGGGTTAGATATATAGATTTGTTCAAATGATAGAGTTAGGGTTAGGGTTAGGGTTATGGTTAGATTTATAGATGTGTTAAAATGATAGGGTTAGGTTTAGGGTTAGATATATAGTGTGTTCAAATGATAGAGTTAGGGTTAGGGTTACATTTAGATATATAGATGTGTTCAAATGATAGAGTTAGGGTTAGGGTTAGGGTTATGGTTAGATTTATAGATGTGTTAAAATGATAGGGTTAGGGTTAGGGATAGAGTTAGGCTTAGGGTTTCAGTTAGGGTTAGGGTTAGATAGATAGATAGGGTTAGGGTTAGGGTTAGAGTAGGGTTAGGGTTAGACATATAGATGATTTCAAATGGTAGGGTTAGGGTTAGGGTGAGATATATAGAAGTGTTCAAATGATAGAGTTAGGGTTAGGGTTACATTTAGATATATAGATGTGTTCAAATGACAGGGTCGGGATTAGGGTAAGGGTTAGGTTTAGATAGATGGGTAGATGCTTTCAAATGATAGGGTTAGGGTTAGGGTTCGGGTTAGGCTAAGGGTTGGGGTTAGGGTTAGGGTTAGGGTTAGGTTTTGGTTAGGGTTAAGTTTACACTTAGGGTTAGGGTAGGGTTATGGTTCGGGTTAGATGTATAAATGTGTTCAAATGATAAAGTTAGGGTTAGGGTTAGGGTTAGATATGTAGATGTGTTCAAATGATATGGTTAGGGTTAGGGTTAGATATATAGAGGTGTTCAAATGATAGAGTTAGGGTTGGGGTTAGGGTTAGGGTTAGGGTTAGTTTAGGGTTAGGTTCTGGTTAGGGATAGGGTTACAGTTAGGGTTAGGGTTAGGGTTCGGGTTCGGGTTCGGGTTAGGGTTAGGGTTAGGGTTAGAGTAAGAGTTAGGGTTAGGGTTGGGGTAAGGGTTAGGGTTAGGGTTAGATATATAGATGTGTTCAAATGATAAAGTTAGGGTTAGGGTTAGGGTTAGGGTTATGGTTAGATTTATAGATGTGTTAAAATGATAGGGTTAGGGTTAGGGTTAGATATATTGTGTGTTCAAATGATAGAGTTAGGGTTAGGGTTAGATATATAGATGTGTTCAAATGATAGGGTCGGGGTTAGGGTAAGGGTTAGGTTTAGATAAATGGATAGATGCTTTCAAATGATAGAGTTAGGGTTAAGGTTAGGGTTAGAGTTAGAATTAGGGTTTCAGTTAGGGTTAGGGTGAGATTTATAGAATTGTTCAAATAATAGAGTTAGGGTTAGGGTTAGGGTAGGGTTAGATTAGGGTTAGAGTTAGGGTTAGGGTTAGATTTATAGGGATAGGGTTAGGGTTAGAGTAGGGTTAGGGTTAGACTTATAGATGTTTTCAAATAATAGGGTTAGGGTTAGGGTTAGGTTAGGGTTTGGTTTTGGTTTTTGTTAGGGTTAGGGTTACAGTTAGGGTTAGGGTAGGGATAGCGTTAGGGTTAGGTTTAGAAATATAGATGCCTTCAATTGATTGGGTTAGGATTAGGTTTAGATAGATGGATAGATTCTTTCAAATGATAGAGTTAGGGTTCGGGTTAGGGTTAGGGTTAGAGTTAGGGTTAGGGTTAGGGTTAGGGTTAGGGTTAGGGTTGGGGTTAGGGTTGGGGTTAGGGTTATGGTTAGATATATAGATGTGTTCAAATGATAGAGTTAGGGTTAGGGTAGGATTAGGGTTAGGATTAGGATTAGGGTTAGGGTTAGATATATAGATGTGTTCAAATGATAGGGTTAGGGTTAGTGTTAGATATATAGATGTTTTCAAATGATAGAGTTAAGGTTAGGTTTTGGTTAGGATTAGGGTTACAGTAAAGATTAGGGTTAGGGTAAGATATATATGTGTTCAAATGATTGGGTTAGGGTTAGTTATAGATAGATGGATAGATACTTTCAAATTATAGAGTTAGGGTTAGCGTTAGGGTTAGGTTTAGGGTTGGGGTTAGGGTTAGGGTTAGGGTCAGGGTTAGATATATAGATGTGTTCAAATGATAGAGTTAGGGTTAGGGTTAGGGCTAGGGTTAGATATATAGAAGTGTTCAAATGATTGGGTTAGGGTTAGGTTTAGATAGATGGATAGATTCTTTCAAATGATAGAGTTAGGGTTAGGTTAGGGTTAGGGTTAGGGTTAGATATATAGATGTGTTCAAATGATAGGGATAGGGTTAGGGTTAGATATATAGATGTGTTCAAATGATAGAGTTAGGGTCTGGGTTAGGGTTAAGGTTAGGGTTAGGTTAGGGTTAGGTTTTTGTTAGGGTTATTTTTACAGTTAGGGTTAGGGTTAGTGTTAGGGTTAGATATAGATGTGTTCAAAGGATTGGATTAGGGTTAGGTTTAGATACAGGGATAGATGCTTTCAAATTATAGAGTTAGGGTTAGGGTTTGGGTTAGGGTTAGAGTTAGAGTTAGAGTTATGGTTAGGTTTAGGGTTGGGGTTAGGGTTAGACATATAGATGTGTTCAAATGATAGAGTTAGGGTTAGGGTTAGGGTTAGGGTTAGGGTTAGATATACAGATAGGGTTATGGTTAGGGTCAGGGTAGGGTTAGGGTTAGGTATATAAATGTGTTCAAATGACAGAGTTAGGGTTAGGGTAAGATATATAGATGTGTTCAAATGATAGAGGTAGGGTTAGAGTTAGGGTTAGGGTTAGGGTTAGGGTTAGGGTTAGGAATAGGGTTAGTGTTTGGTTAGGTTTAGGTTTTGGTTAGGGTTACAGTTAGGGTTAGGTTTAGATATATAGATGTTTTCAAATGATAGAGTTAGGGTTAGCATTAGGGTTAGATATATAGATGTGTTCAAATGATAGTGTTAGTGTTAGGGTTAGATATATAGATGTGTTCAAAAGATAGAGTTAGGGTTAGGGTTGGGTTTGGTTGGGTTAGGGTTAGGATTAGGGTTAGGGTTAGGGTTACAGTTAGGGTTAGGATAGGGTTAGGGTTAGAAAAATAGATGTGTTCAAATGATAGCGTTAGTGTTAGGGTTAGGGTTAGATATGTAGATGTGTTCAAATGATAGCGTTAGTGTTAGGGTTAGGGTTAGATATGTAGATGTGTTCAAATGATAGGGTTAGTGTTAGGGTTAGGTTAGGGTTAGGTTTTGGTTAGGGTTAGGCTTACAGTTAGGGTTAGAGTAGAGTTAGGGTAAGGGTTAGATATATAGATGCGTTCAAATGATAGAGTTAGGTTTATGGTTTGGGTTAGATACATAAATGTGTTCAAATGATTGGGTTATGGTTAGGGTTAGATACATAGATGTGTTCAAATAATAGGGATAGGGTTAGGTACAGGGTTAGAGTTAGGGTTAGGGTTAGGGTTAGAGTTAGGGTTAGGGTTAGGATTCGGGTAAGGGTTAGGGTTAGGGATAGGTTTTGGTTAAGGTTACAGTTAGGGTTAGGTTACGGTTAGGGTTAGGGTTAGATATATAGATGTGTTCAAATGATAAAGTAAGGGTTAGGGTTAGATATATAGATGTGTTCAAATGATAGGGTTAGGATTAGGGTTAGATATATAAATGTGTTCAAATGATAGAGTTAGGGTTAGGGTTAGGGTTAGGTTAGGGTTAGGTTTTCGTTAGGGTTAGGGTTACAGTTAGGGTTAGGGTACGGTTAGGGTTAGGGTTAGATATATAGATGTGTTAGGGTTAGGGTTAGGGTTGGGGTTAGATATATAGATGTGTTCAAAAGGTAGAGTTAGGGTTAGGGTTGGGTTAAGGTTAGGGTTAGGGTTAGGGTTAGGGTTAGGGTTACAGTTAGGGTTAGGGTAGGGTTAGGGATACAGATAGGGTTAGGGAAGGGTTAGGCTTAGAAATATAGATGTGTTCAAATGATAGCGTTAGGGTTAGGGTTAGATATATAAATGGGTTCAAATGATAGGGTTAGGGTTAGGGTTAAGTTAGGGTTAGGTTTTGTTTAGGGTTAGGCTAACAGTTAGGGTTAGAGTAGGGTTAGGGTAAGGGTTAGATATATAGATGTGATCAAATGATAGAGTTAGGGTTAGGGTTAGATATATAGAAGTGTTCAAATGACAGGGTTAGAGTTAGGGTTAGATATATAGATGTGTTAAAATGATAGGGTCGGGGTTAGGGTTAGCGTTAGGTTTAGATGGATTGCATAGATGCTTGCAAATGATAGAGTTAAGGTTAGGGTTAGGGTTAGGGTTAGGGTTAGAGTTAGGGTTAGGGTTATGTTGGGGTTAGGGTTAGGGTTAGGGTTAGGTTTTGGTTAGGGTTAGGGTTACAGTTAGGGTTAGGATAGGGTTAGGGTTAGGGTTAGATATATAGATGTGTTAGGGTTAGGGTTAGGGTTAGGGTTGGGGTTAGATATATAAATGTGTTCAAATGATAAGGTTAGGGTTAGGGTTAGTTTTGGGTTACGTTTTGGTTAGGTTAGGGTTACAGTTAGGGTTAGAGTAGGGTTAGGGTAAGGGTTAGATATATAGATGTGATCAAATGATAGAGTTAGGGTTAGGGTTAGATATATAGAAGTGTTCAAATGATAGGGTTAGGGTTAGGGTTAGATATATAGATATGTTCAAATATAGGGTCGGGGTTAGGTTTAGCGTTAGGTTTAGATGGATGTATAGATGCTTTCAAATGATAGAGTTAATGTTAGGGTTAGGGTTAGGGTTAGAGTTAGGGTTAGGGTTAGGGTTGTGGTTAGGGTTTTGGTTAGGGTTAGGTTTTGGTTAGGGTTAGGGTTACAGTTAGGGTTAGGGTAGGGTTATGGTTCGGGTTAGATATATAAATGTGTTCAAATGATAAAGTTAGGGTTAGGTTAAGGGTTAGATATATAGATGTGTTCAAATGATAGGGTTAGGGTTAGGGTTAGACACATAAATGTGTTCAAATGATAGAGTTAGGGTTAGGGTTAGGTTAGGGTTAGGTTTTGCTTAGGGTTAGGGTTACAGTTAGGGTTAGGGCAGGGCTAGGGTTATGGTTAGGTTTAGAAATATAGATTTGTTCAATTGATTGGGTTAGGGTTAGGTTTATATAGATGGATAGATTCTGTCAAATGATAGAGTTAGGGTTTGGGTTAGGGTTAGGGTTAGGGTTAGAGTCAGGGCTAGGGTTAGGGTTAGGGATAGGGTTAGGGTTGGGGTTAGGGTTATGGTTAGATATATAGATGTGTTCAAATGATAGAGTTAGGGTTGGGTAAGGGTTAGGGTTAGGTTAGGGTTAGGTTTTGGTTAGGGTTAGGGTTACAGTTAGGGTTAGGGTAAGGGTTATATATAGATGTGTTCAAATGATTGGGTTAGGGTTAGGTTTAGATAGATGGATAGATGCTTTCAAATTATAGAGTTAGGGTTAGGGTTAGGGTTAGAGTTAGGGTTAGGGTTAGGGTTGGGGTAAGGGTTAGGGTTAGGGTCAGGGTTAGATATATAGATGTGTTCAAATGATAGAGTTAGGGTTAGGGTTAGGGTTATATATATAGAAGTGTTCAAATGATAGGGTTAGGGTTAGGGTTAGATATATAGATGTGTTCAAATGATAGGGTCGGGTTTAGGGTAAGGGTTATGTTTAGATAGATGGATAGATGCTTTCAAATGATAGAGTTAGGGATAAGGTTAGGGTTAGAGTTAGGGTTAGGGTTAGATAGATTGATAGATAGGGTTAGGGTTAGAGTAGGGTTAGGGTTAGATATATAGATGTTTTCAAATGATAGGGTTAGGGTTAGGGTGAGATATATAGAAGTGTTCAAATGATAGAGTTAGGGTTAGGGTTAGGGTTAGGGTAGGGTTAGATTAGGGTTAGGGTTAGATTTAGGGTTAGATTTAAAGATATGTTCAAATAATAGGGTTAGGTTTAGGGTTAGGGTTAGATATATAGATGTGTTAGGGTTAGGGTTAGGGTTAGGGTTAGATATATAGATGTGTTCAAATGATAGAGTTAGGGTTTGGGTTAGGGTTAGGGTTAGATATTTAGATAGGGTTATGGTTAGGGTTAGGGTAGGGTTATGGTTAGATTTATAAATGTGTTCAAATGACAGAGTTAGGGTTAGGGTAAGATATATAGATGTGTTCAAATGATAGAGTTAGGGTTAGAGTTAGGGTTAGGGTTAGGAGTAGGGTTAGTGAAAGTTTAGGGTTAGGTTTTGGTTAGGGTTACTGTTAGGGTTAGGTTAGAAATATAGATGTGTTCAAATGATAGAGTTAGGGTTAGGGTTAGGGTTAGATATATAGATGTGTTCAAATGATGGGGTTAGGGTTAGGGTTGGATATATAGATGTGTTCAAAAGATAGAGTTAGGGTTAGGGTAGGGTTAGGGTTAGAAAAATAGATGTGTTCAAATGATAGCGCTAGTGTTAGGGTTAGGTTTAGATATGTAGATGTGTTCAAATGATAGGGTTAGGGTTTGGGTTAGGGTTAGGTTAGGTTAGGGTTAGGTTTTGGTTAGGGTTAGGGTTACAGTTAGGGTTTGAGTAGAGTTAGGGTAAGGGTTAGATATATAGATGTGTTCAAATGATAGAGTTAGGGTTAGGGTTAGATATATAGATGTGGTCAAATGATTGGGTTAGGGTTAGGGTGAGGGTTAGGTTTTGGTTAGGGTTGCAGTTAGGGTTAGGTTAGGGTTAGGGTTACGGTTAGATATATAGATGTGTTCAAATGATAGGGTTAGGGTTAGGGTTAGATATATAAATGTGTTCAAATGATAGAGTTAGGGTTAGGGTCAGGGTTAGGTTAGGGTTAGGTTTTCGTTAGGGTTAGGGTTACAGTTAGATTTAGGGTAGGGTTAGGGTTAGGGTTAGATATATAAATATGTTAGGGTTAGGGTTAGTGTTAGGGTTGGGTTTAGATATATAGATGTTTTCAAAAGATAGAGTTAGGGTTAGGGTTGGGTTAGGGTTAGGGTTAGGGTTACAGTTAGGGTTAGGGTAGGGTTAGGCTTAGAAATATAGATGTGTTTCAAATGATAGCGTTAGGGTTAGGGTTAGATATATAAATGTGTTCAAATGATAGGGTTAGGGTAAGGGTTAGATAAATAGATGTGATCAAATGATAGAGTTAGGGTTAGGGTTAGATATATAGAAGTGTTCAAATGATAGGGTTAGGGTTAGGGTTGGATGTATAGATGTGTTCAAATGATAGGGTCTGGGTTAGGGTTAGCGTTAGGTTTAGATGAATGTATAGATGCTTTCAAATGATAGAGTTAAGGTTAGGGTTAGGGTTAGGGTTAGGTACAGGGTTAGAGTTAGGGTTAGGGTTAGGATTAGGGTTAGAGTTAGGGTTAGGGTTAGGGTTCGGGTTAGGGTTAGGGTTAGGGATAGGTTTTGGTTAGGGTTACAGTTAGGATTAGGTTAGGGTTAAGGTTAGGGTTAGATATATAGATGTGTTCAAATGATAAAGTTAGGGTTAGGGATAGATATATAGATGTGTTTAAATGATAGGATTAGGGTTAGGGTTAGATATATAAATGTGTTCAAATGATAGAGTTAGGGTTAGGGTTAGGCTTATGTTAGGGTTAGGTTTTCGTTAGGGTTAGGGTTACAGCTAGGGCTAGGGTACGGTTAGGGTTAGGTTTAGGGTTGGGGTTAATATAGATGTGTTCAAAAGATAGAGTTAGGGTTAGGGTTGGGTTAGGGTTAGGGTTAGGGTTAGGGTTAGGATTAGGGTTAGGTTAGGGATACAGGTAGGGTTAGGGTAGGGTTAGGCTTAGAAATATAGATGTGTTCAAATGATAGCGTTAGGGTTAGGGTTAGATATATAAATGGGTTCAAATGATAGGGTTAGGGTTAGGGTTAGGTTAGGGTTAGGTTTTGTTTAGGGTTAGGGTAACAGTTAGGGTTAGAGTAGGGTTAGGGTAAGGGTTAGATATATAGATGTGATCAAATGAT
>CM074302.1:16275536-16285536 GCA_037194245.1 Opsariichthys bidens
GTTCAAATGATAGGGTTAGGGTTAGGGTTAGATATATAGATATGTTCAAATGATAGAGATAGAGTTGGGGTTAGGGTTAGGTTACGGTTAGGGTTAGGTTTTGGTTAAGGTTAGGATTACAGTTAGGGTTAGGGTTAGGGTTAGGGTTAGGGTTAGATATAGGTGTGTTCAAATGATTGGGTTAGGGTTAGGTTTAGATAGTTGGATAGATGCTTTCAAATTATAGAGTTAGGGTTAAGGTTAGGGTTAAAGTTCGAGTTAGGGTTAGGGTTATGGTTGGGGTTAGGGTTAGGGTTAGATCAATAGATTTGTTCAAATGATAGAGTTAGGGTTAGGGTTAGGGTTATGGTTAGATTTATAGATGTGTTAAAATGATAGGGTTAGGTTTAGGGTTAGATATATAGTGTGTTCAAATGATAGAGTTAGGGTTAGGGTTACATTTAGATATATAGATGTGTTCAAATGATAGGGTTGGGATTAGGGTAAGGGTTAGGTTTAGATAGATGGATAGATGCTTTCAAATGATAGGGTTAGGGTTAGGGTTAGGGTTAGGGTTAGGCTTAGGGTTGGGGTTAGGGTTAGGGTTAGGGTTAGGTTTTGGTTAGGGTTAAGTTTACACTTAGGGTTAGGGTAGGGTTATGGTTCGGGTTAGATGTATAAATGTGTTCAAATGATAAAGTTAGGGTTAGGGTTAGGGTTAGATATGTAGATGTGTTCAAATGATAGGGTTAGGGTTAGGGTTAGATATATAGATGTGTTCAAATGATAGAGTTAGGGTTGGGGTTAGGGTTAGGGCTAGGGTTAGGTTAGGGTTAGGGTTAGGTTTTGGTTAGGGTTAGGATTACAGTTAGGGTTAGGGTTAGGGTTCGGGTTAGATATAGGTGTGGTCAAATGATTGGGTTAGGGTTAGGTTCAGATAGATGGATAGATGCTTTCAAATTATAGAGTCAGGGTTAAGGTTAGGGTTAGAGTTAGAGTTAGGGTTAGGGTTAGATATATAGATGTGTTCAAATGATAGAGTTTGGGTTAGGGTTAGGGTTAGGGTTATGGTTAGATTTATAGATGTGTTAAAATGATAGGGTTAGGTTTAGGGTTAGATATATAGTGTGTTCAAATGATAGAGTTAGGGTTAGGGTTACATTTAGATATATAGATGTGTTCAAATGATAGGGTCGGGATTAGGGTAAGGTTAGGTTTAGATGGATGTATAGATGCTTTCAAATGATAGAGTTAGGGTTAGGGTTAGGGTTAGGCTTAGGGTTGGGGTTAGGGTTAGGGTTAGGTTTTGGTTAGGGTTAAGTTTACAGTTAGGGTTAGAGTAGGGTTATGGTCCGGGTTAGATGTATAAATGTGGGGGTCGGGATTAGGGTAAGGGTTAGGTTTAGATAGATGTATAGATGCTTTCAAATGATAAAGTTAGGGTTAGGGTTAGGGTTAGATATATAGATGTGTTCAAATGATAGGGTTAGGGTTAGGGTTAGATATATAGAGGTTTTCAAATGATAGAGTTAGGGTTGGGGTTAGGGTTAGGGTTAGGGTTAGTTTAGGGTTAGGTTCTGGTTAGGGTTAGGGTTACAGTTAGGGTTAAGGTTAGGGTTAGATATAGATGTGTTCAAATGATTGTGTTAACGTTAGGTTCAGATAGATGGATAGATGCTTTCAAATTAAAGAGTTAGGGTTAGGGTTAGGGTTAGGGTTAGGGTTCGGGTTAGGGTTAGGGTTAGGGTTATGGTTTAGAGTTAGGGTTAGGGTTAGGGTTGGGGTTAGGGTTAGGGTTAGATATATAGATGTGTTCAAATGATAGAATTAGGGTTAGGGATAGGGTTAGGGTTATGGTTAGATTTATAGATGTGTTAAAATGATAGGGTTAGGGTTAGGGTTAGATATATTGTGTGTTCAAATGATAGAGTTAGGGTTACATTTACATATATGGAAGTGTTCAAATGATAGGGTTAGGGTTAGGGTTAGATATATAGATGGGTTCAAATGATAGGGTTAGGGTTAGGGTTAGATATATAGAGGTGTTCAAATGATAGAGTTAGGGTTGGGGTTAGGGTTAGGGTTAGGGTTAGTTTAGGGTTAGGTTCTGGTTAGGCTTAGGGTTACAGTTAGGGTTAGGGTTAGGGTTGGGGTTAGGGTTAGGGTTAGATATATAGATGTGTTCAAATGATAGATTTAGGGTTAGGGTTACAGTTAGGGTTAGGGTAGGGTTATGGTTCTGGTTAGATATATGAACGTTTTCAAATGAGAAAGTTAGGGTTAGGGTTAGGGATAGATATATAGATGTGTTCAAATGATAGGGTTAGGGTTAGGGTTAGATATATAGATGTGTTCAAATGATAGAGTTAGGGTTGGGGTTAGGGTTAGGGCTAGGGTTAGGTTAGGGTTAGGGTTAGGTTTTGGTTAGGGTTAGGATTACAGTTAGGGTTAGGGTTAGGGTTAGGGTTAGATATAGATGTGTTCAAAAATTGGTTAGGGTTAGGTACAGATAGATGGATATATGCTTTCAAATGATAGAGTTAGGGTTCGGGTTAGGGTTAGGGTTAGAGTTAGGGTTAGGGTTAGGGTTAGGGTTAGGGTTGGGGTTAGGGTTATGGTTAGATATATAGATGTGTTCAAATGATAGAGTTAGGGTTAGGGTAGGGTTAGGGTTAGGATTAGGGTTAGATATATAGATGTGTTCAAATGATAGGGTTAGGGATAGGGTTAGATATATAGATGTGTTCAAATGATAGAGTTAGGGTTGGGGTTAGGGTTAGGGTAAGGGTTAGGGTTAGGGTTAGGTTAGGGTTAGGTTTTGGTTAGGGTTAGGGTTACAGTTAGGGTTGGGTTAAGGTTAGATATATATGTGTTCAAATGATTGGGTTAGGGTTAGGTATATATAGATGGATAGATGCTTTCAAAGTATAGAGTCAGGGTTAAGGTTAGGGTTAGAGTTAGAGTTAGGGTTAGGGTTAGATATATAGATATGTTCAAATGATAGAGTTAGGGTTAGGGTTAGGGTTATAGTTAGATTTATAGATGTGTTAAAATGATAGTGTTTGGTTTAGGGTTAGATATATAGTGTGTTCAAATGATAGAGTTAGGGTTAGGTTAGGGTTAGGCTTAGAGTTGGGGTTAGGGTTAGGTTTTGGTAAGGGTTAAGTTTACAGTTAGGGTTAGGGTAGGGTTATGGTCCGGGTTAGATGTATAAATGTGTTCAAATGATAAAGTTAGGGTTAGGGTTAGGGTTAGATATATAGATGTGTTCAAATGATAGGGTTAGGTTAGGGTTAGATATATAGAGGTGTTCAAATGATAGAGTTAGGGTTGGGGCTAGGGTTAGGGTTAGGGTTAGTTTAGGGTTAGGTTCTGGTTAGGGTTAGGGTTACAGTTAGGGTTAGGGTTAGGGTTAGATATAGATGTGTTCAAATGATTGTGTTAACGTTAGGTTCAGATAGATGGATAGATGCTTTCAAATTAAAGAGTTAGGGTTAGGGTTAGGGTTAGGTTCGGGTTAGGGTTAGGGTTAGAGTTAGGGTTACGGTTAGGGTTGGGGTTAGGTTTAGGGTTAGGGTTAGATATATAGATGTGTTCAAATGATAGAATTAGGGTTAGGGTTATGGTTAGGGTTATGGTTAGATTTATATATGTGTTAAAATGATAGGGTTAGGGTTAGGGTTAGATATATTTTTGTGTTCAAATGATAGATTTAGGGTTACATTTAGATATATGGAAGTGTTCAAATGATAGGGTTAGGGTTAGGTTAGATATATAGATGTGTTCAAATGATAGGGTTAGAGTTAGGGTTAGATATATAGAGGTGTTCAAATGATAGAGTTAGGGTTGGGGTTAGGGTTAGGTTTAGGGTTAGTTTAGGGTTAGGTTCTGGTTAGGGTTAGGGTTACAGTTAGGGTTAGGGTTAGGGTTGGGTTAGGGTTAGGTTAGATATATAGATGTGTTCAAATGATAGATTTAGGGTTTGGGTTAAAGTTAGGGTTAGGGTAGGGTTATGGTTCGGGTTAGATATATAAACGTTTTCAAATGAGAAAGTTAGGGTTAGGGTTAGGGATAGATATATAGATGTGTTCAAATGATAGGGTTAGGGTTAGGGTTAGATATATAGATGTGTTCAAATGATAGAGTTAGGGTTAGGTTCAGATAGATGGATAGATGCTTTCAAATGATAGAGTTAGGGTTCGGGTTAGGGTTAGGGTTAGAGTTAGGGTTAGGGTTGGGGTTAGGGTGAGGGTTAGATATATAGATGTGTTCATATGATAGAGTTAGGGTTAGGGTAGGGCTAGGTTAGGTTATTGTTAGGGTTAGGTTTTGGTTAGGGTTAGGATTACAGTTAGGGTTAGGGTTAGGGTTAGGGTTAGATATAGATGTGTTCAAATGATTGGGTTAGGGTTAGGTTCAGATAGATGGATAGATGCTTTCAAATGATAGAGTTAGGGTTCGGGTTAGGGTTAGGGTTAGGGTTGGGTTAGGGTTAGGGTTAGGGTTAGGGTCAGGGTTAGATATATAGATGTGTTCAAATGATAGAGTTAGGGTTAGGGTTAGATATATAGAAGTGTTCAATTGATTGGGTTAGGGTTAGGTTTAGATAGATGGATAGATTCTTTCAAATGATAGAGTTAGGGTTAGGGTTAGGGTTAGGGATAGGGTTAGGGTTAGGGTTAGGGTTAGGGTTCGGGTTAAGGTTAGGGTTAGAGTTAGAGTTAGAGTTAGAGTTAGGGTTAGGGTTAGGGTGGGGGTTAGGGTTAGGGTTAAGGTTAGATATATAGATTTGTTCAAATGATAGGGTTAGGGTTAGGGTTAGATATATAGATGTGTTCAAATAATAGAGTTAGGGTTGAGGTTAGGGTTAGGGCTAGGTTAGGTTAGGGTTAGGGTTAGGTTTTGGTTAGGGTTAGGATTACAGTTAGGGTTAGGGTTAGGGTTAGATATAGATGTGTTTCAATGATTGGGTTAGGGTTAGGTTCAGATAGATGGATAGATGCTTTCAAGTTATACAGTTAGGGTTAGGGTTAGGGTTAGGTTAGGGTTAGGGTTAGAGTTAGGGTTAGGGTTAGGGTTGGGGTTAGGGTTAGGGTTAGATATATAGATGTGTTCAAATGATAGAGTTAGGGTTAGGGTTAGGGTTAGGATTATGGTTAGATTTATAGATGTGTTAAAATGATAGGGTTAGGTTTAGGGTTATATATATAGTGTGTTCAAATGATAGAGTTAGAGTTAGGGTTACATTTAGATATATCAAAGTGTTCAAATGATAGGGTTAGGGTTAGGGTTAGATATATAGATGTGTTCAAATGATAGGGTCGGGGTTAGGGTAAGGGTTAGTTTAGATAGATGGATAGATGCTTTCAAATGATAGAATTAGGGTTAGGGTTAGGGTTAGGGTTGGGGTTAGGGTTAGGGTTAGGGTTAGGTTTTGGTTAGTGTTAGGGTTACAGTTAGGGTTAGGGTAGGGTTATGGTTCGGGTTAGATATATAAATGTGTTCAAATGATAAAGTTAGGGTTAGAGTTAGGGTTAGATATATAGATGTGTTCAAATGACAGGGTTAGGGTTAGGATTAGATATATAGATGTGTTCAAATGATAGAGTTAGGGTTGGGGTTAGGGTTAGGGTTAGTTTAGGGTTAGGTTCTGGTTAGGGTTAGGGTTACAGTAAGGGCTAGGGTTAGGGTTAGATATAGATGTGTTCAAATTATTGTGTTAGGGTTAGGTTCAGATAGATGGATAGTTGCTTTCAAATTATAGTTAGGGTTAGGGTTAGGGTTAGTGTTAGGGTTAGAGTTAGAGTTAGAGTTAGGGTTAGGGTTAAGGTTAGATATATAGATGTGTTCAAATGATAGAGTTAGGGTTAGGGTTAGGGTTAGATTTATAGATGTGTTAAAATGATAGGGTTAGGGTTAGGGTTAGAGTTTGGCTTAGGTTTCAGTTAGGGTTAGGGTTAGATAGATAGATAGGGTTAGGGTTAGGGTTAGAGTAGGGTTAGGGTTAGACATATAGATGATTTCAAATGGTAGGGTTAGGGTTAGGGTGAGATATATAGAAGTGTTCAAATGACAGACTTTGGGTTAGGGTAGGGTTAGATTAGGGTTAGGGTTAGGGTTAGGGTTAGATTTATAGATATGTTCAAATAATAGGGTTAGGGTTAGGGTTAGGATTAGGGTTAGAGTTAGAGTTGGGGTTAGGGTTAGGTTTAGGGTTACAGTTAGGGTTAGGTTAGGGTTAGGGTTGGGTTAGATATATATAGATGTGTTCAAATGATAAAGATAGAGTTAGGGTTAGATATATAGATGTGTTCAAATGATGGGGTTAGAGTTAGGGTTAGATATATAAATGTGTTCAAATGATAGAGTGAGGGTTAGGGTTAGGGTTAGGTTAGGGTTAAAGTTAGGGTTACAGTAGGGTTAGGGTAAGGGTTAGATATATAGATGTGATCAAATGATAAAGTTAGGGTTAGGGGTAGATATATAGATATGTTCAAACGATAGAGATAGAGTTGGGGTTAGGGTTAGGTTACGGTTAGGGTTAGGTTTTGGTTAAGGTTAGGATTACAGTTAGGGTTAGGGTTAGGGTTTGGGTTAGGGTTATGGTTGGGTTAGGGTTTGGGTTAGATATATAAATTTGTTCAAATGATAGAGTTAGGGTTAGGGTTAGGGTTATGGTTAGATTTATAGATGTGTTAAAATGATAGGGTTAGGTTTAGGGTTAGATATATAGTGTGTTCAAATGATAGAGTTAGGGTTAGGGTTACATTTAGATATATAGATGTGTTCAAATGATAGGGTCGGGATTAGGGTAAGGGTTAGGTTTAGATAGATGGATAGATGCTTTCAAATGATAGGGTTAGGGTTAGGTTAGGGTTAGGGTTAGGCTTAGGGTTGGGTTAGGGTTAGGGTTAGGGTTAGGTTTTGGTTAGGGTTAAGTTTACACTTAGGGTTAGGGTAGGGTTATGGTTCGGGTTAGATGTATAAATGTGTTCAAATGATAAAGTTAGGGTTAGGGTTAGGGTTCGATATGTAGATGTGTTCAAATGATAGGGTTTGGGTTAGGGTTAGATATATAGATGTGTTCAAATGATAGAGTTAGGGTTGGGGTTAGGGTTAGGGCTAGGGTTAGGTTAGGATTAGGGTTAGGTTTTGGTTAGGGTTAGGATTACAGTTAGGGTTAGGGTTAGGGTTCGGGTTAGATATATGGGTGTGGTCAAATGATTGGGTTAGGGTTAGGTTCAGATAGATGGATAGATGCTTTCAAATTATAGAGTCAGGGTTAAGGTTAGGGTTAGAGTTAGAGTTAGGGTTAGGGTTAGATATATAGATGTGTTCAAATGATAGAGTTTGGGTTAGGGTTAGGGTTAGGGTTATGGTTAGATTTATAGATGTGTTAAAAATGATAGGGTTAGGTTTAGGGTTAGATATATAGTGTGTTCAAATGATAGAGTTAGGGTTAGGGTTACATTTAGATATATAGATGTGTTCAAATGATAGGGTCGGGATTAGGGTAAGGGTTAGGTTTAGATAGATTTATAGATGCTTTCAAATGATAGAGTTAGGGTTAGGGTTAGGGTTAGGCTTAGGGTTGGGTTAGGGTTAGGGTTAGGTTTTGGTTAGGGTTAAGTTTACAGTTAGGGTTAGAGTAGGGTTATGGTCCGGGTTAGATGTATAAATGTGTTCAAATGATAAAGTTAGGGTTAGGGTTAGGTTTAGATATATAGATGAGTTCAAATGATAGGGTTAGGGTTAGGGTTAGATATATAGAGGTTTTCAAATGATAGAGTTAGGGTTGGGGTTAGGGTTAGGGTTAGGGTTAGTTTAGGGTTAGGTTCTGGTTAGGGTTAGGGTTACAGTTAGGGTTAAGGTTAGGCTTAGATATAGATGTGTTCAAATGATTGTGTTAACGTTAGGTTCAGATAGATGGATAGATGCTTTCAAATTAAAGAGTTAGGGTTAGGGTTAGGGTTAGGGTTCGGTTAGGGTTAGGGTTAGGGTTAGGGTTAGAGTTAGGGTTAGGGTTAGGGTTGGGTTAGGGTTAGGGTTAGATATATAGATGTGTTCAAATGATAGAATTAGGGTTAGGGATAGGGTTAGGGTTATGGTTAGATTTATAGATGTGTTAAAATGATAGGGTTAGGGTTAGGGTTAGATATATTGTGTGTTCAAATGATAGAGTTAGGGTTACATTTAGATATATGGAAGTGTTCAAATGATAGGGTTAGGGTTAGGGTTAGATATATAGATGGGTTCAAATGATAGGGTTAGGGTTAGGGTTAGATATATAGAGGTGTTCAAATGATAGAGTTAGGGTTGGGGTTAGGGTTAGGGTTAGGGTTAGTTTAGGGTTAGGTTCTGGTTAGGGTTACGGTTACAGTTAGGGTTAGGGTTAGGGTTGGGGTTAGGTTTAGGGTTAGATATATAGATGTGTTCAAATGATAGATTTAGGGTTAGGGTTACAGTTAGGGTTAGGGTAGGGTTATGGTTCTGGTTAGATATATGAACGTTTTCAAATGAGAAAGTTAGGGTTAGGGTTAGACTTATAGATGTTTTCAAATAATATGGTTAGGGTTAGGGTTAGGGTTAGGTTAGAGTTAGAGTTAGGGTTAGGGTTAGGGTTAGGGTTAGGTTTTGGTTAGGGTTAGGATTACAGTTGGGGTTAGGGTTAGGGTAAGGGTTAGATACATAGATGTGTTCAAATGATAGGGTTAGGGTTAGGGTTAGATACATAAATGTGTTCAAATGATAGAGTTAGGGTTAGGGTTAGAGTTAGGTTAGGGTTAGGTTTTGGTTAGGGTTAGGGTTATAGTTAAGGTTAGGGTAGGGCTAGGGTTAGGGTTAGGTTTAGAAATATAGATGTGTTCAATTGATTGGGTTAGGGTTAGGTTTAGATCGATGGATAGATTCTTTCAAATGATAGAGTTAGGGTTCGGGTTAGGGTTAGGGTTATGGTTAGAGTTAGGGTTAGGGTTTGGGTTGGGGTTAGGGTTATGGTTAGATATATAGATGTGTTCAAATGATAGAGTTAGGGTTAGGTAGGGTTAGGGTTAGGATTAGGGTTAGGGTTATATATATAAATGTGTTCAAATGATAGGGTTAGGGTTAGGGTTAGATATATAGATTTGTTCAAATGATAGAGTTAGGTTGGGGTTAGGGTTAGGGTTAGGGTTAGGTTAGGGTTAGGTTTTGGTTAGGGTTAGGGTTACAGTTAGGGTTAGGGTTAGGGTTAGATATATGTGTTCAAATGATTGGGTTAGGGTTAGGTATAGATAGATGGATAGATGCTTTCAAATTATAGAGTTAGGGTTAGGGTTAGGGTTAGGGTTAGATTTAGGGATAGGGTTAGGGTTAGGGTTAGGGTTAGGGTCGGGGTTAGATATATTGATGTGTTCAAATGATAGAGTTAGGGTTAGGGTTAGGGTTAGATATATAGAAGTGTTCAATTGATTGGGTTAGGGTTAGGTTTAGATAGATGGATAGATTCTTTCAAATGATAGAGTTAGGGTTAGGGTCAGGGATAGGGTTAGGGTTAGGGTCAGGGTTAGGGTTCGGGTTAGGGTTAGGGTTAGGGTTAGAGTTAGGGTTAGGGTTGGGGTTAGGGTTAGGGTTAGGGTTAGGGTTAGATATATAGATGTATTCAAATGATAGATTTAGGGTTAGGGTTACAGTTAGGGTTAGGGTAGGGTTATGGTTCGGGTTAGATATATAAAGGTTTTCAAATGATAGGGTTAGGGTTAGGGTTAGATATATAGATGTGTTCAAATGATAGAGTTAGGGTTGGGGTTAGGGTTAGGGCTAGGGTTAGGTTAGGGTTAGGGTTAGGTTTTGGTTAGGGTTAGGATTACAGTTAGGGTTAGGGTTAGGATTAGATATAGATGTGTTCAAATGATTGGGTTAGGGTTAGGTTAAGATAGATGGATAGATGCTTTCAAATGATAGAGTTAGGGTTCGGGTTAGGGTTAGGGTTAGAGTTAGGGTTAGGGTTAGGGTTAGGGTTGGGGTTAGGGTTATAGTTAGA
>CM074302.1:16290536-16300536 GCA_037194245.1 Opsariichthys bidens
AGAGTTAGGGTTGGGGTTAGGGTTAGGGTTAGTTTAGGGTTAGGTTCTGGTTAGGGTTAGGGTTACAGTAAGGGCTAGGGTTAGGGTTAGATATAGATGTGTTCAAATTATTGTGTTAGGGTTAGGTTCAGATAGATGGATAGTTGCTTTCAAATTATAGTTAGGGTTAGGGTTAGGGTTAGGTTAGGGTTAGTGTTAGGGTTAGAGTTAGAGTTAGAGTTAGGGTTAGGGTTAAGGTTAGATATATAGATGTGTTCAAATGATAGAGTTAGGGTTAGGGTTAGGTTAGAGTAGGGTTAGGGTTAGACATATAGATGATTTCAAATGGTAGGGTTAGGGTTAGGGTGAGATATATAGAAGTGTTCAAATGATAGACTTTGGGTTAGGGTAGGGTTAGGTTAGGGTTAGGGTTAGGGTTAGGGTTAGATTTATAGATATGTTCAAATAATAGGGTTAGGGTTTAGGTTAGGGTTGGAGTTAGAGTTGGGTTAGGGTTAGGTTTAGGGTTACAGTTAGGGTTAGGTTAGGGTTAGGGTTGGGGTTAGATATATAGATGTGTTCAAATGATAAAGATAGAGTTAGGGTTAGATATATAGATGTGTTCAAATGATGGGGTTAGAGTTAGGGTTAGATATATAAATGTGTTCAAATGATAGAGTGAGGGTTAGGGTTAGGGTTAGGTTAGGGTTACAGTTAGGGTTACAGTAGGGTTAGGGTAAGGGTTAGATATATAGATGTGATCAAATGATAAAGTTAGGGTTAGAGGTAGATATATAGAAGTGTTCAAACGATAGGGTTAGGGTTAGGGTTAGATATATAGATATGTTCAAATGATAGAGATAGAGTTGGGGTTAGGGTTAGGTTACGGTTAGGGTTAGGTTTTGGTTAAGGTTAGGATTACAGTTAGGGTTAGGGTTAGGGTTAGGGTTAGGGTTAGATATAGGTGTGTTCAAATGATTGGGTTAGGGTTAGGTTTAGATAGTTGGATAGATGCTTTCAAATTATAGAGTTAGGGTTAAGGTTAGGGTTAAAGTTCGAGTTAGGGTTAGGGTTATGGTTGGGGTTAGGGTTAGGGTTAGATCAATAGATTTGTTCAAATGATAGAGTTAGGGTTAGGGTTAGGGTTATGGTTAGATTTATAGATGTGTTAAAATGATAGGGTTAGGTTTAGGGTTAGATATATAGTGTGTTCAAATGATAGAGTTAGGGTTAGGGTTACATTTAGATATATAGATGTGTTCAAATGATAGGGTTGGGATTAGGGTAAGGGTTAGGTTTAGATAGATGGATAGATGCTTTCAAATGATAGGGTTAGGGTTAGGGTTAGGGTTAGGGTTAGGCTTAGGGTTGGGGTTAGGGTTAGGGTTAGGGTTAGGTTTTGGTTAGGGTTAAGTTTTACACTTAGGGTTAGGGTAGGGTTATGGTTCGGGTTAGATGTATAAATGTGTTCAAATGATAAAGTTAGGGTTAGGGTTAGGGTTAGATATGTAGATGTGTTCAAATGATAGGGTTAGGGTTAGGGTTAGATATATAGATGTGTTCAAATGATAGAGTTAGGGTTGGGGTTAGGGTTAGGGCTAGGGTTAGGTTAGGGTTAGGGTTAGGTTTTGGTTAGGGTTAGGATTACAGTTAGGGTTAGGGTTAGGGTTCGGGTTAGATATAGGTGTGGTCAAATGATTGGGTTAGGGTTAGGTTCAGATAGATGGATAGATGCTTTCAAATTATAGAGTCAGGGTTAAGGTTAGGGTTAGAGTTAGAGTTAGGGTTAGGGTTAGATATATAGATGTGTTCAAATGATAGAGTTTGGGTTAGGGTTAGGGTTAGGGTTATGGTTAGATTTATAGATGTGTTAAAATGATAGGGTTAGGTTTAGGGTTAGATATATAGTGTGTTCAAATGATAGAGTTAGGGTTAGGGTTACATTTAGATATATAGATGTGTTCAAATGATAGGGTCGGGATTAGGGTAAGGGTTAGGTTTAGATGGATGTATAGATGCTTTCAAATGATAGAGTTAGGGTTAGGGTTAGGGTTAGGCTTAGGGTTGGGGTTAGGGTTAGGGTTAGGTTTTGGTTAGGGTTAAGTTTACAGTTAGGGTTAGAGTAGGGTTATGGTCCGGGTTAGATGTATAAATGTGGGGGTCGGGATTAGGGTAAGGGTTAGGTTTAGATAGATGTATAGATGCTTTCAAATGATAAAGTTAGGGTTAGGGTTAGGGTTAGATATATAGATGTGTTCAAATGATAGGGTTAGGGTTAGGGTTAGATATATAGAGGTTTTCAAATGATAGAGTTAGGGTTGGGTTAGGGTTAGGGTTAGGGTTAGTTTAGGGTTAGGTTCTGGTTAGGGTTAGGGTTACAGTTAGGGTTAAGGTTAGGGTTAGATATAGATGTGTTCAAATGATTGTGTTAACGTTAGGTTCAGATAGATGGATAGATGCTTTCAAATTAAAGAGTTAGGGTTAGGGTTAGGGTTAGGGTTAGGGTTCGGGTTAGGGTTAGGGTTAGGGTTATGGTTAGAGTTAGGGTTAGGGTTAGGGTTGGGGTTAGGGTTAGGGTTAGATATATAGATGTGTTCAAATGATAGAATTAGGGTTAGGGATAGGGTTAGGGTTATGGTTAGATTTATAGATGTGTTAAAATGATAGGGTTAGGGTTAGGGTTAGATATATTGTGTGTTCAAATGATAGAGTTAGGGTTACATTTACATATATGGAAGTGTTCAAATGATAGGGTTAGGGTTAGGGTTAGATATATAGATGGGTTCAAATGATAGGGTTAGGGTTAGGGTTAGATATATAGAGGTGTTCAAATGATAGAGTTAGGGTTGGGGTTAGGGTTAGGGTTAGGGTTAGTTTAGGGTTAGGTTCTGGTTAGGCTTAGGTTACAGTTAGGGTTAGGGTTAGGGTTGGGGTTAGGGTTAGGGTTAGATATATAGATGTGTTCAAATGATAGATTTAGGGTTAGGGTTACAGTTAGGGTTAGGGTAGGGTTATGGTTCTGGTTAGATATATGAACGTTTTCAAATGAGAAAGTTAGGGTTAGGGTTAGGGATAGATATATAGATGTGTTCAAATGATAGGGTTAGGGTTAGGGTTAGATATATAGATGTGTTCAAATGATAGAGTTAGGGTTGGGGTTAGGGTTAGGGCTAGGGTTAGGTTAGGGTTAGGTTAGGTTTTGGTTAGGGTTAGGATTACAGTTAGGGTTAGGGTTAGGGTTAGGGTTAGATATAGATGTGTTCAAAAATTGGGTTAGGGTTAGGTACACATAGATGGATATATGCTTTCAAATGATAGAGTTAGGGTTCGGGTTAGGGTTAGGGTTAGAGTTAGGGTTAGGGTTAGGGTTAGGGTTAGGGTTGGGGTTAGGGTTATGGTTAGATATATAGATGTGTTCAAATGATAGAGTTAGGGTTAGGGTAGGGTTAGGGTTAGGATTAGGGTTAGATATATAGATGTGTTCAAATGATAGGGTTAGGGATAGGGTTAGATATATAGATGTGTTCAAATGATAGAGTTAGGGTTGGGTTAGGGTTAGGGTAAGGGTTAGGGTTAGGGTTAGGTTAGGGTTAGGTTTTGGTTAGGGTTAGGGTTACAGTTAGGGTTGGGTTAAGGTTAGATATATATGTGTTCAAATGATTGGGTTAGGGTTAGGTATAGATAGATGGATAGATGCTTTCAAAGTATAGAGTCAGGGTTAAGGTTAGGGTTAGAGTTAGAGTTAGGGTTAGGGTTAGATATATAGATGTGTTCAAATGATAGAGTTAGGGTTAGGGTTAGGGTTATAGTTAGATTTATAGATGTGTTAAAATGATAGTGTTTGGTTTAGGGTTAGATATATAGTGTGTTCAAATGATAGAGTTAGGGTTAGGGTTAGGGTTAGGCTTAGAGTTGGGGTTAGGGTTAGGTTTTGGTAAGGGTTAAGTTTACAGTTAGGGTTAGGGTAGGGTTATGGTCCGGGTTAGATGTATAAATGTGTTCAAATGATAAAGTTAGGGTTAGGGTTAGGGTTAGATATATAGATGTGTTCAAATGATAGGGTTAGGGTTAGGGTTAGATATATAGAGGTGTTCAAATGATAGAGTTAGGGTTGGGGCTAGGGTTAGGGTTAGGGTTAGTTTAGGGTTAGGTTCTGGTTAGAGTTAGGGTTACAGTTAGGGTTAGGGTTAGGGTTAGATATAGATGTGTTCAAATGATTGTGTTAACGTTAGGTTCAGATAGATGGATAGATGCTTTCAAATTAAAGAGTTAGGGTTAGGGTTAGGGTTAGGGTTCGGGTTAGGGTTAGGGTTAGAGTTAGGGTTACGGTTAGGGTTGGGGTTAGGTTTAGGGTTAGGGTTAGATATATAGATGTGTTCAAATGATAGAATTAGGGTTAGGGTTATGGTTAGGGTTATGGTTAGATTTATATATGTGTTAAAATGATAGGGTTAGGGTTAGGGTTAGATATATTTTGTGTTCAAATGATAGATTTAGGGTTACATTTAGATATATGGAAGTGTTCAAATGATAGGGTTAGGGTTAGGGTTAGATATATAGATGTGTTCAAATGATAGGGTTAGAGTTAGGGTTAGATATATAGAGGTGTTCAAATGATAGAGTTAGGGTTGGGGTTAGGGTTAGGTTTAGGGTTAGTTTAGGGTTAGGTTCTGGTTAGGGTTAGGGTTACAGTTAGGGTTAGGGTTAGGGTTGGGGTTAGGGTTAGGGTTAGATATATAGATGTGTTCAAATGATAGATTTAGGGTTTGGGTTAAAGTTAGGGTTAGGGTAGGGTTATGGTTCGGGTTAGATATATAAACGTTTTCAAATGAGAAAGTTAGGGTTAGGGTTAGGGATAGATATATAGATGTGTTCAAATGATAGGGTTAGGGTTAGGGTTAGATATATAGATGTGTTCAAATGATAGAGTTAGGGTTAGGTTCAGATAGATGGATAGATGCTTTCAAATGATAGAGTTAGGGTTCGGGTTAGGGTTAGGGTTAGAGTTAGGGTTAGGGTTGGGGTTAGGGTGAGGGTTAGATATATAGATGTGTTCATATGATAGAGTTAGGGTTAGGGTAGGGCTAGGGTTAGGTTATTGTTAGGGTTAGGTTTTGGTTAGGGTTAGGATTACAGTTAGGGTTAGGGTTAGGGTTAGGGTTAGATATAGATGTGTTCAAATGATTGGGTTAGGGTTAGGTTCAGATAGATGGATAGATGCTTTCAAATGATAGAGTTAGGGTTCGGGTTAGGGTTAGGGTTAGGGTTGGGGTTAGGGTTAGGGTTAGGGTTAGGGTCAGGGTTAGATATATAGATGTGTTCAAATGATAGAGTTAGGGTTAGGGTTAGATATATAGAAGTGTTCAATTGATTGGGTTAGGGTTAGGTTTAGATAGATGGATAGATTCTTTCAAATGATAGAGTTAGGGTTAGGGTTAGGGTTAGGGATAGGGTTAGGGTTAGGGTTAGGGTTAGGGTTCGGGTTAAGGTTAGGGTTAGAGTTAGAGTTAGAGTTAGAGTTAGGGTTAGGGTTAGGGTGGGGGTTAGGGTTAGGGTTAAGGTTAGATATATAGATTTGTTCAAATGATAGGGTTAGGGTTAGGGTTAGATATATAGATGTGTTCAAATAATAGAGTTAGGGTTGAGGTTAGGGTTAGGGCTAGGGTTAGGTTAGGGTTAGGGTTAGGTTTTGGTTAGGGTTAGGATTACAGTTAGGGTTAGGGTTAGGGTTAGATATAGATGTGTTTCAATGATTGGGTTAGGGTTAGGTTCAGATAGATGGATAGATGCTTTCAAGTTATACAGTTAGGGTTAGGGTTAGGGTTAGGGTTAGGGTTAGGGTTAGAGTTAGGGTTAGGGTTAGGGTTGGGGTTAGGGTTAGGGTTAGATATATAGATGTGTTCAAATGATAGAGTTAGGGTTAGGGTTAGGGTTAGGATTATGGTTAGATTTATAGATGTGTTAAAATGATAGGGTTAGGTTAGGGTTATATATATAGTGTGTTCAAATGATAGAGTTAGAGTTAGGGTTACATTTAGATATATCAAAGTGTTCAAATGATAGGGTTAGGGTTAGGGTTAGATATATAGATGTGTTCAAATGATAGGGTCGGGGTTAGGGTAAGGGTTAGGTTTAGATAGATGGATAGATGCTTTCAAATGATAGAATTAGGGTTAGGGTTAGGGTTAGGGTTGGGGTTAGGGTTAGGGTTAGGGTTAGGTTTTGGTTAGTGTTAGGGTTACAGTTAGGGTTAGGGTAGGGTTATGGTTCGGGTTAGATATATAAATGTGTTCAAATGATAAAGTTAGGGTTAGAGTTAGGGTTAGATATATAGATGTGTTCAAATGACAGGGTTAGGGTTAGGATTAGATATATAGATGTGTTCAAATGATAGAGTTAGGGTTGGGGTTAGGGTTAGGGTTAGTTTAGGGTTAGGTTCTGGTTAGGGTTAGGGTTACAGTAAGGGCTAGGGTTAGGGTTAGATATAGATGTGTTCAAATTATTGTGTTAGGGTTAGGTTCAGATAGATGGATAGTTGCTTTCAAATTATAGTTAGGGTTAGGGTTAGGGTTAGGGTTAGTGTTAGGGTTAGAGTTAGAGTTAGAGTTAGGGTTAGGGTTAAGGTTAGATATATAGATGTGTTCAAATGATAGAGTTAGGGTTAGGGTTAGGGTTATGGTTAGATTTATAGATGTGTTAAAATGATAGGGTTAGGGTTAGGGTTAGAGTTTGGCTTAGGGTTTCAGTTAGGGTTAGGGTTAGATAGATAGATAGGGTTAGGGTTAGGGTTAGAGTAGGGTTAGGGTTAGACATATAGATGATTTCAAATGGTAGGGTTAGGGTTAGGGTGAGATATATAGAAGTGTTCAAATGACAGACTTTGGGTTAGGGTAGGGTTAGATTAGGGTTAGGGTTAGGGTTAGGGTTAGATTTATAGATATGTTCAAATAATAGGGTTAGGGTTAGGGTTAGGATTAGGGTTAGAGTTAGAGTTGGGGTTAGGGTTAGGTTTAGGGTTACAGTTAGGGTTAGGTTAGGGTTAGGGTTGGGGTTAGATATATAGATGTGTTCAAATGATAAAGATAGAGTTAGGGTTAGATATATAGATGTGTTCAAATGATGGGGTTAGAGTTAGGGTTAGATATATAAATGTGTTCAAATGATAGAGTGAGGGTTAGGGTTAGGGTTAGGTTAGGGTTAAAGTTAGGGTTACAGTAGGGTTAGGGTAAGGGTTAGATATATAGATGTGATCAAATGATAAAGTTAGGGTTAGGGGTAGATATATAGATATGTTCAAACGATAGAGATAGAGTTGGGGTTAGGGTTAGGTTACGGTTAGGGTTAGGTTTTGGTTAAGGTTAGGATTACAGTTAGGGTTAGGGTTAGGGTTTGGGTTAGGGTTATGGTTGGGGTTAGGGTTAGGGTTAGATATATAAATTTGTTCAAATGATAGAGTTAGGGTTAGGGTTAGGGTTATGGTTAGATTTATAGATGTGTTAAAATGATAGGGTTAGGTTTAGGGTTAGATATATAGTGTGTTCAAATGATAGAGTTAGGGTTAGGGTTACATTTAGATATATAGATGTGTTCAAATGATAGGGTCGGGATTAGGGTAAGGGTTAGGTTTAGATAGATGGATAGATGCTTTCAAATGATAGGGTTAGGGTTAGGGTTAGGGTTAGGGTTAGGCTTAGGGTTGGGGTTAGGGTTAGGGTTAGGGTTAGGTTTTGGTTAGGGTTAAGTTTACACTTAGGGTTAGGGTAGGGTTATGGTTCGGGTTAGATGTATAAATGTGTTCAAATGATAAAGTTAGGGTTAGGGTTAGGGTTCGATATGTAGATGTGTTCAAATGATAGGGTTTGGGTTAGGGTTAGATATATAGATGTGTTCAAATGATAGAGTTAGGGTTGGGGTTAGGGTTAGGGCTAGGGTTAGGTTAGGATTAGGGTTAGGTTTTGGTTAGGGTTAGGATTACAGTTAGGGTTAGGGTTAGGGTTCGGGTTAGATATATGGGTGTGGTCAAATGATTGGGTTAGGGTTAGGTTCAGATAGATGGATAGATGCTTTCAAATTATAGAGTCAGGGTTAAGGTTAGGGTTAGAGTTAGAGTTAGGGTTAGGGTTAGATATATAGATGTGTTCAAATGATAGAGTTTGGGTTAGGGTTAGGGTTAGGATTATGGTTAGATTTATAGATGTGTTAAAATGATAGGGTTAGGTTTAGGGTTAGATATATAGTGTGTTCAAATGATAGAGTTAGGGTTAGGGTTACATTTAGATATATAGATGTGTTCAAATGATAGGGTCGGGATTAGGGTAAGGGTTAGGTTTAGATAGATTTATAGATGCTTTCAAATGATAGAGTTAGGGTTAGGGTTAGGGTTAGGCTTAGGGTTGGGGTTAGGGTTAGGGTTAGGTTTTGGTTAGGGTTAAGTTTACAGTTAGGGTTAGAGTAGGGTTATGGTCCGGGTTAGATGTATAAATGTGTTCAAATGATAAAGTTAGGGTTAGGGTTAGGTTTAGATATATAGATGTGTTCAAATGATAGGGTTAGGGTTAGGGTTAGATATATAGAGGTTTTCAAATGATAGAGTTAGGGTTGGGGTTAGGGTTAGGGTTAGGGTTAGTTTAGGGTTAGGTTCTGGTTAGGGTTAGGGTTACAGTTAGGGTTAAGGTTAGGCTTAGATATAGATGTGTTCAAATGATTGTGTTAACGTTAGGTTCAGATAGATGGATAGATGCTTTCAAATTAAAGAGTTAGGGTTAGGGTTAGGGTTAGGGTTCGGTTAGGGTTAGGGTTAGGGTTAGGGTTAGAGTTAGGGTTAGGGTTAGGGTTGGGGTTAGGGTTAGGGTTAGATATATAGATGTGTTCAAATGATAGAATTAGGGTTAGGGATAGGGTTAGGGTTATGGTTAGATTTATAGATGTGTTAAAATGATAGGGTTAGGGTTAGGGTTAGATATATTGTGTGTTCAAATGATAGAGTTAGGGTTACATTTAGATATATGGAAGTGTTCAAATGATAGGGTTAGGGTTAGGGTTAGATATATAGATGGGTTCAAATGATAGGGTTAGGGTTAGGGTTAGATATATAGAGGTGTTCAAATGATAGAGTTAGGGTTGGGGTTAGGGTTAGGGTTAGGGTTAGTTTAGGGTTAGGTTCTGGTTAGGGTTACGGTTACAGTTAGGGTTAGGGTTAGGGTTGGGGTTAGGTTTAGGGTTAGATATATAGATGTGTTCAAATGATAGATTTAGGGTTAGGGTTACAGTTAGGGTTAGGGTAGGGTTATGGTTCTGGTTAGATATATGAACGTTTTCAAATGAGAAAGTTAGGGTTAGGGTTAGACTTATAGATGTTTTCAAATAATATGGTTAGGGTTAGGGTTAGGGTTAGGGTTAGAGTTAGAGTTAGGGTTAGGGTTAGGGTTAGGGTTAGGTTTTGGTTAGGGTTAGGATTACAGTTGGGGTTAGGGTTAGGGTAAGGGTTAGATACATAGATGTGTTCAAATGATAGGGTTAGGGTTAGGGTTAGATACATAAATGTGTTCAAATGATAGAGTTAGGGTTAGGGTTAGAGTTAGGTTAGGGTTAGGTTTTGGTTAGGGTTAGGGTTATAGTTAAGGTTAGGGTAGGGCTAGGGTTAGGGTTAGGTTTAGAAATATAGATGTGTTCAATTGATTGGGTTAGGGTTAGGTTTAGATCGATGGATAGATTCTTTCAAATGATAGAGTTAGGGTTCGGGTTAGGGTTAGGGTTATGGTTAGAGTTAGGGTTAGGGTTTGGGTTGGGGTTAGGGTTATGGTTAGATATATAGATGTGTTCAAATGATAGAGTTAGGGTTAGGGTAGGGTTAGGGTTAGGATTAGGGTTAGGGTTATATATATAAATGTGTTCAAATGATAGGGTTAGGGTTAGGGTTAGATATATAGATTTGTTCAAATGATAGAGTTAGGGTTGGGGTTAGGGTTAGGGTTAGGGTTAGGTTAGGGTTAGGTTTTGGTTAGGGTTAGGGTTACAGTTA
>CM074302.1:16305536-16328036 GCA_037194245.1 Opsariichthys bidens
AGGGTTAGGGTTAAGGTTAGATATATAGATGTGTTCAAATGATAGGGTTAGAGTTAGGGTTAGATGTATAGATGTGTTCAAATGATAGAGTTAGGGTTGGGGTTAGGGTTAGGGCTAGGGTTAGGTTAGGGTTAGGGTTAGGTTTTGGTTAGGGTTAGGATTACAGTTAGGGTTAGGGTTAGGGTTAGATATAGATGTGTTTCAATGATTGGGTTAGGGTTAGGTTCAGATAGATGGATAGATGCTTTCAAGTTATACAGTTAGGGTTAGGGTTAGGGTTAGTGTTAGGGTTAGAGTTAGAGTTAGGGTTAGGGTTAGGGTTGGGGTTAGGGTTAGGGTTAGATATATAGATGTGTTCAAATGATAGAGTTAGGGTTAGGGTTAGGGTTAGGATTATGGTTAGATTTATAGATGTGTTAAAATGATAGGGTTAGGTTTAGGGTTATATATATAGTGTGTTCAAATGATAGAGTTAGAGTTAGGGTTACATTTAGATATATCAAAGTGTTCAAATGATAGGGTTAGGGTTAGGGTTAGATATATAGATGTGTTCAAATGATAGGGTCGGGGTTAGGGTAAGGGTTAGGTTTAGATAGATGGATAGATGCTTTAAAATTATAGAATTAGGGTTAGGGTTAGGGTTAGGGTTGGGGTTAGGGTTAGGGTTAGGTTTTGTTAGTGTTAGGGTTACAGTTAGGGTTAGGGTAGGGTTATGGTTCGGGTTAGATATATAAATGTGTTCAAATGATAAAGTTAGGGTTAGAGTTAGGGTTAGATATATAGATGTGTTCAAATGATAGGGTTAGGGTTAGGGTTAGATATATAGATGTGTTCAAATGATAGAGTTAGGGTTGGGGTTAGGGTTAGGGTTAGTTTAGGGTTAGGTTCTGGTTAGGGTTAGGGTTACAGTAAGGGCTAGGGTTAGGGTTAGATATAGATGTGTTCAAATTATTGTGTTAGGGTTAGGTTCAGATAGATGGATAGTTGCTTTCAAATTATAGTTAGGGTTAGGGTTAGTGTTAGGGTTAGAGTTAGAGTTAGAGTTAGGGTTAGGGTTAAGGTTAGATATATAGATGTGTTCAAATGATAGAGTTAGGGTTAGGGTTATGGTTAGAGTAGGGTTAGGGTTAGACATATAGATGATTTCAAATGGTAGGGTTAGGGTTAGGGTGAGATATATAGAAGTGTTCAAATGATAGACTTTGGGTTAGGGTAGGGTTAGATTAGGGTTAGGGTTAGGGTTAGGGTTAGATTTATAGATATGTTCAAATAATAGGGTTAGGGTTAGGGTTAGGGTTAGGGTTAGAGTTAGAGTTGGGGTTAGGGTTAGGTTTAGGGTTACAGTTAGGGTTAGGTTAGGGTTAGGGTTGGGGTTAGATATATAGATTTGTTCAAATGATAAAGATAGAGTTAGTGTTAGATATATAGATGTGTTCAAATGATGGGGTTAGAGTTAGGGTTAGATATATAAATGTGTTCAAATGATAGAGTGAGGGTTAGGGTTAGGGTTAGGTTAGGGTTACAGTTAGGGTTACAGTAGGGTTAGGGTAAGGGTTAGATATATAGATGTGATCAAATGATAAAGTTAGGGTTAGGGGTAGATATATAGAAGTGTTCAAATGATAGGGTTAGGGTTAGTGTTAGATATATAGATATGTTCAAACGATAGAGATAGAGTTGGGGTTAGGGTTAGGTTACGGTTAGGGTTAGGTTTTGGTTAAGGTTAGGATTACAGTTAGGGTTAGGGTTAGGGTTAGGGTTAGGGTTAGATATAGGTGTGTTCAAATGATTGGGTTAGGGTTAGGTTTAGATAGTTGGATAGATGCTTTCAAATTATAGAGTTAGGGTCAAGTTTAGGGTTAAAGTTCGAGTTAGGGTTAAGGTTATGGTTGGGGTTAGGGTTAGGGTTAGATATATAGATTTGTTCAAATGATAGAGTTAGGGTTAGGGTTAGGGTTATGGTTAGATTTATAGAATTGTTCAAATGATAGGGTTAGGTTTAGGGTTAGATATATAGTGTGTTCAAATGATAGAGTTAGGGTTAGGGTTACATTTAGATATATAGATGTGTTCAAATGATAGGGTCGGGATTAGGGTAAGGGTTAGGTTTAGATAGATGGATAGATGCTTTCAAATGATAGGGTTAGGGTTAGGGTTAGGGTTAGGGTTAGGCTTAGGGTTGGGGTTAGGGTTAGGGTTAGGTTTAGGTTTTGGTTAGGGTTAAGTTTACACTTAGGGTTAGGGTAGGGTTATGGTTCGGGTTAGATGTATAAATGTGTTCAAATGATAAAGTTAGGGTTAGGGTTAGGGTTAGATATGTAGATGTGTTCAAATGATAGGGTTAGGGTTAGGGTTAGATATATAGATGTGTTCAAATGATAGAGTTAGGGTTGGGGTTAGGGTTAGGGCTAGGGTTAGGTTAGGGTTAGGGTTAGGTTTTGGTTAGGGTTAGGATTACAGTTAGGGTTAGGGTTAGGGTTCGGGTTAGATATAGGTGTGGTCAAATGATTGGGTTAGGGTTAGGTTCAGATAGATGGATAGATGCTTTCAAATTATAGAGTCAGGGTTAAAGTTAGGGTTAGAGTTAGAGTTAGGGTTAGGGTTAGATATATAGATGTGTTCAAATGATAGAGTTTGGGTTAGGGTTAGGGTTTGGGTTATGGTTAGATTTATAGATGTGTTAAAATGATAGGGTTAGGTTTAGGGTTAGATATATAGTGTGTTCAAATGATAGAGTTAGGGTTAGGGTTAGGGTTAGGCTTAGGGTTGGGGTTAGGGTTAGGGTTAGGTTTTGGTTAGGGTTAAGTTTACAGTTAGGGTTAGAGTAGGGTTATGGTCCGGGTTAGATGTATAAATGCGGGGGTCGGGATTAGGGTAAGGGTTAGGTTTAGATAGATGTATAGATGCTTTCAAATGATAAAGTTAGGGTTAGGGTTAGGGTTAGATATATAGATGTGTTCAAATGATAGGGTTAGGGTTAGGGTTAGATATATAGAGTTTTCAAATGATAGAGTTAGGGTTGGGGTTAGGGTTAGGGTTAGGGTTAGTTTAGGGTTAGGTTCTGGTTAGGGTTAGGGTTACAGTTAGGGTTAAGGTTAGGGTTAGATATAGATGTGTTCAAATGATTGTGTTAACGTTAGGTTCAGATAGATGGATAGATGCTTTCAAATTAAAGAGTTAGGGTTAGGGTTAGGGTTAGGGTTAGGGTTCGGGTTAGGGTTAGGGTTAGGGTTAGGGTTAGAGTTAGGGTTAGGGTTAGGGTTGGGGTTAGGGTTAGGGTTAGATATACAGATGTGTTCAAATGATAAAATTAGGGTTAGGGATAGGGTTAGGGTTATGGTTAAATTTATAGATGTGTTAAAATGATAGGGTTAGGGTTAGGGTTAGATATATTGTGTGTTCAAATGATAGAGTTAGGGTTACATTTAGATATATGGAAGTGTTCAAATGATAGGGTTAGGGTTAGGGTTAGATATATAGATGGGTTCAAACGATAGGGTTAGGGTTAGGGTTAGATATATAGAGGTGTTCAAATGATAGAGTTAGGTTGGGGTTAGGGTTAGGGTTAGATATATAGATGTGTTCAAATGATAGATTTAGGGTTAGGGTTACAGTTAGGGTTAGGGTAGGGTTATGGTTCTGGTTAGATATATGAACGTTTTCAAATGAGAAAGTTAGGGTTAGGTTAGGGATAGATATATAGATGTGTTCAAATGATAGGGTTAGGGTTATGGTTAGATATATAGATGTGTTCAAATGATAGAGTTAGGGTTGGGTTAGGGTTAGGGCTAGGTTAGGGTTAGGTTTTGGTTAGGGTTAGGATTACAGTTAGGGTTAGGGTTAGGGTTAGGGATAGATATAGATGTGTTCAAAAATTGGGTTAGGGTTAGGTACAGATAGATGGATATATGCTTTCAAATGATAGAGTTAGGGTTCGGGTTAGGGTTAGGGTTAGGGTTAGAATTAGGGTTAGGGTTAGGGTTAGGGTTAGGGTTGGGGTTGGGGTTAGGGTTATGGTTAGATATATAGATGTGTTCAAATGATAGAGTTAGGGTTAGGGTAGGGTTAGGGTTAGGATTAGGGTTAGATATATAGATGTGTTCAAATGATAGGGTTAGGGATAGGGTTAGGGTTAGGGTTAGAATTAGGGTTAGGGTTAGGGTTAGGGTTGGGGGTAGGGTTATGGTTAGATATATAGATGTGTTCAAATGATAGAATTAGGGTTAGGGTTAGGGTTAGGGTTAGGGTTGGGGTTAGGGTTATGGTTAGATATATAGATGTGTTCAAATGATAGAGTTAGGGTTAGGGTTGGGGTTAGGGTTAGGGTAAGGGTTAGGGTTAGGGTTAGGTTAGGGTTAGGTTTTGGTTAGGGTTAGGGTTACAGTTAGGGTTGGGGTTAGGGTTAGATATATATGTGTTCAAATGATTGGGTTAGGGTTAGGTATAGATAGATGGATAGATAATTTCAAAGTATAGAGTCAGGGTTAAGGTTAGGGTTAGAGTTAGAGTTAGGGTTAGGGTTAGATATATAGAAGTGTTCAAATGATAGAGTTAGGGTTAGGGTTAGGGTTATAGTTAGATTTATAGATGTGTTAAAATGATAGTGTTTGGTTTAGGGTTAGATATATAGTGTGTTCAAATGATAGAGTTAGGGTTAGGGTTAGGGTTAGGCTTAGGGTTGGGGTTAGGGTTAGGTTTTGGTAAGGGTTAAGTTTACAGTTAGGGTTAGGGTAGGGTTATGGTCCGGGTTAGATGTATAAATGTGTTCAAATGATAAAGTTAGGGTTAGGGTTAGGGTTAGATATATAGATGTGTTCAAATGATAGGGTTAGGGTTAGGTTTTAGATATATAGAGGTGTTCAAATGATAGAGTTAGGGTTGGGGCTAGGGTTAGGGTTCGGGTTAGTTTAGGGTTAGGTTCTGGTTAGGGTTAGGATTACAGTTAGGGTTAGGGTTAGGGTTAGATATAGATGTGTTCAAATGATTGTGTTAACGTTAGGTTCAGATAGATGGATAGATGCTTTCAAATGAAAGAGTTAGGGTTAGGGTTAGGGTTAGGGTTCGGGTTAGGGTTAGGGTTAGAGTTAGGGTTACGGTTAGGGTTGGGGTTAGGGTTAGGGTTAGGGTTAGATATATAGATGTGTTCAAATGATAGAATTAGGGTTAGGGTTATGGTTAGGGTTATGGTTAGATTTATAGATGTGTTAAAATGATAGGGTTAGGGTTAGGGTTAGATATATTTTGTGTTCAAATGATAGATTTAGGGTTACATTTAGATATATGGAAGTGTTCAAATGATAGGGTTAGGGTTAGATATATAGATGTGTTCAAATGATAGGGTTAAGGTTAGGGTTAGATATATAGAGGTGTTCAAATGATAGAGTTAGGGTTGGGGTTAGGGTTAGGTTTATGGTTAGTTTAGCGTTAGGTTCTGGTTAGGGTTAGGGTTACAGTTAGGGTTAGGGTTAGGGTTGGGGTTAGGGTTAGGGTTAGATATATAGATGTGTTCAAATGATAGATTTAGGGTTAGGGTTAAAGTTAGGGTTAGGGTAGGGTTATGGTTCGGGTTATATATATAAACGTTTTCAAATGAGAAAGTTAGGGTTAGGGTTAGGGATAGATATATAGATGTGTTCAAATGATAGGGTTAGGGTTAGATATATAGATGTGTTCAAATGATAGAGTTAGGGTTAGGTTCAGATAGATGGATAGATGCTTTCAAATGATAGAGTTAGGGTTCGGGTTAGGGTTAGGTTAGAGTTAGGGTTAGGGTTGGGGTTAGGGTGAGGGTTAGATATATAGATGTGTTCAAATGATAGAGTTAGGGTTAGGGTAGGGCTAGGGTTAGGTTATTGTTAGGGTTAGGTTTTGGTTAGGGTTAGGATTACAGTTAGGGTTAGGGTTAGGGTTAGGGTTAGATATAGATGTGTTCAAATGATTGGGTTAGGGTTAGGTTCAGATAGATGGATAGATGTTTTCAAATGATAGAGTTAGGGTTCGGGTTAGGGTTAGGGTTAGAGTTAGGGTTAGGGTTGGGGTTAGGGTTAGGGTTAGATATATAGATGTGTTCAAATGATAGAGTTAGGGTTAGGGTAGGGTTAGTGTTAGAATTAGGGTTAGGGTTAGATATATAGATGTGTTCAAATGATAGGGTTAGGGATAGGGTTAGATATATAGATGTGTTCAAATAATATAATTAGGGTTGGGGTTAGGGTTAGGGTAAGGGTTAGGGTTAGGGTTAGGTGTTGGTTAGGGTTAGGGTTACAGTTAGGGTTAGGGTTAGGGTTAGATATATATGTGTTCAAACGATTGGGTTAGGGTTAGGTATAGATAGATGGATAGGCGCTTTCAAAGTATAGAATTAGGGTTAGGGTTAGGGTTAGGGTTAGAGTTAGGGTTAGGGTTAGGGTTAGGGTTGGGGTTAGGGTTAGATATATAGATGTGTTAAATGATAGAGTTAGGATTAGGGTTAGATATATAGAAGTGTTCAATTGATTGGGTTAGGGTTAGGTTTAGATAGATGGATAGATTCTTTCAAATGATAGAGTTAGGGTTAGGGTTAGGGTTAGGGATAGGGTTAGGGTTAGGGTTAGGGTCCGGGTTAAGGTTAGGTTAGGGTTAGGGTTAGGGTTAGATATAGATGTGTTCAAATGATTGTGTTAACGTTAGGCTCAGATAGATGGATAGATGCTTTCAAATTAAAGTGTTAGGGTTAGGGTTAGGGTTAGGGTTAGGGTTCGGGTTAGGGTTAGGGTTAGGGTTAAAGTTAGAGTTAGGGTTAGGGTTAGGGTTGGGGTTAGGGTTAGGGTTAGGGTTAGATATATGGATGTGTTCAAATGATAGAGTGAGGGTTAGGGTTAGGGTTAGGTTTATGGTTAGATTTATAGATGTGTTAAAATGATAGGGCAAGGGTTAGGTTTAGATAGATGGATAGATGCTTTCAAATGATAGAGTTAGGGTTAAGGTTAGGGTTAGAGTTAGGGTTAGGGTTTCAGTTAGGGTTAGGGTTAGATAGATAGATAGGGTTAGGGTTAGGGTTAGGGTTAGAGTAGGGTTAGGGTTAGGGTTAGGGTTAGAGTAGGGTTAGGGTTAGATATATAGATGTTTTCAAATGATAGGGTTAGGGTTAGGGTGAGATATATAGAAGTGTTAAAATAATAGAGTTAGGGTTAGGGTTAGGTTAGGGTTAGATTAGGGTTAGAGTTAGGGTTTTTTTCTGACCTGTTGAAAAGAGATGGTATTCATCCCTCCTGGGGTGGTGCCGCTCTTCTCTCTAGTAATATGGCACATAGTCTTAGAGCTCAACCTTGACTAACTGGGGCCCAGGTCAGGAAGCAGACAGACTGGCTAAACCGACCGTCTGCTAGCTGTCTCACGTCACAGAATTCAGATAAATCCCAACACATAGAGACTCTTTCACCTAGATATCATCAGATAGAGACTGTGTCTGTACCCCGAACTAATAAATACAGAAAACTTCCAAACCCATTTACAGGTGATAATTTAATTGATGTTCAACAACTAGTAAACAGAGATTATAAAGATAACAAAATGATAAAGCTTGGGTTGCTGAATATTCGATCCCTTTCTTCAAAAGCACTTATTGTAAATGATATTATCACAGAAAATAACCTAGATGTGCTGTGTTTGACAGAAACCTGGCTAAAACCAGACGATTACATTACTTTAAATGAGTCTAGCCCTCAAGGTTACTATTATCAACACGAACCTCGTCAGAAAGGTAAAGGGGGAGGTGTTGCTGTAATCTATAGTAATATCTTCAGTATTACTCAAAAGTCTTTCAAATATATCTCTTTTGAAGTGATGGTGCTCTATGTAAGTTTATATAATGTAAGTGACAAATCTCATTTGAAATTTGTGTTGGCTACTGTATACAGGCCACCAGGGCACCATACAGATTTTATCAAAGAATTTGCTGATTTTCTATCGGAGTTAGTACTGGCTGTGGATAAAGTCCTTATTGTTGGTGATTTTAATATACATGTAGATAATGAAAAAGACGCTTTGGGATTGGCATTAACAGATATTCTAAGCTCTATTGGAGTTAGACAACACGTATCAGGACCAACTCATTGTCGTAATCATACTCTAGATCTAATATTGTCACATGGAATCGATATTGATGCCGTTGAAATTCTGCAGCAGAGCGATGACGTCTCAGATCATTATCTAGTCTCATGCGTGCTACATTTATCCAAGGCTGGAAAACCGCCTGTCTGACATAAATATGTTAGAACCATCACTTCTACCACTAAAAATTGCTTTATAAATAATCTTCCTGATCAGTTTCATCAACTTAGCAAACCAGACAGCTTAGAAGAACTCGATGTTGCAACAGAAACTATTGACGCTCTCTTTTCGAACACTCTAGACTCTGTCGCTCCTTTGCGCTTAAAAAAGATTAAGGATATTAGTCCAACGCCATGGTATAACGAGCACACTCGGGCCCTTAAGAGAGCAGCCAGAAAACTGGAGCGCAGCTGGAAGAATTCAAAACTAGAAGTTTTTCGGATTTCATGGAGAGAGAAAATGATGGAGACAAGAAAGGCTGTAAAAACCGCTAGATCTGCTTATTTTTCAAATCTTTTAGAAGAAAATAAACACAACCCTAAGTATTTATTTAATACAGTGGCTAAATTAACAAGAAATACAGCCTCAACTTCTGATGTTTCCAAACAGCACAGCAGTAATGACTTTATGAACTTCTTTACTTGCAAGATTGACAACATTAGAGAGAAAATTATAGCCATGCAACTGTCTACTACAGTATCACATCTGACAGTGGGTTGTTGTATCCCTGAGGAAAAATTCCATTCATTCGCTGCTATAGGAAAGGAAGAATTGTCTAAACTTGTTAAATCATCAAAATCTACAACATGTATGTTAGACCCTATACCGACTAAGCTATTGAAAGAGATGCTTCCAGAGGTCATAGATCCTCTTCTTAAGATCATTAATTCATCTTTATCACTAGGTTACGTACCGAAAAATTTTAAGCAGGCTATTATCAAACCTCTTATTAAAAAACCACAACTTGATCCTGGTGAATTAGTCAATTACAGACCGATTTCCAATCTACCTTTTCTGTCAAAAATACTAGAAAAGGCAGTATCATCTCAGCTTAGTTCCTACTTGGAAAGAAATGGTATCTGTGAGGATTTCCAGTCAGGATTTAGACCGTACCATAGTACGGAGACTGCTCTCATTAGAGTTACGAATGATTTGCTCTTATCATTAGATCATGGTTGTATCTCTCTATTAGTGTTACTAGACCTCAGTGCTGCTTTTGACACTATTGACCACAATATTCTTTTGAATAGACTAGAAAATTATGCTGGAATTAGTGGAATTGCATTGGCATGGTTCAAATCATACTTATCTGACCGTTATCAGTTTGTAGTAGTAAACGAAAAGATGTCATTTCGATCACAAGTTAAATATGGAGTACCACAAGGCTCAGTTCTAGGACCGTTGCTTTTCACTCTGTACATGCTACCCTTGGGAGATGTCATTAGGAAGCATGGCATTAGCTTTCACTGTTACGCTGATGATACTCAGCTCTATATTTCCTCGCGCCCTGATGAAACCTACCAATTCTCAAAATTAACAGAATGCGTAGCTGATATAAAAAATTGGATGACTAGTAATTTCCTACTACTAAATTCAGAAAAAACAGAGATTCTAATTATTGGACCAAAAACTTCAGCACATAAAAAACTTGAATACTGTCTAACACTTGATGGCTGCTCTGTTAAGTCGTCTTCGTCAGTTAGGAACCTGGGTGTGCTCTTTGATACCAATCTTTCATTTGAAAGCCACATTTCTAGCATATGTAAAACCGCATTCTTCCATCTTAAAAATATATCTAAATTGCGACATATGCTCTCAATGACAAATGCGGAACAGCTAGTTCATGCGTTTATGACCTCGAGACTAGATTACTGTAACGCTCTTTTGGGTGGTTGCTCTGCTCGCGTGATAAACAAATTACAGCTGGTCCAAAACGCAGCAGCTAGAGTCCTTACTAGAACCAGGAAATATGAACATATTAGCCCGGTTCTGTCAAAACTGCACTGGCTCCCTATTAAACATCGTATAGATTTTAAAATCTTGCTAATTACTTACAAAGCACTAAATGGCTTAGCTCCTCAGTACCTGAGTGAGCTCTTAATGCATTATAGTCCTTCGCGTCTATTACGATCTCAGAATTCTGGCCAGTTGTTAATCCCTAGAATATCAAAATCAACCGCAGGCGGTAGATCCTTTTCCTATTTGGCACCTAAACTCTGGAACAATCTTCCTAGCATTGTTCGGGAAGCAGACACACTCTGTCAGTTTAAATCTAGACTAAAAACGCATCTATTCAACCTGGCATACACATGACGCACTATAAACTTTTGTCTTCATATCCGTTAAAGGATTGTTAGGCTGCATAGATCAGGTCAGCCGGAACCGGGAACACTTCCTATAACACCAGATGTACTCAGTACATCAGAAGAAGAATGGCGTCTATGCTAATTTTTTGTCTCTCTGCTTATCCCGAGGTTTACCAATTAACGTGATTGGCTGGATCTGGGCCGTGTCCGGGTCGGACGGGGAACCTGTGCCTGTGTGCGGCAGCGATGTGGCCCTGTGGTGTCGGCGGAGACTGTGTTAACTAGCTCATCCTTTATTAAGACCTTACCGACTCATCAGCCAGTGGCACATATCCCAACAAACCGTCCCATACCGGCGTGATCAAAAAGATCTTAAACTAGATGGAACTAGATTAAATATTTTGACTGTTTTGCGATTCCAAATCGGTTTAATGACCCGTAACTCTGCCTGGGTATCGGACAAGTGTTCACTGTTGGCCAGAGGAGAACTGGCCCCCCGACATAAGCCTGGTTTCTCCCGAGGTTTTTTTCTCCATTTGTTGGAGTTTTGGTTCCTTGCCGCTGTTGCCTTTGGCTTGCTTAGGTTGGGGACACTTGCTTGATATTCAGCAGTGTTTTTGATATGCCTGCATTGGCGCCGTTGTATACAAACTGAGCTGAGCCGGACGATTACGTCACTGTTTTCTGCAGTGCTGATATACCTAAATTAACTAGACTAATAACTATTGATATTTGCAACGGAATGAATCAATAATATATAGAATAAGCTGCACAATGACACCATTTTTCTTATTAATGTAAAGCTGCTTTGCCACAATTTGCATTGTAAAAAGCGCTATATAAATAAAGATGACTTGACTTGACTTGACTAGGGTTAGGGTTAGATTTATAGGGATAGGGTTAGGGTTAGGGTTAGAGTAGGGTTAGGGTTAGACTTATAGATGTTTTCAAATAATAGGGTTAGGGTTAGGGTTAGGTTTTGGTTTGGGTTAGGATTACAGTTGGGGTTAGGGTAGGGTTAGGGTAAGGGTTAGATATATAGATGTGTTCAAATGATAGGGTTAGGGTTAGGGTTAGATACATAAATGTGTTCAAATGATAGAGTTAGGGTTAGGGTTAGGGTTAGGTTAGGGTTAGGTTTTGGTTAGGGTTAGGGTTACAGTTAAGGTTAGGGTAGGGCTAGGGTTAGGGTTAGGTTTAGAAATATAGATGTGTTCAATTGATTGGGTTAGGGTTAGGTTTAGATCGATCGATAGATTCTTTCAAATGATAGAGTTAGGGTTCGGGTTAGGGTTATGGTTAGAGTTATGGTTAGGGTTAGGGTTGGGGTTAGGGTTATGGTTAGATATATAGATGTGTTCAAATGATAGAGTTAGGGTTAGGGTAGGGTTAGGGTTAGGATTAGGGTTAGGGTTATATATATAAATGTGTTCAAATGATAGGGTTAGGGTTAGGGTTAGATATATAGATTTGTTCAAATGATAGAGTTAGGGTTGGGGTTAGGGTTAGGGTTAGGGTTAGGTTAGGGTTAGTTTTTGGTTAGGGTTAGGGTTACAGTTAGGGTTAGGGTTAGGGTTAGATATATATGTGTTCAAATGATTGGGTTAGGGTTAGGTATAGATAGATGGATAGATGCTTTCAAATTATAGAGTTAGGGTTAGGGTTAGGGTTAGGGTTAGAGTTAGGGTTAGGGTTAGGGTTAGGGTTAGGGTCGGGGTTAGATATATAGATGTGTTCAAATGATAGAGTTAGGGTTAGGGTTAGATATATAGACGTGTTCAATTGATTGGGTTAGGGTTAGGTTTAGATAGATGGATAGATTCTTTCAAATGATAGAGTTAGGGTTAGGGTTAGGGATAGGGTTAGGGTTAGGGTTAGGGTTAGGGTTCGGGTTAGGGTTAGGTTTAGAGTTAGGGTTAGGGTTGGGGTTAGGGTTAGGGTTAGGGTTAGATATATAGATGTGTTCAAATGATAGATTTAGGGTTAGGGTTACAGTTAGGGTTAGGGTAGGGTTATGGTTCGGGTTAGATATATAAAGGTTTTCAAATGATAGGGTTAGGGTTAGGGTTAGATATATAGATGTGTTTAAATGATAGAGTTAGGGTTGGGGTTAGGGTTAGGGTTAGGGCTAGGGTTAGGTTAGGGTTAGGGTTAGGTTTTTGTTAGGGTTAGGATTACAGTTAGGGTTAGGGTTAGGGTTAGATATAGATGTGTTCAAATGATTGGGTTAGGGTTAGGTTCAGATAGATGGATAGATGCTTTCAAATGATAGAGTTAGGGTTCGGGTTAGGGTTAGGGTTAGAGTTAGTTTTAGGGTTAGGGTTAGGGTTGGGGTTAGGGTTAGGGTTAGGGCTAGGGTTAGGTTAGGGTTAGGGTTAGGTTTTGGTTAGGGTTAGGATTACAGTTAGGGTTAGGGTTAGGGTTAGATATAGATGTGTTCAAATGATTGGGTTAGGGTTAGGTTCAGATAGATGGATAGATGCTTTCAAATGATAGAGTTAGGGTTCGGGTTAGGGTTAGGGTTAGAGTTAGGGTTAGGGTTAGGGTTAGGGTTGGGGTTAGGGTGATGGTTAGATATATAGATGTGTTCAAATGATAGAGTTAGGGTTAGGGTAGGGTTAGGGTTAGGATTAGGGTTAGGGTTAGATATATAGATGTATTCAAATGATAGGGTTAGGGTTAGGGTTAGATATATAGATGTGTTCAAATGATAGAGTTAGGGTTGGGGTTAGGGTTAGGGTTAGGGTAAGGGTCAGGGTTAGGGTTAGGTTAGGGTTAGGTTTTGGTTAGGGTTAGGGTTACAGTTAGGGTTAGGGTTAGGGTTAGATATATATGTGTTCAAATGATTGGGTTAGGGTTAGGTATAGATAGATGGATAGATGCTTTCAAAGTATAGAGTTAGGGTTAGAGTTAGGGTTAGGGTTAGAGTTAGGGTCAGGGTTAGGGTTAGGGTTAGGGTTGGGGTTAGGGTTAGGGTCAGGGTTAGATATATAGATGTGTTTCAAATGATAGAGTTAGGGTTAGGGTTAGATACATAGAAGTGTTCAATTGATTGGGTTAGGGTTAGGTTTAGATAGATGGATAGATTCTTTCAAATGATAGAGTTAGGGTTAGGGTTAGGGTTAGGTATAGGGTTAGGGTTAGGGTTAGGGTTCGGGTTAAGGTTAGGGTTAGAGTTAGAGTTAGAGTTAGGGTTAGGGTTAGATATAGATGTGTTCAAAATGATAGGGTTAGGGTTAGGGTTAGATATATAGATGTGTTCAAATGATAGATTTATGGTTGGGGTTAGGGTTAGGGTTAGGGCTAGGGTTAGGTTAGGGTTGGGGTTAGGTTTTGGTAAGGGTTAGGATTACAGTTAGGGTTAGGGTTAGGGTTAGGGTTAGGGTTTAGATATAGATGTGTTCAAATGATTGGGTTAGTGTTAGGTTCAGATAAATGGATAGATGCTTTAAAGTTATACAGTTAGGGTTAGGGTTAGGGTTAGAGTTAGAGTTAGGGTTAGGGTTAGGGTTGGGGTTAGGGTTAGGGTTAGATATATAGATGTGTTCAAATGATAGAGTTAGGGTTAGGGTTAGGGTTAGGGTTATGGTTAGATTTATAGATGTGTTTAAAATGATAGCGTTAGGTTTAGGGTTAGATATATAGTGTGTTCAAATGATAGAGTTAGGGTTAGGGTTACATTTAGATATATAGATGTGTTCAAATGATAGGGTCGGGATTAGGGTAAGGGTTAGGTTTAGATAGATGGATAGATGCTTTCAAATGATAGAGTTAGGGTTAGGGTTAGGGTTGGGGTTAGGGTTAGGGTTAGGGTTAGATATATAGATGTGTTCAAATGATAGAATTAGGGTTAGGGTTATGGTTAGGGTTATGGTTAGATTTATAGATGTGTTAAAATGATAGGGTTAGGGTTAGGGTTAGATATATTTTGTGTTCAAATGATAGATTTAGGGTTACATTTAGATATATGGAAGTGTTCAAATGATAGGGTTAGGGTTAGGGTTAGATATATAGATGTGTTCAAATGATAGGGTTAGGGTTAGGGTTAGATATATAGAGGTGTTCAAATGATAGAGTTAGGGTTGGGGTTCGGGTTAGGTTTAGGGTTAGTTTAGGGTTAGGTTCTGGTTAGGGTTAGGGTTACAGTTAGGGTTAAGTCAAGTCAAGTCAAGTCATCTTTATTTATATAGCGCTTTTTACAATGCAAATTGTGGCAAAGCAGCTTTACATTAATAAGAAAATGGTGTCATTGTGCAGCTTATTCTATATATTATTGATTCATTCCGTTGCAAATATCAATAGTTATTAGTCTAGTTAATTTATGTATATCAGCACTGTAGAGAACAGTGACATGATCGTCCGGCTCAGCTCAGTTTGTATACAACGGCGCCAGTGCAGGCATATCAAAAACACTGCTGAATATCAAGCAAGTGTCCCCAACGTAAGCAAGCCAAAGGCAACAGCGGCAAGGAACCAAAACTCCAACAAATGGAGAAAAAAACCTCGGGAGAAACCAGGCTTAGTCGGGGGGCCAGTTCTCCTCTGGCCAACAGTGAACACTTGTCCGATACTCAGGCAGAGTTACAGGTCATTAAACCGTTTTGGAATCGCAACAGTCAAAATATTTAATCTAGTTTAAGATCTTTTTGATCACGCCGGTATGGGACGGTTTGTTGGGATATGTGCCACTGGCTGATGAGTCGGTAAGGTCTTCACAAAGGATGAGCTAATTAACACAGTCTCCGCCGACACCACAGGGCCACATTGCTGCCGCACACAGGCACAGGTTCCCGTCCGACCCGGACACGGCCCAGATCCAGCCAATCACGTTAATTGGTAAACCTCGGGATAAGCAGAGAGACAAAAAATTAGCGTAGACGCCATTCTTCTTCTGATGTACCGAGTACATCTGGTGTTATAGGAAGTGATCCCGGTTCCGGCTGACCTGATCTATGCAGCCTAACAATCCTTTAACGGATATGAAGACAAAAGTTTATAGTGCGTCATGTGTATGCCAAGTTAAATAGATGCGTTTTTAGTCTAGATTTAAACTGACAGAGTGTGTCTGCTTCCGAACAATGCTAGGAAGATTGTTCCAGAGTTTAGGTGCCAAATAGGCACCTGCGGTTGATTTTGATATTCTAGGTATTAACAACTGGCCAGAATTCTGAGATCGTAATAGACGCGAAGGACTATAATGCATTAAGAGCTCACTCAGGTACTGGGGAGCTAAGCCATTTAGTGCTTTGTAAGTAATTAGCAAGATTTTAAAATCTATACGATGTTTAATAGGGAGCCAGTGCAGTTTTGACAGAACAGGGCTAATATGTTCATATTTCCTGGTTCTAGTAAGGACTCTAGCAGCTGCGTTTTGGACCAGCTGTAATTTGTTTATCACGCGAGCAGGGCAACCACCCAATAGAGCGTTACAGTAATCTAGTCTCGAGGTCATAAACGCATGAACTAGCTGTTCCGCATTTGTCATTGAGAGCATATGTCGCAATTTAGATATATTTTTAAGATGGAAGAATGCGGTTTTACATATGCTAGAAATGTGGCTTTCAAATGAAAGATTGGTATCAAAGAGCACACCCAGGTTCCTAACTGACGAAGATGACTTAACAGAGCAGCCATCAAGTGTTAGACAGTATTCTAGGTTTTTATGTGAAGTTTTTGGTCCAATAATTAGAATCTCTGTTTTTTCTGAGTTTAGTAGTAGGAAATTACAAGTCATCCAATTTTTTATATCAGCTACGCATTCTGTTAATTTTGAGAATTGGTAGGTTTCGTCAGGGCGTGAGGAAATATAGAGCTGAGTATCATCAGCGTAACAGTGAAAGCTAATGCCATGCTTCCTAATGACATCTCCCAAGGGTAACATGTACAGAGTGAAAAGCAACGGTCCTAGAACTGAGCCTTGTGGTACTCCATATTTAACTTGTGATCGAAATGACATCTCTTCGTTTACTACTACAAATTGATAACGGTCGGATAAGTATGATTTGAACCATGCCAATGCAATTCCACTAATTCCAGCATAATTTTCTAGTCTATTCAAAAGAATATTGTGGTCGATTGTGTCAAAAGCAGCACTGAGGTCTAGTAACACTAATAGAGAGATACAACCATGATCTAATGATAAGAGCAAATCATTTGTAACTCTAATGAGAGCAGTCTCAGTACTATGGTACGGTCTAAATCCTGACTGGAAATCCTCACAGATACCATTTCTTTCCAAGTAGGAACTAAGCTGAGATGATACTGCCTTTTTCGAGTATTTTTGACAGAAAAGGTAGATTGGAAATCGGTCTGTAATTGACTAATTCACCAGGATCAAGTTGTGGTTTTTTAATAAGAGGTTTGATAATAGCCTGCTTAAAATTTTTTGGTACGTAACCTAGTGATAAAGATGAATTAATGATCTTAAGAAGAGGATCTATGACCTCTGGAAGCATCTCTTTCAATAGCTTAGTCGGTATAGGGTCTAACATACATGTTGTAGATTTTGATGATTTAACAAGTTTAGACAATTCTTCCTTTCCTATAGCAGCGAATAAATGGAATTTTTCCTCAGGGATACAACAACCCACTGTCTGATGTGATACTGTAGTAGACAGTTGCATGGCTATAATTTTCTCTCTAATGTTGTCAAACTTGCAAGTAAAGAAGTTCATAAAGTCATTACTGCTGTGCTGTTTGGAAACATCAGAAGTTGAGGCTGTATTTCTTGTTAATTTAGCCACTGTATTAAATAAATACTTAGGGTTGTGTTTATTTTCTTCTAAAAGATTTGAAAAATAAGCAGATCTAGCGGTTTTTACAGCCTTTCTGTACTCCATCAGGGTTAGGGTTAGGGTTAGGGTTAGGGTTAGCGTTGGGGTTAGCGTTAGGGTTAGATATATAGATGTGTTCAAATGATAGATTTAGGGTTAGGGTTAAAGTTAGGGTTAGGGTAGGGTTATGGTTCGGGTTAGATATATAAACGTTTTCAAATGAGAAAGTTAGGGTTAGGGATAGATATATAGATGTGTTCTAATGATAGGGTTAGGGTTAGGGTTAGATATATAGATGTGTTCAAATGATAGAGTTAGGGTTGGGGTTAGGGTTAGGGTTAGGGCTAGGGTTAAGTTAGGGTTAGGGTTAGGTTTTGGTTAGGGTTAGGATTACAGTTAGGGTTAGGGTTAGGGTTAGGGTTAGATATAGATGTGTTCAAATGATTGGGTTAGGGTTAGGTTCAGATAGATGGATAGATGCTTTCAAATGATAGAGTTAGGGTTCGGGTTAGGGTTAGGGTTAGAGTTAGGGTTAGGGTTGGGGTTAGGGTTAGGGTTAGATATATAGATGTGTTCAAATGATAGGGTTAGGGATAGGGTTAGATATATAGATGTGTTCAAATGATAGAGTTAGGGTTGGGGTTAGGGTTAGGTTAAGGGTTAGGGTTAGGGTAAGGTTTTGGTTAGGGTTAGGGTTACAGTTAGGGTTAGGGTTAGGGTTAGATATATATGTGTTCAAATGATTGGGTTAGGGTTAGGTATAGATAGATGGATAGATGCTTTCAAAGTATAGAGTTAGGGTTAGGGTTAGGGTTAGGGTTAGATTTAGGGTTAGGGTTAGGGTTAGGGTTAGGGTTGGGGTTAGGGTTAGATATATAGATGTGTTCAAATGATAGAGTTAGGGTTAGGGTTAGATATATAGAAGTGTTCAATTGATTGGGTTAGGGTTAGGTTTAGATAGATGGATAGATTCTTTCAAATGATAGAGTTAGGGTTAGGGTTAGGGTTAGGGATAGGGTTAGGGTTAGGGTCCGGGTTAAGGTTAGGTTAGGGTTAGGGTTAGGGTTAGATATAGATGTGTTCAAATGATTGTGTTAACGTTAGGCTCAGATAGATGGATAGATGCTTTCAAATTAAAGAGTTAGGGTTAGGGTTAGGGTTCGGGTTCGGGTTAGGGTTAGGGTTAGAGTTAGAGTTAGGGTTAGGGTTGGGGTTAGGGTTAGGGTTAGGGTTAGATATATGGATGTGTTCAAATGATAGAGTTAGGGTTAGGGTTAGGGTTAGGTTTATGGTTAGATTTATAGATGTGTTAAAATGATAGGGTTAGGGTTATGGTTAGATATATAGTGTGTTCAAATGATAGAGTTAGGCTTAGGGTTAGATATATAGATGTGTTCAAATGATAGGGTCGGGGTTAGGGCAAGGGTTAGGTTTAGATAGATGGATAGATGCTTTCAAATGATAGAGTTAGGGTTAAGGTTAGGGTTAGAGTTAGGGTTAGGGTTTCAGTTAGGGTTAGGGTTAGATAGATAGATAGGGTTAGGGTTAGGGTTAGAGTAGGGTTAGGGTTAGATATATAGATGTTTTCAAATGATAGGGTTAGGGTTAGGGTGAGATATATAGAAGTGTTAAAATAATAGAGTTAGGGTTAGGGTTAGGGTAGGGTTAGATTAGGGTTAGAGTTAGGGTTAGGGTTAGATTTATACGGATAGGGTTAGGGTTAGGGTTAGAGTAGGGTTAGGGTTAGACTTATAGATGTTTTCAAATAATAGGGTTAGGGTTAGGGTTAGGTTTTGGTTAGGGTTAGGATTACAGTTGGGGTTAGGGTAGGGTTAGGGTAAGGGTTAGATATATAGATGTGTTCAAATGAAAGGGTTAGGGTTAGGGTTAGATACAAATGTGTTCAAATGATAGAGTTAGGGTTAGGGTTAGGGTTAGGTTAGGGTTAGGTTTTGGTTAGGGTTAGGGTTACAGTTAAGGTTAGGGTAGGGCTAGGGTTATGGTTAGGTTTAGAAATATAGATGTGTTCAATTGATTGGGTTAGGGTTAGGCTTAGATCGATGGATAGATGCTTTAAAATGATAGAGTTAGGGTTCGGGTTAGGGTTATGGTTAGAGTTATGGTTAGGGTTAGGGTTGGGGTTAGGGTTATGGTTAGATATATAGATGTGTTCAAATGATGGAGTTAGGGTTAGGTTAGGGTTAGGGTTAGGATTAGGGTTAGGGTTATATATAAATGTGTTCAAATGATAGGGTTAGGGTTAGGGTTAGGGTTAGATATATAGATTTGTTCAAATGATAGAGTTAGGGTTGGGGTTAGGGTTAGGGTTAGGGTTAGGTTAGGGTTAGGTTTTGGTTAGGGTTAGGGTTACAGTTAGGGTTAGGGTTAGGGTTAGGGTTAGATATATATGTGTTCAAATGATTGGGATAGGGTTAGGTATAGAGAGATGGATAGATGCTTTCAAATTATAGAGTTAGGGTTAGGGTTAGGGTTAGGGTTAGAGTTAGGGTTAGGGTTAGGGTTAGGGTTAGGGTCGGGGTTAGATATATAGATGTGTTCAAATGATAGAGTTAGGGTTAGGGTTAGGGTTAGATATATAGAAGTGTTCAATTGATTGGGTGTGGGTTAGGTTTAGATAGATGGATAGATTCTTTCAAATGATAGGGTTAGGGTTAGTGTTAGGGTTAGGGTTCGGGTTAGGGTTAGGGTTAGGGTTAGGGTTAGGGTTAGAGTTAGGGTTAGGGTTGGTTAGGGTTAGGGTTAGGGTTAGATATATAGATGTGTTCAAATGATAGATTTAGGGTTAGGGTTACAGTTAGGGTTAGGGTAGGGTTATGGTTCGGGTTAGATATATAAAGGTTTTCAAATGAAAGGGTTAGGGTTAGAGTTAGATATATAGATGTGTTTAAATGATAGAGTTAGGGTTGGGGTTAGGGTTAGGGCTAGGGTTAGGTTAGGGTTAGGGTTAGGTTTTGGTTAGGGTTAGGATTACAGTTAGGGTTAGGGTTAGGGTTAGATATAGATGTGTTCAAATGATTGGGTTAGGGTTAGGTTCAGATAGATGGATAATGCTTTCAAATGATAGAGTTAGGGTTCGGGTTAGGGTTAGGGTTAGGGTTAGGGTTAGGGTTAGAGTTAGGGTTAGGGTTAGGGTTAGGGTTGGGGTTAGGGTTATGGTTAGATATATAGATGTGTTTAAATGATAGAGTTAGGGTTAGGGTAGGGTTAGGGTTAGGATTAGGGTTAGGGTTAGATATATAGATGTATTCAAATGATAGGGTTAGGGTTAGGGTTAGGTATATAGATGTGTTCAAATGATAGAGTTAGGGTTGGGGTTAGGGTTAGGGTTAGGGTAAGGGTTAGGGTTAGGGTTAGGTTAGGCTTAGGTTTTGTTTAGGGTTAGGGTTACAGTTAGGGTTAGGGTTAGGGTTAGATATATATGTGTTCAAATGATTGGGTTAGGGTTTAGGTATAGATAGATGGATAGATGCTTTCAAAGTATAGAGTTAGGGTTAGAGTTAGGGTTAGGGTTAGAGTTAGGGTCAGGGTTAGGGTTAGGGTTAGGGTTGGGGTTAGGGTTAGGGTTAGGGTCAGGGTTAGAAATATAGATGTGTTCAAATGATAGAGTTAGGGTTAGGGTTAGATATAGAAGTGTTCAATTGATTGGGATAGGGTTAGGTTTAGATAGATGGATAGATTCTTTCAAATGAAAGAGTTAGGGTTAGGGTTAGGGTTAGGTATAGGGTTAGGGTTAGGGTTAGGGTTCGGGTTAAGGTTAGGGTTAGAGTTAGAGTTAGAGTTAGGGTTAGGGTTAGATATAGATGTGTTCAAATGATGGGGTTAGGGTTAGGGTTAGATATATAGATGTGTTCAAATGATAGAGTTATGGTTGGGGTTAGGGTTAGGGCTTGGGTTAGGTTAGGGTTAGGGTTAGGTTTTGGTTAGGGTTAGGATTACAGTTAGGGTTAGGGTTAGGGTTAGGGTTAGATATAGATGTGTTCAAATGATTGGGTTAGGGTTAGGTTCAGATAAAAGGATAGATGCTTTCAAGTTATACAGTTAGGATTAGGATTAGGGTTAGGGTTAGAGTTAGAGTTAGAGTTAGGGTTAGGGTTAGGGTTGGGGTTAGGGTTAGGGTTAGATATATAGATGTGTTCAAATGATAGAGTTAGGGTTAGGGTTAGGGTTAGGGTTATGGTTAGATTTATAGATGTGTTAAAATGATAGGGTTAGGTTTAGGGTTATATATAGTGTGTTCAAATGATAGAGTTAGAGTTAGGGTAACATTTAGATATATCGAAGTGTTCAAATGATAGCGTTAGGATTAGGGTTAGATATATAGATGTGTTCAAATGATAGGGTCGGGGTTAGGGTAAGGGTTAGGTTTAGATAGATGGATAGATGCTTTCAAATGATAGAGTTAGGGTTAGGGTTAGGGTTAGGGTTAGGGTTAGGGTTGGGGTTAGGGTTAGGGTTAGGGTTAGGTTTTGGTTAGGGTTAGGGTTACAGTTAGGGTTAGGGTAGGGTTATGGTTCGGGTTAGATATATAAATGTGTTCAAATGATAAAGTTAGGGTTAGAGTTAGGGTTAGATATATAGATGTGTTCAAATGATAGGGTTAGGGTTAGGGTTAGATATATAGATGTGTTCAAATGATAGAGTTAGGGTTGGGGTTAGGGTTAGGGTTAGTTTAGGGTTAGGTTCTGGTTAGGGTTAGGGTTACAGTAAGGGCTAGGGTTAGGGTTAGATATAGATGTGTTCAAATTATTGTGTTAGGGTTAGGTTCAGATAGATGGATAGTTGCTTTCAAATTATAGTTAGGGTTAGGGTTAGGGTTAGGGTTAGGGTTAGGGTTAGGGTTAGTGTTAGGGTTAGAGTTAGAGTTAGAGTTAGGGTTAGGGTTAAGGTTAGATATATAGATGTGTTCAAATGATAGAGTTAGGGTTAGGGTTAGGGTTATGGTTAGATTTATAGATGTGTTAAAATGATAGGGTTAGGGTTAGGGTTAGAGTTAGGGTTAGGGTTTCAGTTAGGGTTAGGGTTAGATAGATGGATAGGGTTAGGGTTAGGGTTAGAGTAGGGTTAGGGTTAGACATATAGATGATTTCAAATGGTAGGGTTAGGGTTAGGGTGAGATATATAGAAGTGTTCAAATGATAGAGTTAGGGTTAGGGTAGGGTTAGATTAGGGTTAGGGTTAGGGTTAGGGTTAGGGTTAGATTTATAGATATGTTCAAATAATAGGGTTAGGGTTAGGGTTAGGGTTAGAGTTAGAGTTAGGATTAGGGTTAGGTTTAGGGTTACAGTTAGGGTTAGTTTAGAGTTAGGGTT
>CM074302.1:16340536-16353036 GCA_037194245.1 Opsariichthys bidens
AGGGTTAGGTTTAGATAGATGGATAGATGCTTTCAAATGATAGAGTTAGGGTTAAGGTTAGGGTTAGAGTTAGAATTAGGGTTTCAGTTAGGGTTAGGGTGAGATTTATAGAATTGTTCAAATAATAGAGTTAGGGTTAGGGTTAGGGTTAGGGTTAGTTAGGGTTAGAGTTAGGGTTAGGGTTAGATTTATAGGGATAGGGTTAGGGTTAGAGTAGGGTTAGGGTTAGACTTATAGATGTTTTCAAATAATAGGGTTAGGGTTAGGGTTAGGTTAGGGTTTGGTTTTGGTTTTTGTTAGGGTTAGGGTTACAGTTAGGGTTAGGGTAGGGATAGCGTTAGGGTTAGGTTTAGAAATATAGATGCCTTCAATTGATTGGGTTAGGATTAGGTTTAGATAGATGGATAGATTCTTTCAAATGATAGAGTTAGGGTTCGGGTTAGGGTTAGGGTTAGAGTTAGGGTTAGGGTTAGGTTAGGGTTAGGGTTAGGGTTGGGGTTAGGGTTGGGGTTAGGGTTATGGTTAGATATATAGATGTGTTCAAATGATAGAGTTAGGGTTAGGGTAGGATTAGGGTTAGGATTAGGATTAGGGTTAGGGTTAGATATATAGATGTGTTCAAATGATAGGGTTAGGGTTAGTGTTAGATATATAGATGTTTTCAAATGATAGAGTTAGGGTTAGGTTTTGGTTAGGATTAGGGTTACAGTAAAGATTAGGGTTAGGGTAAGATATATATGTGTTCAAATGATTGGGTTAGGGTTAGTTATAGATAGATGGATAGATACTTTCAAATTATAGAGTTAGGGTTAGCGTTAGGGTTAGGTTTAGGGTTGGGGTTAGGGTTAGGGTTAGGGTCAGGGTTAGATATATAGATGTGTTCAAATGATAGAGTTAGGGTTAGGGTTAGGGCTAGGGTTAGATATATAGAAGTGTTCAAATGATTGGGTTAGGGTTAGGTTTAGATAGATGGATAGATTCTTTCAAATGATAGAGTTAGGGTTAGGATTAGGGTTAGGGTTAGGGTTAGATATATATATGTGTTCAAATGATAGGGATAGGGTTAGGGTTAGATATATAGATGTGTTCAAATGATAGAGTTAGGGTCTGGGTTAGGGTTAAGGTTAGGGTTAGGTTAGGGTTAGGTTTTTGTTAGGGTTATTTTTACAGTTAGGGTTAGGGTTAGTGTTAGGGTTAGATATAGATGTGTTCAAAGGATTGGATTAGGGTTAGGTTTAGATACAGGGATAGATGCTTTCAAATTATAGAGTTAGGGTTAGGGTTTGGGTTAGGGTTAGAGTTAGAGTAAGAGTTATGGTTAGGTTTAGGGTTGGGGTTAGGGTTAGACATATAGATGTGTTCAAATGATAGAGTTAGGGTTAGGGTTAGGGTTAGGGTTAGATATACAGATAGGGTTATGGTTAGGGTTAGGGTAGGGTTAGGGTTAGGTATATAAATGTGTTCAAATGACAGAGTTAGGGTTAGGGTAAGATATATAGATGTGTTCAAATGATAGAGGTAGGGTTAGAGTTAGGGTTAGGGTTAGGGTTAGGGTTAGGGTTAGGGTTAGGGTTAGGAATAGGGTTAGTGTTTGGTTAGGTTTAGGTTTTGGTTAGGGTTACAGTTAGGGTTAGGTTTAGATATATAGATGTTTTCAAATGATAGAGTTAGGGTTAGCATTAGGGTTAGATATAGATGTGTTCAAATGATAGTGTTAGTGTTATGGTTAGATATATAGATGTGTTCAAAAGATAGAGTTAGGGTTAGGGTTGGGTTTGGTTGGGTTAGGGTTAGGATTAGGGTTAGGGTTAGGGTTACAGTTTGGGTTAGGATAGGGTTAGGGTTAGAAAAATAGATGTGTTCAAATGATAGCGTTAGTGTTAGGGTTAGGGTTAGATATGTATGTGTTCAAATGATAGCGTTAGTGTTAGGGTTAGGGTTAGATATGTAGATGTGTTCAAATGATAGGGTTAGTGTTAGGGTTAGGTTAGGGTTAGGTTTTGGTTAGGGTTAGGCTTACAGTTAGGGTTAGAGTAGAGTTAGGGTAAGGTTAGATATATAGATGCGTTCAAATGATAGAGTTAAGTTTATGGTTTGGGTTAGATACATAAATGTGTTCAAATGATTGGGTTATGGTTAGGGTTAGATACATAGATGTGTTCAAATAATAGGGATAGGGTTAGGTACAGGGTTAGAGTTAGGGTTAGGGTTAGGTTAGAGTTAGGGGTTAGGGTTAGGATTCGGGTAAGGGTTAGGGTTAGGGATAGGTTTTGGTTAAGGTTACAGTTAGGGTTAGGTTACGGTTAGGGTTAGGGTTAGATATATAGATGTGTTCAAATGATAAAGTAAGGGTTAGGGTTAGATATATAGATGTGTTCAAATGATAGGGTTAGGATTAGGGTTAGATATATAAATGTGTTCAAATGATAGAGTTAGGGTTAGGGTTAGGGTTAGGTTAGGGTTAGGTTTTCGTTAGGGTTAGGGTTACAGTTAGGGTTAGGGTACGGTTAGGGTTAGGGTTAGATATATATATGTGTTAGGGTTAGGGTTAGGGTTGGGGTTAGATATATAGATGTGTTCAAAAGATAGAGTTAGGGTTAGGGTTGGGTTAAGGTTAGGGTTAGGGTAGGGTTAGGGTTAGGGTTAGGGTTAGGGTTAGGGTTACAGTTAGGGTTAGGGTAGGGTTAGGGATACAGATAGGGTTAGGGAAGGGTTAGGCTTAGAAATATAGATGTGTTCAAATGATAGCGTTAGGGTTAGGGTTAGATATATAAATGGGTTCAAATGATAGGGTTAGGGTTAGGGTTAGGTTAGGGTTAGGTTTTGTTTAGGGTTAGGGTAACAGTTAGGGTTAGAGTAGGGTTAGGGTAAGGGTTAGATATATAGATGTGATCAAATATGATAGAGTTAGGGTTAGGGTTAGATATATAGAAGTGTTCAAATGACAGGGTTAGAGTTAGGGTTAGATATATAGATGTGTTAAAATGATAGGGTCGGGGTTAGGGTTAGCGTTAGGTTTAGATGGATTGCATAGATGCTTGCAAATGATAGAGTTAAGGTTAGGGTTAGGGTTAGGGTTAGGGTTAGAGTTAGGGTTAGGGTTATGTTGGGGTTAGGGTTAGGGTTAGGGTTAGGTTTTGGTTAGGGTTAGGGTTACAGTTAGGGTTAGGATAGGGTTAGGGTTAGGGTTAGATATATAGATGTGTTAGGGTTAGGGTTAGGGTTAGGGTTGGGGTTAGATATATAAATGTGTTCAAATGATAAGGTTAGGGTTAGGGTTAGTTTTGGGTTACGTTTTGGTTAGGTTAGGGTTACAGTTAGGGTTAGAGTAGGGTTAGGGTAAGGGTTAGATATATAGATGTGATCAAATGATAGAGTTAGGGTTAGGGTTAGATATATAGAAGTGTTCAAATGATAGGGTTAGGGTTAGGGTTAGATATATAGATATGTTCAAATATAGGGTCGGGGTTAGGTTTAGCGTTAGGTTTAGATGGATGTATAGATGCTTTCAAATGATAGAGTTAATGTTAGGGTTAGGGTTAGGGTTAGAGTTAGGGTTAGGGTTAGGGTTGTGGTTAGGGTTTTGGTTAGGGTTAGGTTTTGGTTAGGGTTAGGGTTACAGTTAGGGTTAGGGTAGGGTTATGGTTCGGGTTAGATATATAAATGTGTTCAAATGATAAAGTTAGGGTTAGGTTAAGGGTTAGATATATAGATGTGTTCAAATGATAGGGTTAGGGTTAGGGTTAGACACATAAATGTGTTCAAATGATAGAGTTAGGGTTAGGGTTAGGTTAGGGTTAGGTTTTGCTTAGGATTAGGGTTACAGTTAGGGTTAGGGCAGGGCTAGGGTTATGGTTAGGTTTAGAAATATAGATTTGTTCAATTGATTGGGTTAGGGTTAGGTTTATATAGATGGATAGATTCTGTCAAATGATAGAGTTAGGGTTTGGGTTAGGGTTAGGGTTAGGGTTAGAGTCAGGGCTAGGGTTAGGGTTAGGGATAGGGTTAGGGTTGGGGTTAGGGTTATGGTTAGATATATAGATGTGTTCAAATGATAGAGTTAGGGTTGGTGTAAGGGTTAGGGTTAGGTTAGGGTTAGGTTTTGGTTAGGGTTAGGGTTACAGTTAGGGTTAGGGTAAGGGTTATATATAGATGTGTTCAAATGATTGGGTTAGGGTTAGGTTTAGATAGATGGATAGATGCTTTCAAATTATAGAGTTAGGGTTAGGGTTAGGGTTAGAGTTAGGGTTAGGGTTAGGGTTGGGGTAAGGGTTAGGGTTAGGGTCAGTGTTAGATATATAGATGTGTTCAAATGATAGAGTTAGGGTTAGGGTTAGGGTTATATATATAGAAGTGTTCAAATGATAGGGTTTAGGGTTAGGGTTAGATATATAGATGTGTTCAAATGATAGGGTCGGGTTTAGGGTAAGGGTTATGTTTAGATAGATGGATAGATGCTTTCAAATGATAGAGTTAGGGTAAGGTTAGGGTTAGAGTTAGGGTTAGGGTTAGATAGATTGATAGATAGGGTTAGGGTTAGATATATAGATGTTTTCAAATGATAGGGTTAGGGTTAGGGTGAGATATATAGAAGTGTTCAAATGATAGAGTTAGGGTTAGGGTTAGGGTTAGGGTAGGGTTAGATTAGGGTTAGGGTTAGATTTAGGGTTAGATTTAAAGATATGTTCAAATAATAGGGTTAGGTTTAGGGTTAGGGTTAGATATATAGATGTGTTAGGGTTAGGGTTAGGGTTAGGGTTAGATATATAGATGTGTTCAAATGATAGAGTTAGGGTTTGGGTTAGGGTTAGGGTTAGATATTTAGATAGGGTTATGGTTAGGGTTGGGGTAGGGTTATGGTTAGATTTATAAATGTGTTCAAATGACAGAGTTAGGGTTAGGGTAAGATATATAGATGTGTTCAAATTATAGAGTTAGGGTTAGAGTTAGGGTTAGGGTTAGGAGTAGGGTTAGTGAAAGTTTAGGGTTAGGTTTTGGTTAGGGTTACTGTTAGGGTTAGGTTAGAAATATAGATGTGTTCAAATGATAGAGTTAGGGTTAGGGTTAGGGTTAGATATATAGATGTGTTCAAATGATGGGGTTAGGGTTAGGGTTGGATATATAGATGTGTTCAAAAGATAGAGTTAGGGTTAGGGTAGGGTTAGGGTTAGAAAAATAGATGTGTTCAAATGATAGCGCTAGTGTTAGGGTTAGGGTTAGATATGTAGATGTGTTCAAATGACAGGTTAGGGTTTGGGTTAGGGTTAGGTTAGGTTAGGGTTAGGTTTTGGTTAGGGTTAGGGTTACAGTTAGGGTTTGAGTAGAGTTAGGGTAAGGGTTAGATATATAGATGTGTTCAAATGATAGAGTTAGGGTTAGGGTTAGATATATAGATGTGGTCAAATGATTGGGTTAGGGTTAGGGTGAGGGTTAGGTTTTGGTTAGGGTTGCAGTTAGGGTTAGGTTAGGGTTAGGGTTAGGGTTAGATATATAGATGTGTTCAAATGATAAAGTTAGGGTTAGGGTTATATATATAGATGTGTTCAAATGATAGGGTTAGGGTTAGGGTTAGATATATAAATGTGTTCAAATGATCGAGTTAGGGTTAGGGTCAGGGTTAGGTTAGGGTTAGGTTTTCGTTAGGGTTAGGGTTACAGTTAGATTTAGGGTAGGGTTAGGGTTAGGGTTAGATATATAATATGTTAGGGTTAGGGTTAGTGTTAGGGTTGGGTTTAGATATATAGATGTTTTCAAAAGATAGAGTTAGGTTAGGGTGGGTTAGGGTTAGGGTTAGGGTTACAGTTAGGGTTAGGGTAGGGTTAGGCTTAGAAATATAGATGTGTTCAAATGATAGCGTTAGGGTTAGGGTTAGATATATAAATGTGTTCAAATGATAGGGTTAGGGTAAGGGTTAGATAAATAGATGTGATCAAATGATAGAGTTAGGGTTAGGGTTAGATATATAGAAGTGTTCAAATGATAGGGTTAGGGTTAGGGTTGGATGTATAGATGTGTTCAAATGATAGGGTCTGGGTTAGGGTTAGCGTTAGGTTTAGATGAATGTATAGATGCTTTCAAATGATAGAGTTAAGGTTAGGGTTAGGGTTAGGGTTAGGTACAGGGTTAGAGTTAGGGTTAGGGTTAGGGTTAGGGTTAGAGTTAGGGTTAGGGTTATGGTTCGGGTTAGGGTTAGGGTTAGGGATAGGTTTTGGTTAGGGTTACAGTTAGGATTAGGTTAGGGTTAAGGTTAGGGTTAGATATATAGATGTGTTCAAATGATAAAGTTAGGGTTAGGGATAGATATATAGATGTGTTTAAATGATAGGATTAGGGTTAGGGTTAGATATATAAATGTGTTCAAATGATAGAGTTAGGGTTAGGGTTAGGCTTATGTTAGGGTTAGGTTTTCGTTAGGGTTAGGGTTACAGCTAGGGCTAGGGTACGGTTAGGGTTAGGGTTAGGGTTGGGGTTAGATATATAGATGTGTTCAAAAGATAGAGTTAGGGTTAGGTTGGGTTAGGGTTAGGGTTAGGGTTAGGGTTAGGATTAGGGATTAGGTTAGGGATACAGGTAGGGTTAGGGTAGGGTTAGGCTTAGAAATATGGATGTGTTCAAATGATAGCGTTAGGGTTAGGGTTAGATATATAAATGGGTTCAAATGATAGGGTTAGGGTTAGGGTTAGGTTAGGGTTAGGTTTTGTTTAGGGTTAGGGTAACAGTTAGGGTTAGAGTAGGGTTAGGGTAAGGGTTAGATATATAGATGTGATCAAATGATAGAGTTAGGGTTAGGGTTAGATATATAGAAGTGTTCAAATGATAGGGTTAGGGTTAGGGTTAGATATATAGATATGTTCAAATGATAGGGTCGGGGTTAGGGTTAGCGTTAGGTTTAGATGGATTGCATAGATGCTTGCAAATGATAGAGTTAAGGTTAGGGTTATTGTTAGGGTTAGGGTTAGGGTTGGGGTTAGGGTTAGGGTTAGGTTTTGGTTAGGGTTAGGGTTACAGTTAGGGTTAGGGTAGGGTTATGGTTCGGGTTAGATATATAAATGTGTTCAAATGATAAAGTTAGGGTTAGGGTTAGGGTTAGATATGTAGATGTGTTCAAATGATAGGGTTAGGGTTAGGGTTAGATATATAGATGTGTTCAAATGATATAGTTAGGGTTGGGGTTAGGGTTAGGGTTAGGTTAGGGTTAGGTTCTGGTTAGGGTTACGGTTAGGGTTGGGTTAGGGTTAGATATAGATGTGTTCAAATGATTGTGTTAGGGTTAGGTTCAGATAGATGGATAGATGCTTTCAAATTATAGAGTTAGGGTTAGGGTTAGGGTTAGGGTTAGAGATAGAGTTATAGTTAGAGTTAGGGTTAGGATTAGGGTTGGGGTCAGGGTTAGGGTTAGGGTTAGATATATAGATGTGTTCAAATGATAGAGGTAGGGTTAGGGTTAGCTTTAGGGTTGTGGTTAGATTTATAGATGTGTAAAAATGATAGGGTTAGGGTTAGATATAAAGTGTGTTCAAATGCTAGAGTTAAGGTTAGGATTACGGTTAGATATATGGAATAGTTCAAATGAAAGGGTTAGGTTTAGGGTTAGATATATAGATGTGTTCAAATGATAGGGTCGGGGTTAGGGTAAGGGTTAGTTTTAGATAGATGGATAGATGCTTTCAAATGATAGAGTTAGGGTTAGGGTTTCAGTTAGGGTTAGGGTTAGATAGATAGATAGACAGGTTTAGGGTTAGGGTTAGAGTAGGGTTAGGGTTAGACATATAGATGTTTTCAAATGATAGGGTTAGGGTTAGGGTGAGATATATAGAAGTGTTCAAATAATAGAGTTAGGGTTAGGGTTAGGGTTAGGGTTGGGGTTAGGGTTAGGGTTAGGTTTAGGTTTTGGTTAGGGTTAGGGTTACAGTTAAAGTTAGGGTAGGGTTATGGTTCGGGTTAGATATATAAATGTGTTCAAATGATAAAGTTTAGGGTTAGGGTTAGATATATAGAAGTGTTTGACTGGGTTAGGGTTAGGTTTAGATAGATGGATAGATTCTTTCAAATGAAATAGTTAGGGTTCGGGTTAGGGTTAGAGTTAGGGTTAGGGTTAGAGTTTGGGTTAGTGTTAGGGTTATGGTTAGGGTTAGATATATTGATGTGTTAAAATGATAGGGTTAGGGTTAGATATATAGTGTGTTCAAATAATAGAGTTAGGGTTAGGGTTAGGGTTAGGGTAGGGTTAGGTTAGGGTTAGGGTAGGGTTAGGTTAGGGTTAGGGTTAGATTTATAGATATGTTCAAATAATAGGGTTAGGGTTAGGGTTAGGGTTAGGGTTAGAGTTAGAGTTAGGGTTAGGGTTAGGGTTACAGTTAGGGTTAGGGTAAGGGTTAGATATATAGATGTGTTCAAATGATAGGGTTAGGGTTAGGGTTGGGTTAGGTTAGGGTTAGGGTTAGGGTTAAGGTTAGGATTAGGGTTAGGTTAGGGATACAGTTTGGTTTAGGGTAGGGTTAGGCTTAGAAATATAGATGTGTTCAAATGATGGCGTTAGGGTTAGGGTTGGGTTGGGTTAGGGTTAGGGTTAGGGTTAGGGTTAGGATTAGGCTTAGAAATACAGATGTGTTCAAATATTAGCGTAAGGGTTAGGGTTAGGGTTAGGGTTGGGGTTAGATATATAGATGTGTTCAAAAGATAGAGTTAGGGTTAGGGTTGGGTTAGGGTTAGGGTTAGGGTTAGGGTTAGGATTAGGGTTACGTTAGGGATACAGTTAGGGTTATGGTTGGGTTAGGGTAAAATATAGATGTGTTCAAATGATTGTGTTAGGGTTAGGTTCAGATAGTTGGATAGATGCTTTCAAATTATAGAGTTAGGGTTAGGGTTAGGGTTAGATATATAGATGTGTTCAAATTATTGGGTTAGGGTTAGGGTTAGGGTTAGATATATAGATGTGTTAGGGTTAGGGTCAGGGTTAAATATATAGATGTGTTCAAATGATAGAGTTAGGGTTAGGGTTAGGGTTAGGGTTAGATATATAGATAGGGTTATGGTTAGGGTTAGGGTAAGGTTAGGGTTAGATATATAAATGTGTTTAAATGACAGTGTTAGGGTTAGAGTAAGATATATAGATGTGTTCAAAAGATAGGGTCGGGTCAGGGTAAGGGTTAGGTTTAGATAGATGGATAGATGCTTTCAAATGATAGAGTTAGGGATAGGGTTAGGGTTAGGGTTAGGCCTAGAGTTAGGGTTAGGGTTAGGGTTAGGGTTGGGGTTAGGGTTAGGGTTAGATTTTGGTTAGGGTTATTTTTACAGTTAGGGTTAGGGTAGGGTTATGGTTCGGGTTAGATATATCAATGTGTTCAAATGATAAAGTTAGGGTTAGGGTTAGGGTTAGATATGTAGATGTGTTCAAATGATAGGGTTAGGGTTAGATATATGGAAGAGTTCAAATGATAGGGTTAGGTTTAGGGTTAGATATATAGATGTGTTCAAATGATAGGGTCGGGGTTAGGGAAAGGGTTAGGTTTAGATAGATGGATAGATGCTTTCAAATGATAGAGTTAGGGTTAAGGTTAGGGTTAGAGTTAGGGTTAGGGTTTCAGTTAGGGTTAGGGTTAGATAGATAGATAGATAGGGTTAGGGTTAGGGTTAGAGTAGGGTTAGGGCTAGACATATAGATGTTTTCAAATGATAGGGTTAGGGTTAGGGTGAGATATATAGAAGTGTTCAAATAATAGAGTTAGGGTTTGGGTTAGGGTTAGGGTTAGGGTTAGAGTTAGGGTTAGGTTTTGGTTAGGGTTAGGGTTACAGTTAGGGTTAGGGTAGGGTTATGGTTCGGGTTAGATATATAAATCTGTTCAAATGATAAACTTAGGGTTAGGGTTAGGGTTAGATATATATAAGTGTTCAATTGATTGGGTTAGGGTTAGGTTTAGATAGATGGATAGAGTCTTTCAAAAGATAGAGTTAGGGTTCGGGTTAGGGTTAGAGTTAGTGTTAGGGTTAGAGTTGGGGTTAGGGTTAGGGTTATGGTTAGGGTTAGGGTTAGATATATAGATGTGTTCAAATGATAGGGTCGGGGTTAGGGTTTCAGTTAGGGTTAGGGTTAGATAGATAGATAGATAGATAGGGTTAGGGTTAGGGTTAGAGTAGGGTCAGGGTTAGACATATAGATGTTTTCAAATGATAGGGTTAGGGTTAGGGTTAGGGTTAGGGTTAGAGTTAGGGTTAGGGTTAGGGTTAGGGTTAGGGTTAGGTTTGGGGTTAGGGTTAGGTTTAGGTTTAGGTTTTGGTTAGGGTTAGGGTTAGGGTTACAGTTAAGGTTAGGGTAGGGTTATGGTTCGGGTTAGATATATAAATGTGTTCAAATGATAAAGTTTAGGGTTAGGGTTAGATATATAGAAGTGTTCGATTGACTGGGCTAGGGTTTCGTTTAGATAGATGGATAGATTCTTTCAAATGAAAGAGTTAGGGTTCGGGTTGGGGTTAGAGTTAGGGTTAGGGTTAGAGTTTGGGTTAGTGTTAGGGTTATGGTTAGGGTTAGATATATTGATGTGTTAAAATGATAGGGTTAGGGTTAGATATATAGTGTGTTCAAATAATAGAGTTAGGGTTAGGGTTAGGGTTAGGGTAGGGTTAGGTTAGGGTTAGGGTAGGGTTAGGTTAGGGTTAGGGTTAGGGTTAGATTTATAGATATGTTCAAATAATAGGGTTAGGGTTAGGGTTAGAGTTAGAGTTAGGGTTAGGGTTAGGGTTACAGTTAGGGTTAGGGTAAGGGTTATATATATAGATGTGTTCAAATGATAGGGTTAGGGTTAGGGTTGGGTTAGGGTTAGGGTTAGGGTTAAGGTTAGGATTAGGGTTAGGTTAGGGATACAGTTTGGGTTAGGGTAGGGTTAGGCTTAGAAATTTAGATGTGCTCAAATGATAGCATTAGGGTTAGTGTTGGGTTAGGGTTAGGGTTAGGGTTAGGGTTAGGATTAGGCTTAGAAATACAGATGTGTTCAAATTATAGCGTTAGGGTTAGGGTTAGGGTTGGGGTTGGGGTTAGATATATAGATGTGTTCAAAAGATAGAGTTAGGGTTAGGGTTGGGTTAGGGTTAGGGTTAGGGTTAGGGTTAGGATTAGGGTTAGGTTAGGGATACAGTTAGGGTTAGGGTTGGGTTAGGGTTAGATATAGATGTGTTCAAATGATTGTGTTAGGGTTAGGTTCAGATAGATGGATAGATGCTTTCAATTATAGAGTTAGGGTTAGGGTTAGGGTTAGATATATAGATGTGTTCAAATTATTGGGTTAGGGTTAGGGTTAGGGTTAGGGTTAGATATATAGATGTGTTAGGGTTAGGGTTAGGGTTAAATATATAGATGTGTTCAAATGATAGAGTTAGGGTTAGGGTTAGGGTTAGGGTTAGGGTTAGATATATAGATAGGGTTATGGTTAGGGTTAGGGTAAGGTTAGGGTTAGATATATAAATGTGTTTAAATGACAGTGTTAGGGTTAGAGTAAGATATATAGATGTGTTCAAAAGATAGGGTCAGGGTTAGGGTAAGGGTTAGGTTTAGATAGATGGATAGATGCTTTCAAATGATAGAGTTAGGGTTAGGGTTAGGGTTGGGGTTAGGCCTAGAGTTAGGGTTAGGGTTAGGGTTAGGGTTGGGGTTAGGGTTAGGGTTAGATTTTGGTTAGGGTTATGGTTACAGTTAGGGTTAGGGTAGGGTTATGGTTCGGGTTAGATATATCAATGTGTTCAAATGATAAAGTTAGGGTTAGGGTTAGGGTTAGATATGTAGATGTGTTCAAATGATAGGGTTAGGGTTAGATATATGGAAGAGTTCAAATGATAGGGTTAGGTTTAGGGTTAGATATATAGATGTGTTCAAATGATAGGGTCGGGGTTAGGGAAAGGGTTAGGTTTAGATAGATGGATAGATGCTTTCAAATGATAGAGTTAGGGTTAAGGTTAGGGTTAGAGTTAGGGTTAGAGTTTCAGTTAGGGTTAGGGTTAGATAGATAGATAGATAGATAGATAGATAGATAGGGTTAGGGTTAGGGTTAGAGTAGGGTTAGGACTAGACATATAGATGTTTTCAAATGATAGGGTTAGGGTTAGGGTGAGATATACAGAAGTGTTCAAATAATAGAGTTAGGGTTTGGGTTAGGGTTAGGGTTAGGGTTAGAGTTAGGGTTAGGTTTTGGTTAGGGTTAGGGTTACAGTTAGGGTTAGGGTAGGGTTATGGTTTGGGTTAGATATATAAATGTGTTCAAATGATAAAGTTAGGGTTTGGGTTAGGGTTAGATATATATAAGTGTTCAATTGATTGGGTTAGGGTTAGGTTTAGATAGATGGATAGATTCTTTCAAATGATAGAGTTAGGGTTCGGGTTAGGGTTAGAGTTATGGTTAGGGTTAGAGTTGGGGTTAGGGTTAGGGTTATGGTTAGGGTTAGGGTTAGATATATAGATGTGTTCAAATAATAGAGTTAGGGTAGGGTTAGGGTTAGGGTTAGGGTAGGGT